>OY757940.1:58997445-59022445 GCA_963585895.1 Sepioteuthis lessoniana
TGAAAGAGAGGTAAAAACAAAAAAAGAGAGAGACTAACCGACAGACAGAAGATTAAAAAAAGGAAAGAATAAAGACTATGGAAAGAAAGTAACAAAGATAGAAACGTGATAATCCTAATTCATTTACGAGGCATTTGATGTTGGTCACAAAAAGGGGTAATATCCGAGTTAAAATGAAGGGGTTGACAAAAGGAGTACACCAGAAAAGTGATAACTTGACAGTTGCGAATGCAGCGTACTCTCAGCATGTTTAATTTTGGAGAACAACTGTTTAGAGCAGGATCTAGTGCTAAACATGCTCACTACTTGCTGGGTGTAGGTGATAAAGTTGAGGAATCGTTCAGATGGAAGCACGTGGTTCTTATGGAAACGGAGGATATGACAAGCAAGAAACTTGGACTTCACATTTTCTGAACACCGAAGGTCTATCTGGTTGTAATGTTACTTCTTCTCAGTCTATATCAGAAGGTGAAGAGGGAATTTTTACAGTTGGATGTAAGGCAGCTCAGGTTGTTCTTGCAGGTCATATATGCATCGTGGTCCACTGGTTGGGGACCGCTGAATCTAACAAAGTGGGTGCTACGTTTGCTCACTGTCGATCAAGAACAACAACACGTCGACGATTTAGAGCATTGTTTGCAACTGTTTCAACGCAACAAAAAGGATTTCTTGCATAAATATGTGGCAATGTATGAAACATGGATCCACCACTTCAAACCGGAGTCAAATCGGTAGTCAGGTTAGTGGACAGCAACAGGTGAAAGCCGTCCAAAACGACCAAAGACGCAAACATCAGCAGGTAAGGTTTTACCTTCCGTAGTTAGGAATGCAGGGGTATTTTGTCCATCGATTACCTTGAGAAAGGAAGAATCATCAACAGCGAATATCATATAGCATTATTGGTGCGTTTAGGGAAGAAATCGCCAAAAAACAGTCACGAATGAAGAAGAAAAAGTGCTTTTTCACCAAACTAATGCACCGTGTCACAGGTCGATCGCAACGATGGGAAAACTACATGAATTGCACTTCAAGTTACTTCTGTACCCACCCTATTCTCCAGTTTTCCATTGACTATCGGTTGTTTGCAGACCCTAAAAGTATGATCCAGGGAAAAGGTTTGGCTCTAATGAAGAAGTAATATCGGAAGCCGAGGCGTATTTTGAGGCCAAAGACAAATGGTTCTCCAAAAAAGTCATCGAATCATTAGAGAAGGGTTGGAATCAGTGTATCACCCGAGAAGGACTCTATGTTGATAAATAAAGTCGAATTTTGACAAGAAGTTATTGTTTTATTAGTTAGGCGCAGGACTTATTGAGTGATATGTTAGATTCTAAGGGCAAAGAATCATTTTTATCTTATGATCATCGAGTATTAGGTATCCTGCTTTCAGGAGGAACTTCAGGTACTGGTAGGAATTTCTGTGTTTCTACTAAATAATAATCTTTAAACTTGATTGCCCAGTCAGCTGGGGCTGTGGAATACATCGACTGCACCTCTGCAGATCGGTAACCCCCTACCCTACCCCACCAACGAGTGTCTTGGATGTGACACTAAGCACTCTGATGGTGAGGCTCCAAAAAAGCTGGAGCTTTGGAGAATGCGGAGTACCCATTTATTGCCATCGTTCGCAGGTCCACGCTGACTCAGAGTGGTCTCACCTGATAGGGTCCTACCTATGGGTCAAATAGAATTAAACTGCATACTTATACAAAACTGAATTGCTTGAAACAGAACTGTTTTGATATTTAAACAGCGTAAGTACTCTAAAAGGAATTGCTGGAAATAGAGCCGCTTTGATATTTAAACTGCGTACTCATGCTAAACTGAATTGTTTGAAATAGAAGTGATTATTTGTATAAAAAATGGATACGGCGATAAAGGTTGATATGCTATAAAAAACCAACCAACCAAGTCAAACTTGGGTAGTTCAATAAACATCACTTTGTAATGATCCTAAATTTAAGCTGAAGCTGAACTTATTGTGATCGCATACATATGCACACACAACACAATCAGCCAAGACTCATAGCTAAACGCATTTGCATAATAGTTAGTGTGTTTATCCAAAGTCCGGGAGACCGGGGTTCAATCCGTGGTCGATTCATACCAAAGACTTAAAAATGGTACTTGTTACCTTCTTGCCTAACACTCAGCATTAAAAGGTACTGATCAAAAGTAAGTGGAGCAATCAAGAGAAAGGAGTAACGCCCTCCCTTACAACTTGGTGTAGTTGCTATTGAAAAAGGAGCCTTCGGGTCGCCCTCGAATATGGTCGGCCAACTTATAACTGTATTGAATAAATTGATAAAAAGAAGTGTGAAGTGATAGGAAAGATTGTATCAGGGTTATTGTCGGTGTTCAAAGTGTACTAACTTCAACAGTCTGAAAACTAACAAGGATTAGATTGTGCTCAAAATGTAACATATTCATCTGCAGGAAAATAAACAAAGATTAGCCTTTGCTCAAAATATAACATCTTCAGCTGCAGGAAAATAAACTAATATTAGCCTGTCCTCAAAATGTAACATCTTCAGCTGCAAAAAAAACTTACTAAGACCAGTTTTTGTCCAGGGGACAATATCTTAAACAACTGAAAAACTAACAAGTGTTAAGTTTTGTTCAGAGTGAACATCTTCAGCTAGCAGAAAACTCACCAAGACTAACTCGTTGTAAAAGTGTTACATCTACAGCAATTAGAAAACTACCTAGGAATAGTTGGCCCTCAAAGTGTAACTCCTTCAAGTGCCAGAAAATTGACGAAGAATATCTAGTGCTCAAAATGTAAAACATTCAGCTGCGAGAGAAAAAAAAAAAAAAAGAATTAACTTATTCTTTACTTTTAACCCAATCAGCAGCCAGAAATAAACTAGGATTATCTTGCGCTCAATGTGTAACACCTTCAGCTGCAAAAAAAAAAAAAAAAAATACCAGGACTAACAGCTCAAAGTGAAAGATATTCAGCTCGAGCTCAAAAATCAATCATCATCTTGTCGTACCACCAGCACGAATATCTCTGAACCTCTCTCGCCACTCCTCCGTATCGTTCATCGCTTCTGGCAGGTTCTCAGGGCTCTATCCCGTATCCTCACAGAGCTGCTGTATGTAAGTTCGAGCTGGTCGCCCTGTTTTAGCTTGGCCATGTGCGGGGGTCCATAGGAGAGCATCACTTACGAGCTTGTCCCTGCTTCTCCAGCAGTTTCCTGCATGTCTGGTTCGTCTAACTTTGATAGTTTTCGTGATGGGAGGTAGTGGCCGTTCAGCTGCTGCTTTGTGTGGTGTTGCCTCCAGGACTTGTTCAAAATTGCTCGCAGCATTTTTGTGTAGTTGCCGTCGAGCCTTTTCTCCTTCCGTTTAGTTAGCGTCCATGTAGTGCATCCATATAGCAGTATCGACACGACCGCTGCTTGGATGAAACTGCATTTCATTTTATCGGTCAGGTCTGACTTCCACATGACCGATAGTTTATTGATAGCTGTCAATGCCTTTGCTAGTTGCGAGTCGATGTCTTTTTCGGTTGATGAGACACTATTACCTGCTACAGAACTAGGATTAAAGAAAAAATTTAGGATTATACAAAGTTGTAACTCCTTCAATATTAAGAAAACTAATAAACAATCATTTATGCTCAATGTGTAACAACATCGGCTGCTAGAAAACTAGCAATGATTAGATTTTGTTCGAGGTGTAACAACTTCGGCTGCAAAAAACCTATCAAAGATTCGAAACAACATAATGGATAATGTACAGCAAGTAAATATTTCAACGCTTCGTCAGTGAGATTTATTCAGTATTTAAAGTAATCAGCTGTCCTTATAACAAGGAATACAGTACAGAAACTGAAGATTTCTCTCTATAAGTGAACTATTCGGTGAAATTAGTGAGGCCTTTTATCGTTTATCCAAAATGAAATTAAGTAAAGAAAATTAGATATATTGTGACTAAATTTCTCATTCTTTTTCCTTTTGCATCCGATAGAATAGGAATTTTTCTTGAAGACACAAGACGTATTAAGTTATACAGGAAAAAGCTGTTTTACTAGTGAAGACTTGCTACTCGATGTTCATTGAAAACAATGTAACTTTTAAAAAAAATCTAGATTAATTTAGCAATTACTTAGATGCCTTATTAATTCTTCATAGTATCTTCGGGATGTAACACAATTCAAAATTGATTCTATCTATATAAAGAAAAATCATTCTATATCGACATATATTGTTCCTTTCCTATTTACCAACCCCTCCGCTCGGGCAGGATATGATACAAGGTCAATTTTTAAGCGGAGTTTAACAGGTTTGAATTCAGAGTTTTCCTTCTCCTAGACTAGTTGCCTCACCAATGCTAAAGAACTCAGTCTGTCTCACTATTTACCCATAGCTGGAGGGAGAATCATTGGATTCATACCTTTCCCAAGGGTATTAGTGCTATGTGAAATGCAATCAGTCTCGTCCAGAATTTGAATTCGTGTCGCCGTGTCCATTTCGTACACCACGGGCACCGCTACTTTCTTTCCTATCTATCTATCTATCTATCTATCTATCGTTTTATTTATATACGAACCAAGGATGTCATGACATTTTAAAAAGGTGTTTACCTTTAAAAAATTAGTAAAGATAAAAAAAAAAACGTTTGTAGATTCTTGTTTAAGCTAAGAATTTTTTTAGTACATCCTCGGACATATAATGTTACGCTGCTGGCAGTCCCAAAAATATTTTATATATACCATCTCCTAAACTATATTTGTGCGCAAATTGAAGAAAAATCTCCTTTTTTTTTGGTGGGGGTCAATATTTACATAAATTTCAGGAAGACATTTTTTTCTCTTTTACATCAAAAAAAGAAAAAAAAAATAGAAAAAAAGAAAAACAAAAGAAAAAAGACAAAAGAAGGAAAGAGGAAAGTTCACTATGGTTTCACTTTACGTCGTTTCACTTGACGTCCAAACCCTAACACCCCCGACCCCCCCAAAAAATGTTCAGCATTGTAGATGGAAATTGATTGTAGATAGAATGCAGTCAAAAAAAGGGGGGGGGTTGATGGCGTTGTTGGCCATTTCATTTGGGCCACGTGACTGTCTAATGAGACAGGTGCCTTATGGCACCAACGGCTAAGATTTTTTTTTCTTTATTTAACGGTAACACAAATAAACGATGCCGTTTCTTGACCAATTAGTGAACGTAGAATCTTTCGCTGACAAGAGAGGCTTTCGGTGAAAGAACAACAAAAAAGGACATTGCCAACAATTTTCTCCTGACTAATGATACATTGCCAAGAGAAAGAGACTAATAGACAATACAAAAGAACCACACACACACACACACACACACACACACATATATATATATATATATATATATATATGAGTAATGTTTGAAATAAGATCTGAGTATATGACAAAAGGAAGACAATAGAGAAAATTAAATTGACATGCTTCGCTGTAAGGTTGACTTCTTTCGAGAATTTTCTTCTGGACACGCTATTCCTATAGCGAACTGTTAATCTAATTTTCATGTTCTTCTATATATATATATATATATATATATATATATATATATTGCGAATAACAGTCATATCACCATGATCAGGCATTGCTACAATGCAATAAGGATTCCTTTGTCTTTATTAAAATATTTCTCCTGGTGAAGTACTCTCTATACCGAAAAATGTCAAATGCCCATTCCTTATATATATACATATATATATATATATATATATATATATATATATATATATATATATATATGACGTAGGTGAAAACCTGACAGTCACAAAGGACCGTTGGCTCTGTCTCTTAGCTTGCCTTAATTATATGTACTATCATCGATATTGCGCATTTGTACTAGTGGGTAGAGTATTCACCAATGGTCCAGCAGACCAGAATTCAATCCTTGGACGCTATCGCTGTATCCATTTTCTATGATGTTAACGATTACAGAACAAACACCTTATACGCCAATTGTTCGGGAGACCGGGGTTCAATCCAAGGTCGAATCATACCGAAGACTTTAAAAGTGGTACTTGATACCTCCTTGCTTAACACTCAGCATTATAAGGTACGTATTAAGGGTAAAGTGCAGCAATCCCATGAAAGGAGTAGCGCCCTCCCCTAAAACTCACTGTTGTTGCTAATGAAAAGAAATTTTTCAGGTTGCCCTCGACTACGGTCGTCAACTTTACAATTTACTTTACGTTTCACATATATATGTATATATTCAATTTCTATATTTAAATTTGTCGTATATAAAGTCAGTGCAGTCTAAATATTTGGGAAATAAGAAGTATAATGCAGAAATTAATCCAGATGTTGTGACTAATTGTTTTATGTTCATGCGATCATCAGACTAGGTTATAATTTTGTATTCTGAAGAATTGCAAGTATTACATGGAAAGAACGAAATAAAAGAAACCAAAGCAAGTTCTTTGCAAGTAATTAAAAAAAAGATATTCTGTAATATTACGGACGGGCGCAGTCGTGAAGGTGTCACGAGACTAGCGCGTACGGGCAGAATGACCTGCAAAGTTAGACGTGATTTTGAAATAATCACAGATGTATCATCACGTGTTTCACAAGTGACATCGAACGTTCTAGGATCTTCGATTCGTTCTCCAAAATCTCTACATAAGAAAACAGGTAATGAGATTTTAGCAGAGTTGAAGGCAGTTGTCAAAACGGGTGCGTTAAAGGTTGCGGAGGCCCCGACCCGTCCTACCCCAGTCTGCTAAGACCGATCTGCTGTGACTGGCGTGTGTCAAACAGCCAGCTCTCACCCACACCACGTCACCACCGAGAGGAATGGAGAAGAAGGAACTTTTCGAGTTGCAGTGATCATAGCTGAATAAAAACGACTGCTATATTTTCTACCCTTACCTTCGAGTTTGAGTATTTCTTTTCCTGCGAACTTCTTTCTTTACAGCACAAAACGTTGGTCCTATGGTACAAGTCCTGCAACTTTCTTCTGTTTAAATGAGACAGGAGTTTCTATCAAAACTTGCATTTACCACACAGTATGTATTTACCCAACCACATCCGACTGCTGTTTAGCCGTAAGCATGATCCGATACTTGTTCGGTTTTATTTTAATTCATTTATATATGTAAAAAAGGTATATGCAAAAAAATTCGATATTATCTCTGAAATCAGCCAAGCTATGTTGGTCGGTTGTTTTGTTTTGCGGCGTATCAAAACTTTTCGGGTCATTTAACTGCGAATCAAGTCATTTTGGAAAAAGTTTCTAAGTCCACTAATACATTCTAAGAGCTTGTAGGAGCTCTTCAGTGATGTCCTGCTTTCATCGCCGATTTTGGCTCATTTAACATCATATCGGCTCCGGCAGTAACCCCGACTTGGGTCCGGACGTACCAAGCCGGCTCTTTAATTTGTGCTACTAGTGGGTTTTTTTTTCTTTTTCGGCAGAATTCGTACTTTTATTGTTAACTGTAGCCAATGGAAAGAGTTCTTTTTCCCTCCCTCGCCTATTTAATGACAAATCCAATTTGCACCCGTTTCTCAAATCTTTGATCACGACTGCACTTTTCTGGTATGTCGTCCATTTTTTTTTCTTCTTTTTCCCTAAACGTACCCTTTTACTTTGGATTGCTAATACTAATTCTACTTTTGCCTCTGTTTATTGACTAAGTTTTTTTAAATTAACTTATTATCTAACCGGTCTATAGTAGTAAAGTTACCAACAAATAAATTTACTCCAAACTATTCTTTTTTAAAAAAATAAATTTTTTTCTAAATTAAAAATATCAGCAATATATCTTGCTGAACACTGTATAATAAGAACGAATATTAGTAGGTATTATTTCATACGAAAATTAAAAATAAAATTAAAACACAATTGTAACAAGTAAAAGTAGAGTTGGCGACCGTAGTCGAGGGCGACTAGAAAGCTCCGTTTTCAATAGCTACTACACCGAGGTGTAGGAGAGGGCGCAACTCCTTTCCCTGGATTGCCCCACTTTACCCTTAATACGTATCTCATATTGCTGAGTGTTAAGCAAGGAGGTATCAAGTACCAATTTTTATGTCTTTGGTATGAACCCCGGTCTCCCGGACCATTGGCGAACACTCTATCCACTCGACCAATCCGAAAATTTTATCTAAACTGTCTAGCCTCGTTAAGGATAAGTTATTCCCATATCCGAAAATTGAACTAGTTATACCGGTCACCATTTACTATTCTTTAAAATTCAGTTTTGTGTAAATATAGTTTTGTTTACACACAGCTCTTATGTTAAATATTGCCACGACTATTTATCTACAAGGATGGCTTTAGCATGAAATAACTTATGGAGGTTGATTAACCATTAAACAAAGAAAACAAACCTCCTGAAGTCAGCAATCGATAATCTTCTCCCATTATTTTTCAGCTCTCAGACCTTTTTCGAGTATTTGTCTATCATTTTCAAGTTCTCATATATTCACTGTGATCCGCTCGAGCACTAAGATCAACTAGATGAGAAGTTATTTTTTCCCATTTTAAACTATCAATATATTTGATTTTCTGGCTAGGCTATTCATTTGAGAAAAGAATGTCTATATTACTTCTTAGCAACCTCATTTCCATATTATGAGCAAAATGTGTCTTTGGAAGAACTGATTCGGGAGTAGTTATTTACGAAGCTCTTTGCTTCAATGCAGTACAAGGCCAAATAAATGGGGCACCCAATGAGACTCGAACTCACTCATGTTCGTTTGCTAGTCTAGCTTGCTAACCATTACACCACCAGAGATGCCACAACTAATTCGGGAGTAAGAAAGCCACTCTGATTTTAAATGCACTGCCTTAATATCCTAGCCCTATGCGACAGACAGAAGACCCGTTACTCCATATGACTTTCAAACTTTAGGGAATGCTTGAGTCCTTTAGTATATATACATATATATAGGGTGCAAAGCGGAAGCAAAATATAGAATAATTTTTAAAACGTTTTTGCTTTTTGTCTGATTAGTCCAATTTTGGAAAAAAAAAACGCGATACATTTTCCATTCCTCATAAATACGTTGGACACAATTGCGAGGCAGGTAAATATGCTGATTAAGTAACACACTACTAATAGTGGTTTACCTTCTTCACGCCGCTGGCAAGTATTGTATTTTGTTAATGTTATAAAGATTTCCGTTTCATTTCCAACCCACGTTTTGGTTATTTCTCATTCAGTAACCTTTTATTTTCATAAAACGAGCCCTATTATTCAAGCCCCTTTTCTTTTAAATCAAAATTCAGCGCAATATGAGTGAGCAAGAAGAGAAACGATAAAAAATCTATGATCTGCTTAATGCCGAAACTAAGACAAAGATTCTTTGTCTATCGAATACAAATCAAAGAAAAATCTTTTACAGAAAAAGAGTTTTCTTAAGGAAAAGGGGGCGAGGATGATTAAGCAAAAATCGAAAAGAAGGCTTTTTAACTGCTACAGTTACGGTAATTATGATTGTTTGTTTGTTTGTTTGATTGGTTGGTTGGTTGGTTGGTTTGTTTTATGGCATATCAACCTTTGTAGGTTATTTAACGCCAAATCCATTTTCATGTAAATAATCTGTTCTATTGAAAACAGTTCAGTTTAGCATAAGTACACAGTTTAATTGTCAAAAACATTTCCATTTCAAACTATTGAAGCAGTTATATTTAATAATTCAGTTAAGTGTAAATACAGTTTTAATGTCGAAAAAGTTCTATTCGAAATAAGCACTCAGTTTAAGTGTAAGTACGGTTTAATTGTCAAAAACGTTTCTATTTCAAGCTATTCAGTTTACTCAATTCAGTTTAGCATAAGTATGCTGTTAGTTTTATTTAACCCATAGATAGGGGCCCTATCAGGTGCTACCACTTCGGGCCTGAGTGAACCTGGAAGCAATGGCAATGAAGGGGTACTCCTCATTCCCCAAAGCTCCAGCACAGCTGGAACCTCTCCATCAGATGGTTTATTGTCATATCCAGGACACACGTTAGGGGAGGTCTTACCCCTCTGCAGAGGTGCAGTCAGTGTATTCTACAGCCCCAGCTGACTGGGCAAGGTAAATATGAAGGAGCCCACAACGTCCATAAGAATGCACGCTAATAAATTGAAAGCCCACGAGAAAACTGTGTAGACAGTAATTAAATAAGATTTAAGCCCAGACCTTAAACCCCTTGATTACATTGTATAGGGCGTTTTAGAAAACAAAACAAATGCAACTTCCCATCCAAATATTGGTTTGCTTAAGACTGCTTTTGAGTAGGAATTGAATAAAATGCCTGAAGAATTTATTTCGAAGGCGTGTTGATACAAAAAAATTTTTTAAATGGTGGTGATATTGAGTAAATTTACTGTTTTATGTCTATCGTCTATTTTTGTTGTTTGTTTTTTAAAATCCAAATTAATCTTCTTTTAAAATAGTCGTTTTTTACTATACCGGGCCATTGGCCTAATGAATAGAGTGTTCGCCAATGGTCTGGAAGACTGGGGTTCAATCATTGTTCTAAGCATACCAAAGACTCAAAAAATGGTACTTGATGTCGTCTTGCTTAATATTCAGTATTATAAAGTACAGATCAAGGGAAAATTGGAGAAATCCAAGGAATGGAGTAGCACCGTCTCCTACACCTCGGTGTAGTAGCTATTGAAAAGGGAGCATTCGAGTTATCCTTGACTAAGGTCGTCGATTTTACTTTACTTATTACTATACTAGAATATCCCTAATTTTGCTTCCACACCCTGTATACATATATACATATATATAGTTCGAAATCAAGTCGCACTATTGATTTTAATTTTGGACTAAAGTTTTAAAACCCTTTATCTCACTATTAGCAATGTTTTAAATAAAATCACTGCTGTTTTTCTACAAGTATGGCTTCGGCATTAAATAAGTCACAAAGGTTAATATGTCCTGAAACAAACCACCTATAGAGATGTATATATAATCTCCATTTCATCTTTCTTTTTTGTTAACTGGATATATCATCAATTTGATCGGTGTCATGTTTTTTTGTGAATGCATTTAACCAAAACCTCCACTACAAGAAGGATGTCAGCAAATTAAAGCTGGTCTGCATTAAGAGTTGTCCTTCTCCTTGACTGGTTTCCTAATCAAGGCCAAAGAACACAGTCAAGCCTTCTATTCGCACATATTAAAACCTATAGTTTTGACTTGGCCGCTTCTAAATCCAAGACTTGAGAGACAGAAAATTGATTCTATTTATCAACCCCTCCGCTGAGGCAGGATATGACTCAAGGTCATATTTTTTAAGCGGAATTTAACAGGTTTGAATTCAGAGTTTTCCTTCTCCTCGACTAGTTGCCTCACCAAGGCTGAAGAACCCAGTCTGTTCTACTATTTACCCATAGCTGGAGGGAGAATAATTGGATTCATACCTTTCCCAAGGGTATAAGTGCTATGTGAAATGCAATCAGCCTCGTCCAGGATTTGAACTCGTGTCGCCGTGTCCATTTCCTACAACGATAACCATTACACCACGGGCACCTCCAAGAGACAGAAAATTGATACCAATTTGTTTGATGGAGGGACATGCCAATAACGAGAGAATAATCGATGACTGGTTAAGTCTTCTTTATTAATAATTGAACAAAGTGAATTATCAATCGTCTGCGTCTAATCCCAGAATATTAGCCTTATGAGATCACACCGGATTAACGAGATCTTCTCTCTAAGATCTGATAGTGAGTCAACCATTGCACACAATTTCAATCCATCATCGGTTGAAAGTGCTAGATTAATTCTCTTCAGTTCCTCAAAATTACATCTGTTAATATTCCGGAAAATCCATTTTAATTAAGTGTTTGTTCTAATTTTTCTGTTCTTCCATTTTTGTGTTGTAGCTTTTGACCTTACATGGAATTTACTAAGCTTTGCTTTGTCCGGCATACAGACCTTCGGTGGCTTACAGTAACTTCCGCTGAAAAACCATTCTAGTTGGTCTATTAAAAAGGCATCTTGTGTTTGCCAAAACATGTGTTTCGTAATGAAAACGTTATTTTTAGTATCAAGAACACATTTCTCGTACAGCAACAAAAATATCAAAACAACACGTTAATATGACACTCTCTAACATTTCCTGCATGTTTTTCATAGATTTTGAACATTCGCTCTTTAAAATAATTACTATATAATTAAGTTTTTGATGACTGGCTGGAATCTATCTACAACAGCTCTGTGCCGATACAGGATGTGTACCAAAGCCATGATATGGCTATGTGTAAAACGTACATCGAATGTCCATAAAGATAAAACATAGGAATCTCGAAATTCGAAAAACACGTAACAACTTCTCAGTTCAGGTACGAAACCTTTGAATTTAAAGGTTCTTCGACATAAGGAGAGAGATACACATTCTTTCTATTCTGGCTTTTTCATCTTGCCCCCCGCCCCGCATCTCGTGCGACACCTGCCCAAAGCCTCCGCAAGCAAGCGAAAGTCAACCGTCTTGTTTGGTGTCTAGTTTTCAACTCTACTAACTTCTTTTTTAAATCCCAAAAATCCTCCGCGCGCTTCCGGTGCGTGACGTCATTCGCACTTGCTAGCTCAGTTTCCCATCTCGGGCTATTGTGACATCTCTGAGTGACACGTCCACCCCGCGCGCACGCGCATGAACACCTGCTTTAATGTTGCACCTACGTAACCCATGCACTGAGCCGGAAGGTTCTCAGCCTAACTAAACCCAAAGGCATAAAACGAAATCCCTCGGCCATTATTTTACTGATGTAGCCTAGAGGACGTTCCGGGATCGATGGATCAATAATTTCATCGTATATAGTTTTTCATAATTTCCATTTTAAAAGCAAGTTTTAATTACTTATTTTAAATTTAAACGCAACCTGAAATTACCTGATTAAATAGAGCCCTCATCAGTCATTTTCATTTCAGCAGAGAAAGAGTTCGCATCATAATTTATTAAATAATCTCATACTCTGAAAATTTGCAACTGAAAGTGCATATTCGACATGTAATGTTGACGGAGTTAAAGAATAAAAAAATTCTACACAAAGAGTTAAGAAAATGTTTAGGGTTTGAGGCCAAAATGCCATTACAGTCTTCTAAGTCCAAAAACGGTTTTCCAAGTTTCGTTCTAGTGATATGTCATTGAAAGATGAACTCAGACCAAATCGCTGATCAGACCTCTACCAAGAGGTTTTTAAGATAGTCGGTGGAACCCAATCAGCGCAAACGTCGTCGAGAATTGGCACTTGACTTCAACACATTTCAATCAACAATTTGCTGCCATTCGAAAAAGATTAGAAATATGATCAAGCTGGGCGTTTCGCTTCCTAATATTCTTATTGAGAAGAATAAGGAAGATCGTATATTCATGGCGACAAGTCTTCTTTCATGTCAGAGAAATAACCCGCTTTTCAAGTGTTGCATATTGACCTTTAACAAAGACGTCAATCAGAGATATCTCTACATTGGATGCACATTTATAAACAACCGGAAAACAAGAACTACGTGGTCATAAGCAGATCAGGCGAGTTGAACCGGAAAGAATGCTTAATTGTATATACATGGGTACCCAGTCAGATGAAATCAGTCACAGAGAACGACCTGCAAGCGCCCAGAGCGGGGCAGGGTCCCCTAGGCCGAGAAGCATAAGTGCTAAGTGGGGCCCTAAATATGACACAACGTCTTCTGAGTCTCTCCCATTCCTTGTCTCTCTTGCACTTAAAGAAATTCGACCGTATGAAGTGAGAGTTTTATTTTTGTAAAGAAAGTGTGATGCCTCTTCATTGTGGTCCATCATTAATCTGTCTTCTCTGTGACGATATACAACACGATTATATACAAATAATGGAGGTGCCCGTGGTGTAATGGTTATCGTCGTAGGAAATCGACACGGCGACACGAGTTCAAATCCAGGACGAGAATGTTTGCATTTCAATTAAAACTAATACCCTTGGCAAAGGTATGAATCCAATTATTCTCCCTCCAGATATGCGTAAATAGTAGGGCAGACTAGGTTCTTCAGCCTTGTTGAGGCAACTAGTCTAGGAGAAGGAAAACTCTGAATTCAAACCTGTTAAACTCCGCTTAAAAATTGACCTTGTGTCATATCCTGCCCTGGCGGAGGGGTTGGTAAATAGGATTATATACAAATAATGAAAAATGGGTCTTTTATGATAATGTTCAACGCAAAAGACAGTGGAATGACAAGGTTGAATCTCCGCACCCGTTCCTTTAGACATCTTTATAGGAGAAAAGTGATGTTGTGTGTATGGTAGACCACCGCGATATTTATTTTGAGTTTTTAAACAGCTATCAAACAATGTTCCCAGTAAAGACCCCACACTCATCAATACATGAAACGTTGTGCTAATTCTTCATAAGAAAAGGCCACATTCAGCAAGAACCACACAAGAAAAAAATATTGGATTTAGGCTGGTCTATTTTACTTCACCCACTACATTAATCAGACCTTGCAACAAGTGATAATTTTTCTTTTTTCTTCTCCACAAAATATTCAAAATGACAAAAAATTTAAATAGATCAGGGGAAAACTTATAAGGAAAACTTCTTGTGCTCGAAACCAGATGAATTTTACGTGACCGGAATGAACCAGCAACCTGATAAATGGCAATATTGATTGAAATGAATTCATTGTTAGATTATTCAGGAATAAATTATATCTTTCTAAAACAGAAATTATCAGAACTCAACTCAATAAAAAGACGAAGGGATTCGATATCGAAGAATGGAACAGCTTTGACGCTAGCTCTTCTCGTCACTCCTAACTCTTAAAACTAAATTTTCCGAATCCAACTATTTATCTAAATTAGACAGTTATGAATATAATTAGCGTTATTTCTTTTTGCTTAAAACTTTCTTTAAAGATCTATTGACAATGGTCTGGTTTGGTTTTATGGCATATCAACCATTGTAGGTCATTTAATGCTAAATCCTTTTTTATACGTATATTAGGTATATGATTTCTAAACGCATTTTGCAGATAACATTTTAAACAAGCTGGAACTCATTTTTTAACATAGTTAAATGGTTTCACTTAATTACAAACAGCTCAATTTTCCATAAGAACAGAGGGTTTTTTTTTGTTTGCACTGTTAAAGAATTCAACAGTTCTATTTCAAACAATTCATTTTAGCATAAGTAAACATGTGAAACAGTTTTATTTGATCCATAAATAGAACCCCATCATGTTCTACCCTCTTGACTGGGGAGCGATTGCAACAAAGAGGTATACTGCATTCCTCAAACCTCCAGCATTAATGGAGCCTCAACATCAGATTGTTTACTGTCATATTCAGGAAACTCATAGGGGGAGTCTTACCCCTCTGCAGAGATGCCGTAGGTTCATTCTCAGCCCGAGCCAACTGGACCAATTTATAAACTAAATTTTTACTCTTATTTATTAAAATAGAACCCCACAATAAGAAATAATTAAGATCCAGCAAATATGAATTACATCTAAATTCTTAAAGTTAATATGCCAGTAAACTTACCTGTTCACGCTCTATGATTGTAAATATGATTAAAACTGTATGCATTTATAGAACCACAAAGGCTTTTATTTGTCTCTGCCTCCCACAGATCAGGACTTGACACAAGGTCAAATTACCCGAACGTCGAATTATAGTGGGATTTAGGAGAGGAGAAGGTTGATCACGATCAGAGGCTCGAGCCCTGTTAGACTCTGCTGGTCATCGGCCCACTTAAGCCTATGATGTGCCTAGTTGCACATGGACCTCAAATCCTACACTGAGCACAACTAAGAATGTTTAGATGAAAAAATAACGTCATGGAAAATGTAATGTAGTTAATTTAGGTAAATGTGACGTCAGTGATGACGTATTTTGAATTACGAAAAGGCAGACACATTTCTAATTTTTTTTTTATCATACAACGTGTGAAAGTACGTGCGATACCCTAGCCTCATCAGCCGCCAACCAGGGTGATAACACAGTTTCGGTAGCTCAAGGCGGTACTGCCACTCCTGGCACTACCGAGCAGCTTTTTCCACCGGATAGGGTATTTAAAAGAAATACATATCTATGTATACACAAGGTAAACTAAAAGCGGACATTGCATTGGATGTTCGTTCATCTTCATTTCTGTGCAGTTTGTGATTTTAAAAAGCGTTTACTTACGGCCGTTAGATGTCATAGCAACCGTTTCTTGATTTTGCGTAATTACACGAGAAAGGTGGCTCCGCGTGTATAACATTCGTGTTGAAATCCTTTCTATAAACATTATCTATTCGGTTCGTTTTCTTTCATTTATGCGTTACTGCCCAAAAGCACTCGAGACAAACGTCATATATAATTCCGCTAAAAGATTTTATTTGTTGATCAATGGGCCATCAGACACATCTCTATAATAATACGATTTAATTTCATAAAATCTAATCTAACTGAACTGTGTTTTTCGCCCCCGCTGGTTCGCCAGTGGTTACTGTCCAGCAAAGGCAGACTTGAGGCAATAAGGCCACCAACTTCGGCTGGGCCAACTTCGGGTGGGCTTGATCCATCATAGTTACCAAGGCTCGAGCCTCGGCTCGTGTCCGACCTTCCCCTACCCTAATGCCCACTTACCTCGACCTTCGGGTCATTGACCTTGTATCAAGTTCTGACTGGTGGGAGGCAGCGACAAATATTGGCTATTTAACTTGGGCGTCAGGCATTCGTGCCAGACAGGGTATCAAAGATCAGTGTCAGATTCGAGGCTGTATGTCCCCCAACTTCGGCTGGGACCCTTTCGGATAGCACTTTCGGATAGCACCGCACAGCACTAGGCCACTTTGGTGTAGTTTATGTTATGTAATATATCTACGAGTCCGAGTCCAGCAAAGTAATCTCGCTAACAATGCTGTCAGTGAGCCGATGACGGGCATAGGTTTAGTCGGGCTCGAGCTTGACCTCCCCCTCCATAAATCCCTCCTATAAAACGACCCTGTGTCATCACCTTGAGATAAATCTTGTCTGGTGGGAGGCAGAGACAAATGAATATCTAATCTACCTGAACAATTTAAATTAGCTTAGTTTGGTTTGGTTTCTTTGTTTCATGGCATATCAACCTTTGTAGGTTATTTAATGCTAAAGCCATTCCCCTAGAAGAACAGTAGTGGTACTATTTAACCCATAACTGGGAGGATAAGGGGGTTCATACCTTTTCCAAGGGTATTTGCCCGAAAGTGAACGTAATAGCGCGACGGAAGTACGAACTCGCTTACTACGATTCCGCAGTCCATCGCTTTAACTATTACACCACGAGGACACCCCCACTTTAGCTTAGTTTGAATCTACGCACAGATACAGACTAACACACACACACACACACACACACACACACACACACACACACACACACACACATATATATATATATATATATAGTTGAATGTAATGTTTAGCATCCAGAAAGAAAATTCGTTTCAGGCATTTTTTTAACAGTTAAGTCCCGAAATTAAATCTTCAGCAAAATCCGCTGAATCATTAAGTGTCGCAAGGTGTACTGTCTCGAAAGTAACGACAGCATTTGAGAAAGAAGGGAAAACCTCTTCACTGAAGCAAAACTAGGGACCGTCCGACTCTTACATGGATTATTAGGAAGGATTACAAGAATACAGCACCGAAAATGCCAGCAGAGCTTAATGACCATCTCGAGAATCAAGTTCCTCATAAACTGTAAGAAGGGACCTACACAATGCTGGATCTTACGGGAGGGCTGCAATCAGAAAATCATATTAAAATAACTTTGTGAAAAATTTCCTGGTGTTTCCATTATTTTGTCCAACACCTCTCTCTCTCTCTCTATATATATATATATTGTAAGATCCGAAACCTCCAGTTATCCCAAAGGAAACATCACTGAAGACCCATCCCGATGCATCAATTAAGATGTATGATATAAGAATATATATCTATATATATCCGTGTGAGTGTGCATGCGTATGTGTGTGTTTTTATATTTCATATATATGAGTGTGTGTGTGTGTGTGTGTGTGTGTGTGTGTGTGTGTGTGTGTGTGTGTGTGTGTGTGCACGTCTTCGCAAGTCAGCTATCACTGGCGCGTCCATGTCTGGGAGCTTCTAAGAGAAGGTTGTTTCAACTGTGTACGGACAATGGATACAACCTAAAGGACCTACCTGGAGAGATGCTTGATTGAGCTAAAGAGAGCGAAAGAGACAGACAGTAAAGAAATCCGTGCTGTCAGAGCGACTTAGTGATGTTGTATATAAGTGTGTAGTGAAAAAAAAAATAGAATAAAATATTCGTGCTTATTTATGTATATGTCTGTCTGGAAGAGAGAGCCAGGCATCAGTCGAAAGCACCATCAAACGGGCAAGCGTAACACATGGCATAGTACCATAGCCCAAACACGCTTGGCATTCCCAAAAATGCTTTAGGGCCCATCGGCATTTCTCTAAAAAGGTGCGCCTCAGGCACCAAGACATAAACCTAGCGCCCCCGAGGAGAGTTAGAGCCTGATGGGACAGCCCCCATAGACTCGAGGAAAATGTCAGACTCGGTGGCGCGACACGAATGCTGGCCTCCCCAGCACATGCCTCAGACAGCCTCGAACGACTACCATATTCAAAGATATGACGCATTCGATCAGAACCACACTGCCACGTCATGGTCGGTCTAAGTGTGTCCCATCTACAGGATTGATATAATATCGCAAAATAGTGACAACCTATATGTTAACCTATTTGTGTCTGAAAGAGGGAACGACACATACAAACTTGCGTGTGTGTTAAACAGTCTGTGGATGATAATATATACGCTCTCCTCCAGGGGGGTTGAGCACTCTGACGAAAGAATTAACGACTGTCATACGGGTAATGCAACACTCTTCTAACGAATAGAGCCCTCTATTATCCGATAACGCAATATCTAAAGAAGCTAAAGCCACTACATATGTGTTGTAAATCCTCAGCTGACGTATGACTGAAATAGCTGAGCAGGTAGATGCCATATCTAGCGTAAAGTTAGGCGGGTTTCGATCCCAGCTTGATGCGTCCTGCGTGTCTAGCCACTCTCAGGAGTTGTGATTCAACGAAACAGTCTGTCTGTGGATGACTCTATATATATATATATATATATACGAGACTGATTGCATTTCACATTGCACTAATACCCTTGGGAAAGGTTATTCTCCCTCCAGCTATGGGCAAAATAGTAGGGCAGATTAGGTTCTTCAGCCTTGGTGAGGCAACTAGTCTAGAAGGAAAACTCTGAATTCAAACCTGTTAAACTCTGCTAAAAAAATTTTACCTTGTGTCATATCCTGCCCGAGCGGAGGGGTTGGGTAAATATATATATATATATATATATATATGTGTGTGTGTGTGTGTGTGTGTGTGTGTGTGTGCGTGCGAGTGAGTGTTTATAATGGCATAAAACAGTAGAAAAATAGGCACACCTTTGTGCGTAAGTATATTTGTATATTTTTATGTGTGTGCGTCTGTGTGTCTTTGGAGAAAGCAATGGACGCATGAATATATTTGTATCTGAAAAGAACCTTACACACAGGCAAACACACACACATACATACAAACATACAATTATATATGTATATTATTTGTATAGTATATATGTTTGGAAAGGGATAAAGTGTGTATGTGAATATGTTTATATGTGTATACAATAGAGAGACTGTTACAACGATATATAGATATATTAAAGTTGTATAATCAGCAGAAAGTAGAAATATCTATGTGTGTGTGTGTCTCATTTTGTTCGTTTGTGTGTTGTTTTATACATATATATATATATATATGCTTGTGTATATATATATATATATAGTCGAAGTCACTTTTAAGTCCACCTCTGCTTATATACCTGCAAGTCCACGATATCAACGCTCGCAAACACACGCATCTACACAGCAACATGCATTCACATACACAGACGTACGCATGTGCACACATATGAGGTCATTATCGCATTTTTTGTAATCGTGAACTCTGCGTCGTTGAAGCGAAATGGATTAGCAGTCGTTACATGTTTAATTTCTGAGTAGAGAATAATCGCCCAATTATATTCGGATTTTACGGATCTGATTTGCTCAATTATTTCTCGGAGAATGGATTAACGGCTCGCCCAGAGCCCTTCAAGCCTCACTCTACCACGAAACATTCTCTCGACACTGATCAGCTCCCTATTTAAACAGATGTCTCGCTCACGCCTGTTTGTTCAACTCCTGCATCGATCGTCTTATACTTAGTTGGGAATATTTGTTTAAACGTCAGAATCAAAAGCAATAATTCACGGACGTAAACAACAGTTATTTCGACTGCAAGATTTAGAATAAGATAAATACACACGCACATACACTCAAACTCTCTGTCAGAGAAACAATTCACAAATATGTTATATACTCCACTGGTGAAGAGTAATGGGTATGTCTCGTTCGTCATAATTACGTTGAACACTATCGTGAGGGCGGATAATTCGCTAAGTAGTCACAACTAGTGGTGGTTTACCTTCTTCATGCTGATGCCAAGTATTGTATTTGTTTAATGTTATAAAGATTTTTAGTTTATTTATATTGCCCAGTCGGTTAGGGCTGTAGAATACACCGACTGCACCTCTACAGAGGGATAAGACTCCCCATTAACGAATGTCCTGGATATAGGACATTAAAAAATATGATAGTGAGGTTCAAGTGACGCTGGAGCTTTTGGGAATGCAGAGCACCCCTTCATTGTCATCGCTCCGAGATCCACTCAGGCCCAAAGTGGTAGCACCTGATAGGACCCCGAACTATGGGTTAAACAGAACTAAAATGTCTACTTTATGCTAAACTGAATTGTTTGAATTAGAACTGTTTGACTAAACTGAATAGCTTGAAATAGAAATGTTTTTGACAATTAAACTGCGTACTTTCATTTAAACTGCATACTTATGCTTAAAGGAAATGTTTGAAATGGAACTTTTTTTGTGAGCTAAACTGAATTGTTTGAAATGGAACGAATTTGACATTGAAACTGTACTTACGCTAAACTAAATTGCTTGAAATAGAACTGTTTTGACATTAGACCGTGCGTAAACAAAATCTGTACTTATACTTAACTGAATTGGCTGAATTAGAACTGTTTGACTAAACTTTCAGGACGACTGGAAAAATTAATAGAAGCGTCGAAAAAGTCACTCGTTTTTGTTTTTGTTGATAAAACACACTTAAAAGAATGCTTCATATATATATATATATATATATATATATATATATATATATATGAAGCTTTCTCTCAATATATTCGAGAAAAAATTGAAATATGGAAAATTTGTTGGGATCGTATCATGAAAATGATTTATTATTCCATGAACATGAAATATATAATATAATACAGAGGAAGGAATCATGTATGTATGAGTGACACGCCCGTCGATCTCATCGTATGAGAGCCCAATATTTCAGTTCTAAATGTAAACCGTTAGACTACCAATATAGGTGATTTATGAAGTAGTGAAGGTCAGTGTAGAAGCAGCCACATTTTTGGGATGAGCTGATAACAGAAGATTAGTGCATCACTGGCACGTATCAGCTCGAACAATGCACGTCAGTTTTGAATTCAAAGATTTTCCTTCTTCGAGACCAGTTACACTGCGGAAGCCAGAGAACCTTGTCTGCCCTCCTATTTTATCAATGAGGAAATTGTGTATGTGTTTCTCTAGAGTATAAGTGACAGCAACTCTCCTCGTGTCACCAGGACTCTTCTAACTATTCCTTATTTTGATCTCGGTTGTTCTGATTTCCAATCCTGCCTGTCTATTTCCCAAACCTTTGGAGACTGCTCCTAGCACACCGACTATTACTGGTATCACCGTCACTTTCATGATAGACAGTTAATTTGATTTTCTGGCAAGGTCCAAATAATTGTCCATAATTTTTCTTTCCTTCATTTTCCTTCTGTTTTGGTGGAACAGAAAGATCTACCAGATAACAAGTTTTTTTTTAGCTAATAAAATTAGATTCAGCCTTCTGGCTTGGATTGAGTGATCTGTTCACATCTAAAAGTTAAAGAGAAGTATTATTATAATTATCATTTGAAAAAAATAAAAGCACTTGAAAAATATATCAATTAATCTTAATAGAAAAAATAAACAAATAACAAAATCAATATAACTTAACTGCACAAATAACATTGGAGTATAGACTAGACCACCCTTCCTAGAATGCACCACAAACTAGATTACCCTTTCCAAAATGCCCCGTAAACCAGTATATAAAAGAATATTCACCACGTGGGAACCTTTTGGTTTGGTACTATTTATCAACCCCTCCGCTCGGGCAGGATATGACACAAGGTCAATTTTTAAGCGGAGTTTAACAGGTTTGAATTCATAGTTTTCCTTCTCCTAGACTAGTTGCCTAACCATGGCTGAAGAACCTAGTCTGTCCTACTATTTACCCATAGCTGGAGGGAGAATTATTGGATTCATACCTTTCCCAAGGGTATTAGTGCTATGTGAAATGCAATCAGTCTCGTCCAGGATTTGAACTCGTATCGTCGTGTTCATTTCCTACGGCGATAACGACTACACCACGGGCACCTCCTAAAACCTTTAGGTTTGGGGATTCCAGAGACGAGAACCGGATTGTCACAAACTGCCGATGACACTGTGTATACGCTATTCAACTTTAGATCTACATATGCTCTATCAGTGATATTGATCAATGTATATATATACATACTGTATATATACATACATACACACATATATATATATATATATATGTATATAGAAGAACTGCAAAAAAGAAATTCAAATATGACAGTGCAGGTATATATTAGAATCAAGGACACAATAAGTCCGCAACATAAATTTCATTTGGTTTCAAAAATCTTCAGATGGGCATGAGGTAAAAGTGGCTACTCTAGTTTTTATATTGCTTGATGTTTGGACCTGTGATAAGGTGATATTGCGTGATACATTTACACGAAAGAATAACGTCAATTGGTGTTATTACTCGTGACATTCAAACGAGAAATCTTTCTTCCTTTGGCTGTTTAAATTAGAGAATAAATGATGGGATTAAAAAGAGATTAAAAGATTATATATATATATATATATATATATATATATATATGAAAAGGCAAGATATTGAACTACTTATTCAAAGTAGACACGTAACGATAAAAAGGATTCATCGCAGATCTTGAAGTAATACTCACTGCTAATCAAACCCTAACTTCAGCAAACAAAACGAAAAAACAAAACAAAAAAACAAACAAACAAAGAAAAAGAAACAAAGATAACTTACCCTCATCACTTGCTCATAGAATGTGTGAAACCTACAGGTTATGAACATCTCTATGCCTTACGCAAAAAAACCCCCAAAAAACAAAAAAAAACACCCCCCACCAAAAAACCCCAAAAAAAAACAAAAACAAAAAAAAAAAAAACAAGCAAACTCGGGTATAAGGTTCAACTTTCCCGCGCAGTAGGGTCCAGTCAACCTATAATTACTTACAGTTGATTTATCAGATTTTTTTTTAAGAGGTGGGTATATCTTTCAAGCTTTGTTTGCCGGAATAGAAATCCCTAAACCCTGGAATTACTCCGGGGTACTTGACACCCCGATAAGGAATTTCAAAATTTCACACGCACGCACAGTCACATTTAAACTTATTTTAGTTTTCTACCCTCGGGTAAAAGTTGTCTTCACCCTTTTCTCAAGAAATTTATCATTTTCAGTGGTTCATGTATGCAGAGTATTAGTGTCTATTAGGGTTATATATATATATATATTGCGCACGTACGTGTGTGTGTATATTTCACCAGTTTATTTTCAGTGATTCACGTGAGCAAATAAAACTATTAGCATTAGTAATACAAGAAAAAAATTAACTTTCAGTAAGAAATGATCCCAGTCAAGTTGTGATATATGAGTTAAATAGCTGAGTAGGCTAAGCTATCTAACCTTGGTTGGGTGACCAGTCTAGGAGAAGGGAAAACTCTAACTTTAAACTGCAACTTTTCTGGGGTAGGGACCCTGATAAAAATACTTTTATTATTTTGGGCGCTGTAATAAATACTGTTAACCTATGCGGACTAGTGGCTCTGTAGTCATTTGTCAGTCGAAAGACAATATGGTAAAAGAGTGTAGTGGTCCCGTGGAGACAACAGAAAAACATAGGCGCTTATGTTAGGACAGTAACATAACGAGGAGGGAACCATATATCCTGTGGTGTTTGTGATTTCATGTTAACTTGCATCGGCTTGTTACAGGGGTATAATCTTAATCACTTAGAGAGTAGTATTCGAGTGGTACAAGCGTTTGCCACTTTAATTCTCTGATAAACAGTTGTTTCTCTTATTCTTTGTTCTGATGACAAGAAACGACGACTATCGGTAAAGATTGAGCAAACACCCACCCACACTTATATATATATATATATATATATATATATATATATATATATGATAGGTTTATTTCTTTAATGGCATGTTACTATTCATGGCATATTCGTGGGTTTGTGGGTTGTTTAATGTCAAAGCAATCGTAGTAATAGAACACTAGTGGTATTATCTAACTCAGAGGTGAGTTGGTGTAAGAGTTTCCTTGCCTTTTTCTTGGGTATTTTTCTGGAAGTGAACGCAGCAGCGTGAATGGCGTTCGAACTCACTACTCTATCTACCATTAGTACACACAGTCTTTACGAAATAACAGAGAAATTAATTATCTTCAAAAAAGTTACCCTGGTTTTATTTGTTCCAGTAGAATTAGGTATGTATATATGCATATATGTCATCATCATCGTCATCATCAGCCTTTCCCCAACACTCTCTCGCCACTCTTATCTAGAGTCCATCGCTTCCGGTAAGTCTTCAAGGTTACATCCTGTATCGCCACGGAGCTGTTGTATGTAGTTTCTAGTTGGTCGTCCTGCCTTTGCTCGTCTATGTGAGGGCGTCTACAGAAATACGTCACGTACTGTATATATGTATATATAAGTAATTCGACTGACCGTTGTCGAAGGCGAACCGACGGCTCCCTTTTCAATAGCTACTACACCGAGGTGTGGATTTCTCCCC
>OY757940.1:59027445-59042445 GCA_963585895.1 Sepioteuthis lessoniana
AATAAAAATCTGAAGTACCTCATTGTGTATCTATTCATTTAATATATATATATATATATATATATATATATATATATATATATGTGTGTGTGTGTGAGTAAAACTACGTTAAAAAAAACATGATTACTCGACTGTCCCCAAATAAAAACCATCCTTACGCATATTTATGGACATTTATTATGGTTACCGGTACTAAGGAGGTGCCTGTGGTGTAATGGTTATCGTCGTAGGAATTGGACACGACGATACGAGTTCAAATCCTGAGACTGATTACATTTCACATACATTGGGAAAGGTATGAATCCAATTATTCTCCCTCCAGCTATGGTTAAATAGTAGGACAGATTAGGTTCTTCAGCCTTGGTGAGAAGGAAAACTCTGAATTCAAACCTGTTAAACTCCTTGTGTCATATCCTGCCCGAGCGGCGGGGTTGGTAAATATGATTATGGTTACCAGTACCTTGGCCTTGTGATTAGCGTGTTCGCCAATAGTCCGGGAGACCTGGGCTCAATCCCAGGTCACGTCATACCAAAGACTTTAAAAATGGTACTTGATACCTCCTTGTTTAACAATCAGCAATATAAAGTACGTATCAAGGGTAAAGTGGAGCAATGCAAGGAAGGGAGTTGCGCCTTCTTCTACACCTCGGTGCAGTAGCTATTGAAAAGGGAGCCTTCTGGTCGCCTTTATTTTTACTTGTTACAGTTGTGTTTTAATTTTATTTTTAAGTTTCGTATGAAATAACACCTACTAATATTTGTTCTTATTATACAGTGTTCAGCAAGATATAATGCTGATATTTTTAATTTAGAAGAAAATTAATTTTTTAAAAAAGGAATTGTTTGGAGTTAATTTATTTGTTGGTAAACGAATCATTGATACAGAAAAACTCAGTTTCACAAACATATTGTTCAATGACATTCAGAACAAAAATCTATCTTCATAAAGATTTTAGTTTCGTTTGGTTTGGTTTATTCATTTAATGGCATATCAACTTTTCATGGGTTATTTGCTACTCAAATTTGATTCATTTGTAAACGTTTTATTTCTATCATAACTATTTATATTTTCAACTTTCCATTACAATTCATCGCACCTTTTAAGGGTTTTAAGGTTCTGTAATGTGTGAGACGGACGGGCGGAGGCAGGGACAGACTAAGAGAGTCAGCTATATTGACTCATAGGTTCTCCTTCTCTTGACTAGAGCTTGCTGTGTTATCTTCAAGACACCGCTTGGCACATCTTCTGCTTCTTGGCAGGGTTGCTCAGCCGGAAGCCTGCTGTAGGTCACCGGCCCCAGTGACTGCTCTCAGTGACTGCAAGCTGGCTCTGACTCGATTCCAGCTGACTCCAAATGACAGGCACCTGCAGATATTATTTCATAACTCCGACAACTTCTGATTAGATCACGTGATCTTCTTCCGCTTATTTACGCAGATGCGTCTCTGATTGACGGCTCGGTCAAGGGTCAATATGCAACTACAGTTCTCTCTCAATTTATGGGTAAATATTAAGGCAAAATGGACTCTAACCTTTATATAGCAACCGGCCGAGAGGGAAAGTCCGGACATCTTAAATTTCGCTTAAAAATTGACCTGCGTATCTAGTGGGATTGGGTAAATATAAAATAAATTTGGCAACCCGAAGGCTCCGTTTCCATCAGCTTCTACACTGAAAAGTATGGGGCGGCGCTACTCTTTTCTTCATTGCTCTATTTTACCCTTGATTTGTACCTTATAATATTGAGTGTCAAGCATAAAGGCATCAAGTACGACTTTTTTCAGTTTTTGGTATTACTCAACCTGGGATTGAACCCCGGTCTCGCGGGCCATTGGCGAACACTCTACTTACTAGATTAACCGATCCCCCAGCACAACCAAGATCAATTTTTCAGCGGATTTTAACTGGTTTGAATACAGAGATTTCCTTTTGCTTAGATCGGTTGCCACACCAAAGTTAAAGTCTGTCCTACTATTTGCCAATAACTGAAAGGAGAATAGTTGGGTTCATAGCTTTCCTCGAGGTATTAGTGTTATGTGAAATCTTTACTGGCTTATAAATTGACTTAGCATGACCAGAATATCCGGCAAGCATTGCACGTGACATACGGAACCACTGGACAGCTGTTTTGACCTTATTAGGTCTCATCAGCAGTGTATACCGTGATATCCCCCACTGAAGATCGAACCAGCGGCTACAGAATTCAGAGCGGAAACTCTATCGCTGAGCTACTGGTTCACATCACTCACAAATGATGCCAAATTAATTAGTTACGGTAAATAAGCGGCTAATCAACCTGATGTGTCTTGTTACATCTGTACTCTTACAGAAGACACTGTTACCCCTAGGGTTACGTTTTTCAAGGAGATTAGAGATACACGTCCGTGTAATCATATCCTCATGGGCAAGGAAATAGACATACATATTTTCTGCACAGACGAATTATACGTCTTAAATTGAAAGGAATTATATGATGTATATTGATATTGAACGGAATTATATATTATATATTATAGACTGAATCATGGTATACACTGGTGATGAGACCCAATAAGGTCGAAACTGCCGTCCAGTGGTTCCGTAATTCGAGTACATTGCTTCCCGGATTTTCTGGACATGGGGATTCAATTTATGATATAAAATTCCTCTATATAAAAACAATGTATGCATACAGTCTTGTTCGGGGTTGGAATCGGGTGACCGTGTCCCTTTCCGACGATGATAATTATATACTACTGGCACCTCAATCAAGTAATTATTAATGAGAGAGATAAGTTATATGATTTATCACAGTTCAATAAAACATGAAATGTTCATGGTAAAAGAACCTAGTGGCTGATTGGTCTTTCATCAAAATATGTTACAGGGAAATTAATACCTTTTAGCGGACTGAAAAATTTATTATTTGCTCCCATCAAATACCCGTGACAATGAGAAATTCAAACGGCTTATAAGAGCCAAAAGACAAAAGTGGATTACTTTTGACTGCTTCTGGTTCCAAGGGTGAGTGTGTTTCGTTTTTACGTCGTGATAATATAACCAATATTCTTATATAACATATGACATGGATTTTCGGTTCATTCCTAGTGACCCCGTGTGCTTTGACAAGCTGTCTCCTTGTGATTAACAAGCTGCCTCGTTGTGATTTATTGGTCTACCAGATGAGGCGTGTCAAAAGAGAGCGGAAAGCCACACTTTGTTTGATGTAGTTGCCCTGTCAACCTCTTCATTTAACACTGAGAATACATTTTTTGTGAATGCAAATCGCATCATATGTCTCATGAATTTATTATTGCCCAGTGAAATGAAGGAATAACACCTTTTTTAAAAAAATATATACATCTTTATTTCTCTCGAAAGGGGTCTAGGCTCCTGTGGCGTGAGAGAGAGAGACAGACAGAGACAGACAGAGAGACAGAGAGAGACGAATACAGATTACCATATTTGATCCCTACCTTATTCCTTTTCTCTTGACCCTACCACGCTGTGTAATCTTTAAATTCAAGCGTAAAATCTTTTCCTCCTTTACGAGACGTACTCAACCGGTCCTCGCCAGGGGTCCACAAGTTCTCCTGCAGCCACGGTTTTCTAGCTGCAGACTTGACTGACCATTGCAAGACTGCTGCAAAATTGCGTAATCACTGTGTGGGACACTGCCACAGCGGAGCACTCAGCCACTCGCTGGTGCTCTCCGTGAAAGACTGAATCTCTTCTGATACCGAGCTGGGACTGACCGTATCTCTATATATCATTTCAAAAATCCACAGATTTATATTCAACTACTTGACTGCTTCCGCTTATTTACACAAGTGCGTCATGTGCAGAGAAATCTCTAATTGACGTCTTGGTCAAGGGTCAGAATGCAAAACTAGTGTAGATATAAAGTAAGTATAGTTGGTGACCTTAGTCGAGGTTAACCCGAAGGCTTGCTTTTCAATAGCTACAACATCAAGGTGTAGGGGAGGGCGCTACTCCATTTTCTTTGGATTGCTCCACTTTACCCATATTCCGTACCTTATAATGCTTAGTGTAAAGCAAGTACCATTTTTTGAGTCTTTGATATGACTTGATATTGGATTGAACCCGGGTCTTTCGGGCCATTGGCGAACATTACTCAATAGGCCAATGGCCCGATACTTTGCTTATATAATTTGCATGTTGTAGTATGCAAACAACTGGAATTAAATCCCATTGATGAAGAAATCTAAGAGACAAATTTTATCTCGTAACTTTTAACTCGCGACCCGTGACTCACAGCCCACAAGCAGACTTGATGTTTATCCGTGTGACCCTTCACTCACCTTTCAAAATTTTTTCTTCGTCTTTTGAAGTTGGCTGTGAAAAAGCACCATTATAACTGCAGACGGAATTTCTTGGTCTTCAGCGTTCAGAAGTTTTGAAGTCCAAGTTTCTTGCTTGCCACTTCCTCGATTTTTAAGAACCAGGTGCTTCTTTACAGACGATTTCCAAAACCATATAAACCACACTCAGTTTATTGGTATACAAGATGAGGCGTGTCAAAAGAGAGCGGCAGGCCACACTTTGTTTGATGTAGTTGCCCTGTCAACCTCTTCATTTAACACTGATAATACATGTTTTTGTGAATGCAAATCGCATCATATGTCTCATGGATTTATTATTGCCCAGTCGGTTTGGGCTGTCGAATACACTGACTTCATCTCCACGGTGTGGTAAGACTCCCAACGAGTGTCCTGGATATGACATTAAGCAATCTGTTGGTGAGGCTCCAGTAATGCTGGAGCTTTGGGGAATGCGAGTACCTTTTATTGCCATCGCTCCCATGTTCACTCTGGCATTACTGGAACCTCACCATCAGACTGTTTAGTGTCATAAATAGGACACACGTTGGTGGTGGTGGGGGGCTTACTCCTCTGCAGAGATGCAGTCGGTGTATTCTACTGCCCCAGCCAACCAGGCAAAAATGTTGTTTTATGGCACAATTTTCAGAAAGGTGATATATATATATATATATATATATATATAGATAGATAATAGCTCTTGGTTATGAATAGTATTTATCAATTTGCCAATGGCTCAAAAAGCCATCCCTCACTCAACATCACCCTGCTCAACTCAAAGAAACGAATTGACCTTAGCTTAGTCAGTCATGTTCCTTGTCTCTCAAGATCAGAAACCTGGGTCCTATCCGATGGACTGCGTAATCCTAATAAGCGAGTTCGAACTCCAGTCGAGCAATTAAGTTCACTTTCGGACAAATACATTTGGCAAAGTATGAACCCCCTTTTCCTCCCAGCTATGGGTTAAATAGAAACACTCCTGTCCTTCCAGAAGGATGAATTTGGTATTAAATAACCCAAGAAGGTTGATATGCCTTTAAATAACAAACAAACAAACAAACAGCGTCTGATCTTTACTGGATGGTGAGAGAAAAAATTTCGCGCCTATTTCTTTGTCGCTATGGTAACTACTTATGTTTCCTCCCAGTAATCGTATTGATAAATACTCCTACAGGCAACTCAATATTCAGATAAATTATAACAATCCACCACTGAATAAAGGGTTTAGTTCAAAACGTTACCGAATAGGACAGGACCCGGAAATGTCCGGAGGGCATTACGGCTGAAACAACCAAGTTGAAAACAACAGTTAAAATAAATCTGTATACCACAGAGAAAGGCATTATTGAATGAATTATTTGAGTATTACGATTTTTTCTATACATTCGGTTATTAATGTTTGGATTGCCATCTTTTCGGTTTTCCTTTTCTGTACATCATTTAATTTTTTTTTAAGAATACAGCTTGCATTAAATTAAATCAAATTGAATAAAATTATGGATTTATCTTGTGATTTTTTTCTCCATTAAACCCATTGATTATCATTATAAAGATTGGACAGTTTGGACGGCTCTTTTCAAAAGATTGCAAAACGCACGTCTATTCTGTGGGTTGATAAGGCCCAAAGAAAGAAGTCTTTTTTGTGTCGAAAATTAAATTTTCAATGGATATAGAATTGAAGGATGTTTCATTTTATTTTATTTCAATTTTTCATTGTCTCTTTTGTTTTCTTTTTTCAATCATACATCCTAGATGCATCAAGGTAGGTCTTCGGTGATGCACTGTCTTTCTCGCCGATTTCGGGTTTTATGCATCATATCGGCTCCGACAGAAACCCTGGCATGACTCTGGATGTGCGAAGCCGCCTCCTTGATCGCGACGTGCTACGCTCGTGCCTCTACCAAAGAACTAATAAGGCTGGACTTCGGCCATTCTTATAGACATCTGTCATTCAGTAACAGCCAATGAAAAACAGGGCATTCTACACTCCTCTACTATATATAATACCATCTTTACCTCATCCGGTTTCGGCTGACTACTTCCGGATTCGGTACCGAGGTAAGATGGCATTTTTAATACTCGTCCACGTCCATGATTTACACTTTACAAGATTTACAGATATCCCCCCCAATCTATCCTATACTAATACTTCCAAACTAACATGAAATAAGCCCCTACTCTAACTATTCAGTCAGTCTTGAACTCTTATCTTATACCCTTATTCGAAGCCAAAAAAAAAAAAAAAAGGAAAAACTCCCATTTATTTGGCTCACGAAATCATTTGCTACAGATTAACTCATACTTATTTGCCTCCCCGTTTTAAATTTTAAACATTATTCTTTTATTGTTCATCACAAAATAAGAATCAATAAGTTACAATTTCTTGTTATGTTACACGGCCTTGTTTTGTTTTGTTTTATTTTAACATTAAAAAACAGCACATTTCTGCCTAAACAAGACTAGGCTAAAAGATTTTTTTCAAAAGTAGAAAGTTCTCATCGTAAGTAGCTAATGAAAAGCTTTTCTAATGAATGAAACACTTGGTAGCAGTTACGCGTATATGTAAAAAAAAAAGAAGAAAATTGATACATATACGTTAAAACCCTCCGCTAATGCAAAGGTTTCCACTGGCTGTGTTTCAATCCCACCTTGAAGCATCCCGCGTGTCTATCCACACTGATGAGTTGTGATTCAGCGAAACATTCTGTCTGTGATGACAATATGTATCAGTATTTGACGTTTATGGATCAAATTATCGCTCTAATTCAGTCAATTCATGTCTATTCACTTCGATCTGTTTATTCGATGTACCAGTCTGTTCATATCTATCTGTCTATCTAAGACTCATATTCTAAACCTTTCTCTCTCCTTTTCTTCTCCACATCTCTCTTTCTCACTCTCTCACTCTCTTTATATATATATATATATATATATATATATATATATATATAACCGGCTCATTGACAAAGTGGGTAGAGTGTTCGCCAATAGTCCAGGAGACCAGGTTTCAATCGCAGGTCGAGTCATATTTAGAAATGGTACTTGATACCTCCTTGCTTAACACTCAGCAATATAAGGTACATATCAAGAGTAAAGTGGAGCAATCCAGGGAAAGGAGTCGCGTCTTCCCTTACTCCTCGGAGTAGTAGCTATTGAAAAAGGGAGTTTTTAGGTCACCCTCGACTACGGTCGCTAACTTATATATATATATATATATATATATATATAGTTTATTCATATCTATCTATGTATCTATCTATGTATCAATCTAAAACATATTCTGAAGCTTTCTCTTTCTCTTTCTTCCCTATATATATATATATATATATATATATATATGGAATCTAACGAAACGCACAGAGGAAAATGCTACGCACTGTTTTGAATACATCCTAGAAGCAGCACTCCAGAAAATAGAAGCTGTACGGCCACTTGCTACCATCTCTCAAATTATTCAAGTAAGATAAAGACATACTGTGCACTGCTGGTGGAATAAGAAAAAAACTCATTAACAACATTCTCCCGAGGACTCTTACACATAAACATGCCACTGTTAGTCGACCTATAGAAACATACATAGATCAGCTCTGCGTGGACACTGGATGCAGTTTAGAGGACCAACCAGTAGCAATAAACGATTGGGAGAGAGAGAGAGAGAGAGAGAGAGAGAGAGAGAGAGTAAGTTTGCTTATTTGTTTGTTTGTTTGTTTGGGTTTAATGGCATATCAACCTTTGTAAGTTATTTAATGTCAAATCCATTTTCATACAAATGAACAGTTCTATTTCAAAGAATTCAGCTTAGCATAAGTACACAGTTTAACTGTCAAAAACATTTCTATTTCAAGCTATTCAGTCTAGTCAGACAGTTCTAATTCGAAAAATTTAGTTTAGTATAAGTATAGTTTTTGTCTACATACAATTAAATGTCAAAACTGTTCTATTTCAAGCAATTCAGTTTAGCGTTTGTGCAGTTTCAATGTTAAAACAGTTCTATTTCAGAAAATTCAGTTCAGCATAAATACGCAATTTACATGTCAAAGCAGTTCATTTCAAGCAGTTCAGTTTAGCATAAGTACACTTTTACGTCTGTTTGACCCATAGATATGACCCTATCTGATGCTACCACTCCTAGCCAGAGTGGACCTAGGAGCGATAGCAATGAAGGGATACTTGGTATTCCCTAAAGCCATCAGATTGTTTAGTGTGATATCCAGAACACTCGTTGGGGGGGGTCTTACCACTCTTCAGAGATGCAGTCGGTGTATTCTACAGCCCCTGTCGATTCGCCAATACAGAGTTAAATGTAAAAACCGTTTTTATTTTAGATAATTCAGTTTATCATGAGTACTCAGTTTACACATCAAAACAGTTCTATTTTGAACAATTCAGTTTAGCATAAATACGCAGTTTAAATGCAAAACAGTTATCTCTCGAAACCATGGTTTAGTTTTATTAGACCCATAGGTAAGACCCTATCAAGTGCTCCAACTTTCAGCCTGAGTGGACGTGGAAGCGACGGCAATGAAGGGGTGCTCTGCATTCTCCAAATGTCCTGTATTACAGGAACCTCACCATCAGATTATTTATGGTCATATGAGGATATTTGTTGGGTGATGGTCTGAGCATAGTACAGTGTTTAGTTCTATTTGACACATATATCAAGTGCTACCACTCCGGCTTGAGTGGACCTGGGAGCGATGGCCATAAAATCGTACTCTACATTCTCCATTACTGGAGCCTCACCATCAGATTGTTTAATATCATATCAGGACACTTTTTGGGAAGTCTCACCCTTCTGCAGAGGTGAATTCGGTGTTTCTACAGTCCCAACCGACTGGGCAAGAGAGAGAGAGAGAGAGAGAGAGAGGGAGAGAGAGATAAGGGGAAAAGAGAGTGAGAGAGTGAGAGGGGGAAGAGAGAGAGAGAGAGAGAGAGTGAGAGGGAGATGTCAAGAGACTCCTTCTATAATCACATCTTAATGATGATGATGATGATGATGACGATGATGTTGATGACTCATCTTAAACTGCTTGCATATTATTTTTGGAAGGCCGAATCCTCTTTTTCAGATAAAACGAAAAAATTCGTTAGACAATTGAAAAATATTTCTGGTCAGAAACGTGATGATCAAGTAACAAACCTGAATCTGCATCACATTCGAGCAATTCATCGAACACGTATATATCTCGTCTAATGACGCTTCGAAAGTAGAGTGCTTTTTTTCTTTTTTGAAGTCTTATCAAGCTTCTTTTGTTATTTAATGCTAAAGAATAGCTGAGGTACTATTTAACCAGTAGCTCTGGAAATAAGTGTGTTTACCTTTCCTAAGTGAAAGGGTACTTATTAGCGTGACTGGTGTTCGAAAACTCTAAATACGATGTCCATCAGCCACAGTGAATCTTTCGCGCTTACTTTTTTTTTTTTTTTTTTACGAATTGAAGGTTTATGTTAACTCGACAAAGCACCTCACCATGAGGGTAGGGTTTTAGCAAACTTATCTCACTGAATAAATCAATAAACTGCTTGCATATTATTTTTGGAAGGCCGAATCCTCTTTTTCAGATAAAACATCAATAGGATGTCTCATTCATTTTTGAGTTTCATCAAATCGTAACAGAAAAGAATACTGCAAAATAAGTAAATAGTTAAATTGTCAAATGTGTTTGTCATGGGAATACATCTCAGGGCTTCAATCATTACTGATCTTAAAAAAAGCCAAACGAAAACATTTGAAATTTTAATTATGACGATTATTAAAACTGTAAAATTTGAATTTTTAAATATAATCATGGATCGAATTAACATGTTGAAAATAAATTCTAACTAAACATTATATCTGCAAAAGAAACAAATTTAAGATGAATGACCTTATTTCAATCATTATTCTTAACGAATGAAAACTAAAATGTTTTTAAGATTCTTTGATGTCTCAACAAGATTGATATTTTGCATGTTAATATTTCATATAATTGAAAAGTTCTTGTCATCAAATATCGAAACTACAAAAAAAAAACCCATCTAAAAAAACCCAAAAAAACCAAAAAAAAAACAACAAATAAACAAAAAAACAAACAAACAAAAAAAAAACGAATAAAACGAACAAACAACCCAAACAACAAAAAAAAAAAAACAACAAAAAATACAGAAAAAAAACAATTTGATTTATTGTGTTCATTATTCTTATACATTTTTCTAGTGGGTTGAGTGTTCACCAATAGCCCGAGAGACCAGAGTTCAATCTCAGGTTGAGTTATTCCAAAGACTTTAAAAAATGATACAAAATAACTTTCTTGCTCAACACTCAGCATTATAAGATACGCATCAAGGGTACGTAGAGCAACCCAGGAAAAAGAGTAACGCCCTACTCAACACATCTGTTTAGTAAATATTTAGTAAAAGGAGTCTTCAAGTCAGCCTTTGGCAATGGTGGCCAATTTTTTTAATTCTAAAATATATATAAAATGTATTTTCGTTGGTCTTTAAGTATTAGCGATAATTATAATTTTTCGATAGTTATTTACACAAATTTCACGATGTTTGTTGTTTTTTTTACGTCTTTTGAATACATTACATTGGATTTGCATAAAAAAGGGGATTACTTCATGGCTTTTGGGACCAATTAATGATATATATATATATATATATATATATATATATATATATGATTAGTTGCACTTGGCTCGCCATAAAACCACAAAGTGATTTAGTGACAACCAATGCGTGTATAATATATATATATATATATATATATATATATATATATATATATATATATGTAAGGATGTTAATATACGCCTCGTGAAGGTGAGAACTGCTAAAGAAAAGGTATCGATCGTATGGAAATCTGTTTTCTCTGTTAGAATAAAACGGGATATCTTCCAAGCTGCGGCTGTATCAGTACATGTAGTATGGATGCATCGGATGGACGCTTAGGAAACCCATGGAGAAAAAGCTACAGTAGAACAACATAAAAATGCTAGGTGTTGTTTTGAACAAATCCTTGAAACAGCATCTCAAAAAACACCAGTTATACACATTGCCTTCTCATAAACTATCGAAGTAAGACCAATAAATCATCTTGGGTACTGCTCGTAAAGTTCGGACAAATCCACAAAAAAAAAGGTTCTTTTACGTACTCCTACATACTGAAGAACCAATCTGAGCCGACTACCTTGGGTCTGCATTGATCAGTACTGTGCAGTTACTGGATGCAGTCGAGTGTAGCTAAGATCGATTGATAATAGGGACGGATAGTGAGAGATAGAACCAAGGGAACTCCTTGATATCAGCACAACTTGATGATGATGACGATGATGATGATATCTGTATTTTTGATTTCCTCTTTAGTTCGCTCTCTAAAGAATTTCTTCTGGCATGATATTGTCTGTCGCCTGCTGCATTGTCATTAGATGAGTTATTTATGAAAGATTCAATGGATGACGCTTGATATATACGATTGATATTCATCATTGAAGTCAGGATACTCTTGGTTGTTTGTTTTGTTTTAAGGCGTATCAAACTTTTTCCAGTCGTTTAACGCCGAATTAAGTCATTTTGATGAGTTTCAAACAATTCAGTTTAGTATAAGTACAATTTTGTTTACATTAAAGTTATGTTGGTTGGTTGGTTGGATTTTATGGCATATCAACCTTTGTATGTTATTTAACGCCAAATCCATCTTTATCTAAATAATCTGTTCTATTTCAAACAATTCAGTTTAGTATGAGTACACAGCTTGTCAAAAACATTTCTATTTCAAACTACTCCGTTTTATTCAAGCAGTTATATATAACAATTCAGTTTAGTGTATGTACAGTTTCAATGTCAAAAAACAGTTTAATTTCAAATAATTCAGTTTAGCATAAACATGCAGTTTAAATGTAAGTACGGTTTGTCAAAAGCATTTCTATTTCAAGCAATTCAGTTTAGCATAAGTATGCCGTTAGTTCTATTTAACCCATAGATAGGGCCCTATCAGGTGCTACTACATCGGACCAGAGTGGACCTGGTAGTGATGGTAATAAATGGCTACTCCGCATTCCCCAAGCTCCAGCAACACTGGAACCTCACCATCAGATTGTTTAGTGTCATATCTAGGACACTCGTTGTGGGGGAGGGTCTTACCCTTCTGCAGAGAAGCAGTCGGTGTATTCTACAGCCCCAGCCAACTGGGCAAATACTCAAGTTAAACGTCAAAACATTTATATTTCAAACAATTCAGTTTAGCATAAATACACAATTTAAATGTCAAAAACAGTTCTATTTCAAACAATTCAGTTTAGCATAAGTACAATTTTTTTTACTCACGGTTAAATGCCAAAAGAGTTTTACTTCAAACAATTCAGTTTAGTATAAGTACATAGTTTTTTTTGTTTTTTTTACCCCCAGTTAAATGTAAAAACAGTTCTATTTAAAAAAAAAAAGTTTAGCGTGATTACAGTTTAGTTCTATTTGACCCATTGATAGGACCCTATCAGGTGTTACCAGTCTGAGTCAGAGTGGACCTGAGAGCGATGACAATGAAGGGGTCCTTCGTATTCTCCAAAGCCCAAGCATTACTGGAATTTAACCATCAGATTGTTTAGTGTCATATCCAGTACACGCGTTGAGGGAATCGTACCCTTGTGCCGAAATGTATTCGGTGTATTATACAGCCCCCTGCCGATTGGGCAATTGAAATAATGTAATTATCCGATAAGATAATCGCATTTTTTAAAAAATTTTCAGTGTCCACACAGAGAGAGAGAGAGAGAGAGAGAGAGAGAGAGAGAGAGAGAGAGGGGCATGATTTTCCTGTTTAAAATTCTGGCATAATACAATCTTTAAAAATTTGTTGAATTTGTGTCAGATTAACCCAGTAAGGTGATTTAGAGTCAAAAAGAAAAAAATACATGAGTCCCATAATATCCGTTAGATTTTGTGTAGGAAATATAAAGGGAAATGTATCACTAATTTTGGGACAAAAATGATACGGCAATTTTGTTTCTTTTTTTCCCTTATTCAGCAAAAAATTCTTTGTTGAAATAAAATTCTTTGATTAATATTTCGATATTCTGAAAATTTTAGAAATAATATATATATATAGTCATCCACAGACGGATCTGTTTCGTTCTATCAGGTCTCGTCAGCGTGGCTTGACTGCAGCTTCTCATAGCTGGGATCGAAACCCGGTTGACTCAAACGCCAAGCCAAAACTTCAAACCGTTCAGCCACGAGGAGCCATTAGCCGCGAAGTAAATTTTAAACGTTTATGAGTCACAATTAGTATTGTTTACATACATCTGTTCAACGGCTGCCGAGACCTCAATTCATATACGAAGAGGCTTGCAATGAACGCTAATGGCAACACGAATACTTCTTCGCCAGAGAACCCAACCATACGGGGGTAGGGGAGTATCTCTCTCTCTCTCTCTCTATATATATATATATATATATACATATATATATTTATATATATATATAAACAGCCATGGTGGCTATTCTTCACAGCATAGCGGCTAAAGTGCTGGACTGAGATATCCTATGAAGCAAGTTCAAGCTCTAGTTACGTTATTACATTCTGTTTCGGACTAATACCCTTGGGAAAGCTAAGAAATCCCCTTATCCCTGCATTAATGGGTTAGATAGTACTACTGTTTTTTTTTTATAAGAATGGCACCGTCACCAAATTTCCCACAAAGGTTGATATGCCATTAAACAAAGAAATTAATCAAAACGAGACCAAATTATAATAAGCAAAACATCAATGTAGTCATTTGCTTAGCTTGTTTATGCAATCAATACAGATGAATGAATTTTAACACATACACACATTCTTCTTATACCTCCTCAAATTCCAGCTCTGTGTGTGTGTGTGTGTGTGTTTATGTATGTGTGTGTGTGTGTGTGTGATGTCTAGAATAAGAAAAAAGCATAAAGGGAAAAACACGCAATTACCTGACTGGTGTTTTTTGGAAATAAACAGAAGAAAAATATTATTACTTTCGAAAATCTCCGGTTTAATGAGTATGCATATGTATTTGCTTTGTTCAGGTTTTTTTTATTATTATTCACTACTACAAAAATAATAATAATAATAATGAAAATAATCACAAAGAGGGTATAAGACTAGACACGAAAGGGTGGGCAATGTGATTCACTGGTAATTGTGCAAGAAGTTTAAATTTTACAATTCGAACAAATGGCATATGCACAACACAGAATCTGTCCTGGAAAATGAGATGCACAAAATTCTTTGGGATTTTGAGACACAAATGGATCACCTAATGTCAGCCAGACGACCAGACCTTTTTGATAGTCAACGAAAAAAATGAGAACCTGCTGAATAGTGGACTCTCCGGGCTAACAAGAGGGTAAAACTGAAAGAAGGTGAAAAGAGAGATAAATACCAGGACCTTCCTAGAGAACTGAAAAAATATGGAACATAAAGGTGACAGTGGCACCAATTGTAGTTTGACCTGTTGTCACGAAATATTCGGTACAGGGACTGAGGGACTTGGAAATAAGAGGACGAGTGTAGACCACCCAAACTACAGCATGGTCGAGATCGGCCAGAATACTAAAAAGAGTCCAAGAGAGTTGAGGAGACTTGCTGTCACTGAGTCTCTAGTGGAAAACCATCGGCTAACGCTGGTGTAAAGAACTCTCAAATCAAGAAGAATAAGAAGAAGAAAGGAAGAA
>OY757940.1:59047445-59132445 GCA_963585895.1 Sepioteuthis lessoniana
TGATTTGTTGGTGAAAGTGAAAATCGTAAAGTGATACAATGGCTGGATTGTTGGTTGTTTCGTTGGTTGTTTGGGTTTTATGGCATATCAACCCTTGTAGGTCATTCAACGCCAAATTCTGTCTATATATTCATACATATTCAACCAAAGATTTCAAAACGAATATTAAGGTAGGTAGAATTTTCTATTATCAGGATTTCATTTGTTTGCACAAGATTAACCAGTTTTAAGTTGTCATATTTTTTAGTACAACTCTGTCTCTCTCAAGAAGGACAGAATGTCATCTATTTTGACGTTCTCGAGCAGAACGGCTAGCAATTTATGATCTAAACAAAACACGTAGTGGATTTCATTTCACTTTTTAAAATTATTAATAAAGAAATCTGATTATTTGTAATTAGGCACCTACAATCGTGCACGTCCCGTTTTCACTGATAAATATGTATGTAATTTTATTTGTGTTGGTGATTTAGTTACTCCGAAAGGAAGACTGAATAAAAATTATAGAACATCCCGTCTAAAAAGAAAAAACAAAAAAGAGAGAAAACGAATACAAAGAAATAAATTGCCACTGGAACTTAACCCCAACCCCAGCTAAAACCTCAACGATAAAAAAAATCAATAAACAAAATAACAAAAAACGTTATAGGTCCGCTAATAGGGATGAATTAGAGTGAGATGAATAAACTGTTATAGAAGCAAGGACGGACTCCTAAGTGACGTTTTTCCATGGACGTACCAGTATTAGGCGATAAGCAAGAACTTTTTTACGTCAGCGCTGTGCGGACACAGAATGTAGTTTGGAAAAAGTTCCGGGAACGATTGAAGATAGGGACAGATAGATAGATAGATAGATAGATAGATTCAAGGAAATCCGTGCTAGCAGTGGGATGTGTTGATGGTAGTGAGGAACTCCAGCCAATAACAGGTCTTCAAGACAGTTTCACGTAAAGGCTCATACTTTGGTGTTGAGCTGAGAGGCACAGACGATGAAAGAAAAGAAGAAAACAAAAAAACAAAAAAAAAAAACAAACAAACAAGTAGTGGACACTACATCAGAAATGTAGAGCTGATGTCATGTCAAAGCAAGTTGGTACAGACCGAGACACAAAGACGAGATGAAGAGAAGATGGTGAGTTTATTTGTTAAATCATAGATTGACGAACGGATACATATTTAGTGAATTATAAAAAACAATTGTTATTACATATACGTGGTGCATTCAATAACCAGACTTTTTTGTACAGGCATTTAAAATTGTCGTAGACTCTTGAAAATTAAGTATATTATTGCTATATATCTTATGAGATGACTGACCAATTTTTATGATTTCAGGTTCAAATGAACAGCTACAGCAGCAATTGGAATACTCCCTACTAAAGCCTGATTGTCACAACTGGTGAATTTCAAAAACGTAATCTGGACGTCAGGACACTCAAGAAGAACGATAGGCAATAAAATTATGTTTTAAACTTAGAAAAAAGGCCACCGAAACGTATGGAATGCTTCAGACTGCTTTTCGACCATCTTGCATGAATCGAGCATCAGTTTTCGAGTGGCATAAGAGATTCAAGGAAGGTACGGAGTCTGTGAGGGATGATGAGAGGCGTGGGAGGAGTAAGGTAGTCAATACACCAGAGTTGATTGGCCAAAGGGTTAGGGTTAGGGTTACTATGTTGAGATTTTAAGGGAGTTCAGGAAGAGATTCCTAGGGAAGAGGCCAGCACTCTTCAAATCGGGTCAGTGGCATTTCCACCAGGCAATGCACCAGTCCACAACTCCATCCATGTCACAGACTATTTGACAAGGATGGGCATCAAGACAGTTCGTCACCTTCCCTATAGTCCAGACGTTGCCCCCTGGGACTTTTGGTTATTCCCTAAGCTCAGAGGCTGTCGTTATGAGACAATTGAGGAGATAAAAGAGGCTGTGACGAAGGTCATTGACACACTTACACAAGAGGACTTCCACGGGGCCTTCCAGAAGTTGTTGGAAGGGTACAACAAGTGCATTGCATCTGGAGGAGATTATTCCGAAGGGGACGAGAGTTTCATGTGTGTACTATCAATAAAAGTGCCCATACGATAAAAGTCTGGAAACTTATTCAATGATCCTCGTAAGTATATAATCATTAATATCTTACAGTGACACCTTTTTAAAATTTTCATTGATCAAGGAAATTGAAAAGTTGAAATCTTGTTAACATTTGGAAGGGTAACTAATCTGGATCTTTCAATTACTTTTAGTGCCTTGGTACACCACAAAATATTATGATGACGTTGGCTATTTAAATACCAAAACTTTACGATATATCCACTTTCTTCATCAAATTAATTGTCAAGGAAAATGTTATTCTTAATAGGCAAACAAACAAACTTGAGATTCTATTTGTTGTGGTGTAATAAATGGATTCGGATGTCACTAGTCTAATTACGAAACATGTCTATCTGATTTTCTAAACTGATTCTTTTTCTGATATAGACGAATTTTATTACATACTTTAATAACATATATGATTCCTGGTTAAGATATCAAACTGCATCCGGCGGTGAGGGTCCAGGTCTGAAGCTTTGGAGAGTATGGTGTGGGCCTTATTTGTCATTACTCCCAGTTCCACTCCCAGTTCCACTGTAGCTAGCATTAGATCCAATGTATGGGTTAAATAGATCAGTTTGAAAATTATTAGATTTGGATTGGAATACTTGAAACTGTATAACTGTGTGCTAATTATTTGTATCAGATTGGAATCCGCAATGCCATAAGAACCTATCGTTCGTACCTATCTAGTATGATCAGTGATGAATATACAAGTTATGTGGGTTTAGTTTGATTTCTTAGTTTAATGGCATATCAACCTTCGTGGGGTATTAATACCAAAGCTCTCCTAGTAAAAAAAAAAGTAGTGGTATAATTTAAGTCATAGCTTGGGGAATTACTTTCATTACTTTCCAAAATGGTATAAGTCCAAAAGTTATGCCCGTGGTGTAATGGTTATCGCCGTAGGAAATGGACGCGGCGATACGAGTTCAAATCCTGGACGAGACTGATTGCATTTCACATAGCACTAATACCCTTGGGAAAGGTATGAATCCTATTATTCTCCCTCCAGCTATGGGTAAATAGTAGGGCAGACTAGGTTCTTCAGCCTTGGTGAGGCAACTAGTCTAGGAGAAGGAAAACTCTGAATTGAAACCTGTTAAACTCCGCGAAAAAATTGTCCTTGTGTCATATCCTGTCCGAGTGGAGGGGTTGGGAAAATATGATAAATCCAAAAGTTATCTTAATAGCACGACGGGAGTTCGAACTCACTGTCTTGCACGTTAGAAACAAAGCTATGGCATCTAACCAGCTGTGTTGGGAACATGTAGTCACTCAGAAACGAAGACTAGAAATGTGATAAAACCTCAATTTGATTACTGACTTCTGTTCAAGCCTGGAGCCCCATTTTGAATAGCCTCAATTAAATATTTTGCGAAATTAGAATATTTTTGCCATAAACCAATTAGAAATAATTAACCAACTCCTCTGCACAGGTAGGATGTGCCAAAAGGACAATTTAAAGCGAAGTTGACTGGTTGCCTAAGCGAGGCTGAAAACCCCCGTTTGACCAAGTATTTACCCATAGTATCATATCAGTGCTATGTGAAATGAAATCAGCTTCGTCCAAGATTTGAACTCGTATCACCGTGTCCATTTAATACGACGATAACAATTACACGACAGGCACCTTCAAATAAAGTATACATTTGTGAAAAAATTCTGAAATATTTTTTTCAATTTCCCTTCATATTTAGACACACACACACATATATATATATATACATATATATATATATATTCTTATTTCAGCTCAACTGTTATACAAAAGATGCACAATTTATATGTGGGTTATATATATATATATATATATATATATTCATATGTGTGTGTGCATACACACACACACTCACATATATAAATATATAATCAGAATAAAAGTGTTTATAATAATAATGATTATTATAATGATTATAATAGTAAATAATAATAACTGGACACCGTCAAAACACTAAACGCAGTAATAGAGAACGATAATGGAGAAATCTGGTGTGACTTCAGTGACCAGTCTAACCCCGAGGTCCACAAATATTTAAGCCTGTGGGCAACAAAGCTTGACATAGGCGGGTCCCGGAATGCGATCTTAAAAGGATAGAAAAAAAAACCCAGCTAAATTCACAAGGTAAAAATCATGATTTATAAATGAAACATCTGATGTTTTTGTTATCACAAAAAAAAGGATGTAATTTATATTAGGATTAAATAAAGAGATTATCAAAAGGGGTACTTCAAAAAATTGCGAATGCTGGGTATGTTCTCTAGGGATATACTTCATTTCGGAGAATGACTCTTCACAAAGGTATGTTGAGTCAAAAATGCTCATTACATGCTGGGTGGGGATGATAAGGTTAAAGAATCATCCAGATGGACGCACGTTTTTCTTACTGAAATCGCAGATGTGCCAAGGAAGACATATAGAATTAGGTGGGAATTCAAGTGCTCTGAATGAATATCAAGGATGTCACCCTAGTAAAATAAGTACTAGTAAAGTTGGCAACCTTAGTCGAGAGTGACCTGAGGGCTTCCTTTTCAATAGCTTCTACACTCTGATTGTTCCCCTTTATCCTTGATCCTTACCTTATAATGTTGAGTGTTAAGCAAGGTGGAATCAAGAACCATTTTTTGATTTTTTTGGTATAATTTGACCTAGGATTGAAACCCGGACTCCCGGAGAGAACCATTCTATAAATGCACGAGGGAGGACCTGAGACAAATGGACCATATGACAAGAAAATGACTACAAAATAGCCTTATATCTGAAAGATGACAGAGAGGGCCAATATGCGTCTAGAAAAGAATGAAGGAGAGGACTGGCCAGCATTGAGAATTGGATATATACATAAATACAATCGAGGATTACAATAAAAAGAGGATTACAATAAAAAGAGGATTACAATAAAAAGAAAGTCTTATTAAATCACCCAGTAACAGTTATGGTACCATAAGAATAAAGAGTAAAACAAAAAAACTAGAAAACAAAAATTGTAAAAAAAACAAAAAAAAACGAAAAAACAGCAACAAATGTACGGATCTTTCAAGAGACAAACTGACGAGATTGCACTCGAGAGGACTTGTACTTTACTTAGAACATAAAATATCAAGAGAGAAACTGAATCTCTTCCAATAGTAGTACAAAATAATGCCATAAAAACTAATCATGTTAAATCAAATATCGATTACACTTAATAGCATTGCAAGATGGAAAAGATTAATCACATAATAAACGAATGTAACGAATGTAACAAAAGATTAATCACATAATAAACGAATATAACAAATGTAACAAAAGATTAATCACATAATAAACGAATGGAACAAATATAACAAAAGATTAATCACATAATAAACGAATATAACAAACGTAACAAAAGATTAATCACATAATAAACGAATGTAACAAATATAACAAAAGATTAATCACATAATAAACGAATGTAACAAATGATCATAAAAGAAACAGAGTAGACTTGACCGGGTGGGAAGATGATCTACTAAGAATTGTACAAGAGATTAGAATTTCAACATACAGTCAAATGGTAGGTGTAAAAACCAGAACCCGTCCTTGAAGATGAGATTCGTGAACTTTTCAGGGACTTTAAGATACAAACAGACCAAAGATTCTCAGCCAGAAAGCCTGACTCGTGCAAATCAACAAGAAGAAAAGAAAATATCATTGAGTGGTTTTTACTGATACGACAGAATAGCGAGTGAAAATAAAATAAATCGAAAAGATAGACAAATAATTAGGTTTGGTCTGATTTCTTTGTTTAATGGCATATCAACCCTTGTTGGTTATTTAATGCCAAAGCCATTTTCATAGAAGAACAGTAGTGGTACTATTTAACCCATAGCTGGGAGGATAAGGGGGTTCCTACCTTTCCCAAGGGTGTTTGCCAAAGCCAATCTCCTAGAAGAACAGTAGTGGTACTATTTAACCCATAGCTGGGAGGATTAGGGGGTTCCTACCTTTCCCAAGGGTGTTTGCCAAAGCCATTCTCCTAGAAGAACAGTAGTGGTACTATTTAACCCATAGCTGGGAGGATAAGGGGGTTCATACCTTTCCCAAGGGTATTTGCCCGAAAGTGAACGTAATTGTCCGACTGGAGTACGAACTCGCGTACTACGATTCAGCAGTCCATCTCTTTAACCATTACACCACGAGGACACTCTCCAAATAATTAGATTTTACTAGAATGCTGATCCCACCCATTAGAAAAAAACAACTGTTGAACATGAGGGTGATGTTAATAACTATTGTAGTTTGTGCATCTGAAACGATCCCAAGTGGCATGGAAAGGAGAATGGAGGTACTGGAGATCTAGGAAAGAATCAAAACCATGTATACCACAACATTGTTAAGATCGATTAGAGTACAGAGCAAAGTTCGGGAGACCTTTAAAGGCATGTTGTCATGGAGATTCCATCAGTTCCTATCGGTGTTAAAAAACGCACCAGAAATGAAGATGCACCAACCCATATCCTTTCGTGAGAATGGGACACATAAATTTCTTTGGGATTTTGAGATACAAACAGACCATCTAATCCCGGCAAGAAGACCAGACTCATTGCTGATAAAAAAAAGATGAAAAAGAAAGAACTTGTTGTCTCGAGGATTTTACCATTCCACTACTCTACAGAGTGAAAATAAATGAAAGTAAAAAGATAAGCATATACTTGGACCTTGCCAAAGAACTAAAATAAAAACTTTATGACATTCGGGTAACGATGATTCTTCTTGTGGTGCATTTGAAACGGTCTTCAAATATTGGAAAGCGAAGTAGAACAATTGGAAATAGGTTTCGTTTGTTTGGTTTGTTTGGTTTTATGGCATGTCAACCTTTGTAGGTCATTTAACGCCAAATCCATTTTTATGTAAATAATCTGTTCTATTGAAAACAGTTCAGTTTAGCATAAGTACACAGTTTAATTGTCAAAAACATTTCCATTTCAAACTATTCAAGCAGTGATATGTAATAATTCAGTTAAGTGTAAATACAGTTTTAATGTCGAAAAACTGTTCTATTTGAAATAATTCAGTTAAGCATAAGCACGCAGTTTAAGTGTAAGTACGGTTTAATAGTCAAAAACGTTTCTATTTCAAGCTATTCAGTTTACTCAATTCATTTTAGCATAAGTATGCTGTTAGTTCTATTTAACCCATAGATAGGGCCCTATCAGGTGCTACAACTCCGGGCCAGAGTGGACCTGGGAGTGATGGCAATGAAGGGGTGCTCCGCATTCCCCAAAGCTCCAGCAATGCTGGAACCTCACCATCAGATTGTTTAGTATCATATCTAGGACACTCGTTTGGAGGGGTCTTACCCCTCTGCAGATGTGCAGTCAGTGTATTCTACAGCCCCAGCTGACTGGGCAAAGGATATAGGTGAAAGAATTGATTTCAACAAGACTAAAAGAATGCCGAGATATGTCAGAATATTGAGAAGAGTCCTGGAGACCTGAGGAGACTTACTGTCGCGCAAACGCCCAGCAACTAAGGTGGGTGTAAAAAAAATTACAAGAAATGAAATAATAATGAAATAACAGAGGTAGTTTATAAGGTGATAGAGGCAAAATGATCAATAACAATATAAACAAATGCAGTAAATTAGTGCAAAGAGAGTATAAGACTAGACACGACTGGGTGGGTGGGCAAGGTGATCCACTTGGAATTGTGCAAGAAGTTTAAATTAGACCATACGAACAAATGAACCCAGAATTCGTCCAAAAAAATTAGATGCACAAAATTCTTTTGGATTTTCAGATACAAACAGATCCCCTAATCTCAGCCAGACGACCAGACCTCGTAATAGTCGACAAAAAAAGAGAACCTGTTGAATAGTGGACTTTGCCGTTCCGGCTAACCACTAGATAAAACTGAATGAAAGCGAAAAAAGAGATAAATACCTAGACCTTGCCAGAGAACTAAAAAAAACTGTGGATCATGAAAATGACGGTGATACCACTTATAATTGGAGTGTTCGGTACAGTCACGAAAGGATTGAGAAAAGGACGAGGACTGGGAAATAAAAGGACGCGGGGGAGACCATCCAAACTACAGCATTATTAAGATCGGCCAGAATATTAAGAAGAGTCCAGGGGACTTGAAGAGACTTGCTGTCGCTCAGACTCCAGTGGAATACAATCAGCTAACGCTGGTGTCGAGAACACTCAATGAATAAAATAATAATAATACACTGGTGATACTCGCTAAAAAGAAAAAGAGAACTTGCCAATCACGGAGTAAAAATGGAAGAAAGCAAAAAGAAAGTACCTAGACCTTGATAGAGAACTAAAAAAGGTATGGAAAATACTGTTGATGGTGACGCCAATAGAGGTTATTGCACTTCTTGAAAGACTTGAAAAGAATGGAACTGGAGACCATCCAAACTCCAATGAAAGACCACCAGCTAACGTTGGTGTGAAAACCTCACAAGAAGTAAAATAATAATAATAATCATAATAATGACTTGAAGACTATGTAGGAAAGCCCGGAGTGATACAAATTACAGCCACCAGAAACAAAATTGAAAATACAAAGATCAGCAGAACGGAAAAGTCTTAAGCGAATAACAAACGACATCACGCTCGTGAAAATGTGGACGTGGAAACATTAAGAGAGAGAGTGAATATCTTCCAATAGCAGCACTAAACAACACCATATCAAAGGAAGAATAGATAAGACGCAACAAAACAGCAGATGTAGGTTATGTGGTGATAGAGACGAAATGATCAATCACATAATAAGCGAATGCAGCAAATTAGTACAGAAAGATTATAAGACAAGACATGACTGGGTGGGGAAGATGATCCACTGGGAACCATGCAAAATTTGACCATACGAAAAAATGATATATGCACAACCTAGAATCTGTCCCAGAGAATGAGACGCACAAACTCCTTTTGGAGACAGAAACGGATCACCTAATCTCGGCCAGACGACCATACCTTATAACAAACAACAAGAAAAAACGAACTCGCCGAATAATGGACTTTGCTCTCCCGGTTGACCATAGAATAAAGCGAAAGCAGGATAAGTACCTGGACCTTGCTAGGTAATTTAAAAACTAAGGAATATGAAACTGACGGTGATACTAGTAGTACTTTGTGCTCTTGCTACAGTCACCAAATGATTGGTAAAAGGACAGGAGGGCTTTGAAATAAGAGGACGAGGGGTTACCATCCAAACTACAGTATTGTTGACATTGGCCAAAATATTGAGAAGAGTCCTGGAGATTTGAGGAGACTTGGCACTCCGACTTCAGTGAAAGTTCATCAGCTAACGCTGGTGTGAAGAACTCTCAAGAAGTAAAAATAATACAAAACAGATGAAGAACAGCTGCAACAAAAAGAACAAGAAAACAATGAAATAAAGAAGGAAGAAGAGATGATTGACTGTTTCCATAAAATTTATAGGTTAATGCCGATGTTCCTTCGCCATATTTTCAAAAGGTAAGCAAAATCTTTGATTTGTCTTTGCGGTTTCCTTAGTCCTTTTTTGCTTGCGCAATAAGACAGTTGGTCATTAAAATACCAAAACAAGATTTATTTTAAGATGGCACGGAAATTTACAAAGAGAAACATTTATTTAAAAATGTGTTGTCCTTCTTGCTTAACACAGAAAGCTGTACTATATTTAAGCGAAGTAATAACTGTGAAAGAAGTCATGATCTTGATACGAGAAAAGACATTTGCTTAAAATGAGATAAAAATAAAAGACAGAAATTTGGATGTGGCTTCAGTAACTTAACAAGAATGAGGTGAAAATTCTTTGTTTCATGTACATTTCGAAAATATATTTTAAATTGTTAGAGCTTTATTTTCAGTACACCTCTCGTATATATATATATAGTCATCCACAGACAGATCTGTTTCGTTCTATCAGAACTCATCAGTGTGGCTAGACAGTATCTCCCCGCAGCTGGGATCGAAACCCGGTTGACTCAAACACCAAGGCAAAGCTTCTAACCATTTAGCTACGAGGAGATATTAGCTAGGAAGTACATTTTTAAACGGTTATGAATCACAATTACTATTGTTTATATACATCCGTTCAAACGGCCGCCGAGATCTCAATTCAAATACGAAGAGACTTGCAAAGGCGCTAATGGCAACACAGTTACTTCTTCGCTAGAGAACTCGACCCTACGGGGGTAGGGAAATATATATCTATAGGCATATATATATATATATATATATATATATATATATATATATATGCATGTTTGATTTAATTATAAAGACACATATAATAGTCTATATAATTTTATTAGGATCCTTTCAAGTTTCCTGAGAAGTATTTTGGTTTTAGGTTGAATTTAGTCGATGAATTGAATTTAGCCAAATCGTCCCAAATCGGACCTTTTACACCATCATCAGATTTTTTTCAAGGTTTTTTAAGTTTTATATAACGTTGCAAAAATTACTTAAACGTCTAGTTGGATTAAACTGAGATGCTGATGACGGAACGAATTTAAAACAACGCTGTCAACGTAAATATAATATAATCAAAAGGAATGGGATATTTTAATTTTTGCCACTTCGTTATTAACTAAAAAGAAATCCAAAACAATTAAAGGCATTTCAAAATATTTGCGCTATTTTCAAAGTTAATTCTATATATTTATCTATTTATTTTTGTTTTTATATGTAGGGCTTCTAGGATTTGTAGTAGTGGCTTATTAACTTCATGTGCTATTATAGTTGTATTTTGAATTGGATTTTTCGAAATTTGGATTTAGGAAAAGAGAGGCTTTTGATATGAAGGATTATTGAACGAGAATCAATAATTTCACTTGCAAACAACCCCTGATGATGGTCCATTAAAGGCCCGAAAACGCTCGGGACAATTTCGGTAAATTTGTCTACCAAATCCAACCTAAAACCAAAACCCTTGTCTGGAAATCTGACAGGATTCAAAGGAAATTATATAAATGAAATGTGTCTTTATCATTTAATCAAAGATACTCAAATGAAGGACTGCTGCCTGCCTATCTATCTATCTATCTATCTATCTATCTATCTGTGGGTGTGTTTGTGTGTGGTGGTGTATATATATGTAAGATTATGTACATGTGTGTATACGTGTATGTGTAAGTGTGTGTGCATGAGTATATATATATATATATATATATATATATATATATATATATATATATATATATAGGCGCTTGTGATATGATAAAAAATCATTGAAAACTCCACGAATTGAGTTGAGATCCTCGATGATAATGTTTGCATTTCACATGGTGTTAATATCTTCCTATTGGTAAATAGTTGAGCAGATTGGCTCTCTAAATTCATTATGGCAACTGGTCTAGGAGAAGAAAAATTCTGAACTCAAACTTGTTAGATTCCACTTAAAAAATTAAACTAGAGTTACATCTTGCTCGTGTTGAGAGGTTAGTAAAAACATATATACACTCATGCACCGATGAGACTTCACACACACACACACACACACATATATATATATATATACATATAAATGTAAAGGAAAAGAGAGAGAGTGACCTTGTGTCGCATCTTACTCATGTAGAGAGGTAGGTAAATATATATCTACATGAATACGTAAGTAAAAAGAAAGAAAGAAAGAACGAAAGAAAGAAAGAAAGAAAGAAAGAAAGAAAGAGCTGAATACTGAAAGAAAGAAGGATGAAAGGAAAGATGAAAAGATGAAAGACATACAAAGAGAGAGAGAGAGAGAGAGAGAGAGAGAGAGAGAGAGAGATTTAGCGAGAAAAAGAAGGAAAAAGTTGAAGAAAGAAAGAAAGAAAGAAAGAAAGAAAGAAAGAAAGAACTGAAGACCGAAAGAAAGGAGGGATGAAAGGAAAGATGAAAGAAACACAGAGAGTGAGAGAGAGACAGAGAAAGAGACAGAGAGAAACAAATAAATTTTGAAAGAAAAAAGAAAAAATCGAAGAACGAAAGAAAGAAAGAAAGAGCTGAAGACCGAAAGAAAGAAGGGATGAAAGGAAAGTTGAAAGAAACACAAAGAGAGAGAGAGAGAGAGAAAGAGAGAAGGATAGAGAGAAAGAGAAACAAATAAATTTAGAGAGAAAAAAGAAAGAAGACATACATAGATACATTCAGAAAGGCATTCATGGTGAAGTGATAACCGTTGTAGGAAATTGACAAAACACTAAATTCAAACATGGCAAACTCCACTTAAAACTGACCTTGTGTCAAGCGCAGGAGTTGGTAAAAACATACATACAGAAACACTTGAAGACAGACAGACAGACAAACAGACAAATTATGAAATTTTGACAAAATAGAAAGAAAAGAAAAAGAAAAAGAAAGAAAGAAAGAAAAGAAAAGAAAAAGAAAGAAAGAAAGAAAGAAAGAAAAGAAAAAGAAAGAAAGAAAGAAAGAAAAGAAAAAGAAAGAAAGAAAGAAAGAAAGAAAAGAAAAAGAAAGAAAGAAAGAAAGAAAGAAAAGAAAAAGAAAGAAAGAAAGAAAGAAAGAAAGAAAAGAAAAGAAAAAGAAAGAAAGAAAGAAAGAAAAGAAAAAGAAAGAAAGAAAGAAAGAAAGAAAAAGAAAGAAAGAAAGAAAGAAAAGAAAAAGAAAGAAAGAAAGAAAGAAAAGAAAAAGAAAGAAAGAAAGAAAGAAAAGAAAAAGAAAGAAAGAAAGAAAGAAAGAAAAGAAAAAGAAAGAAAGAAAGAAAGAAAGAAAAGAAAAAAAAGAAAAGAAAAAAGAAAAGCGAATCGAGAGATTCATATCAAATACAATTAGTAAGATTAATCCGGAGTAATACCGACTTCTTACTCATCTTTCATCGTTTTATCAATCCAAGCGAGACATGAAAATCCTACTGATCTTTATCTACGCCCGTCTCAGTATTGTATGAATATAGATACTTCCTCTGCTTTACACTAGAGACAATGATGCAAATGGTCACAGGTTCGATACACATCAGAATTGGCGCCCTAATAAATACAGTCAGTAAAATAAAACCTTTTGTTAACTGTAGTCAGAGCGTAGAGATTTATAGACGGCTGTCTCACCGCAAGAATCTTTCGAGGCTTGGTCGTTTTTATTCTTAATTTATTTGCATATATTTATATATGAAAAAAAAAATTATAAAAACATTTGATATTATCTCTTAAGTCAGATATCTATAGTCTCCCCAATTTTAACCTTCGTTTTTGTGAACTGGATGTGTCAATTTGATTGGATTCATTCTTTTTTTGTATCTAACGACACCCTTCGTCATGCGCAGTATGGAGCTGCTCGTAGTGTAATAGTTATCGTCGTAGGAAATGGACACGGCACAACGAGTTCAAATCCTAGACGAAGCTGATTGCATTTCACTAATATCATTGGGAAAGGTATGAATCCTCTGATTCTTCCTCCAGCTATGGATAAATAATAGAGCAGACTGGGTTCTTCAGCCTTGCTTAGGCAACTAATTTTGGAGAAGAAAAACCCTGAATCCAAACCTGTTAAACGCGCGTCACATCCTGCCCGACTTGAGGGGCTGGTAAATAAATTCATCAGATGGGGGTGTCCTCGTGGTGGAATGGTTAAAGCGATAGACTGCGGAATCGTAGTAAGCGAGTTCGAACTCCAGTCGCACTATTACGTTCACTTTCAGACAAATACCCTTGCGAAAGGTATGAACCCCCTTATCCTCGCAGCTATGGGTTAAATAGCACTACTACTGTTCTTCTAGAAGAATGGCTTTGGCATTAAATAACCTACACAGGTTGATACACCATAAAAGAAAGAAACTCATTAGAGAACTCTAAAGTCAGATATCTAAAATCACCCGATTTTTACCTTCATCTTTATTAACTGGATATGTCAATTTGTTTGGAACAATTATTTTTGTAATTAACGGAACCTTTCGTTTGACTTAAGATCAATTTAAAAGTGAAGTACAGCTGATTTGTCCTCAAAATTTTCCTTCTCCCAGACTGGTTACCTAAGCAAGGCAAAAGAATCCAGTATGTCTGACTATTTTCCCATGACTGGGAGAGGGAGAAAATATAGATACATGGGTTTCACAGAAGCATTAGCACGATGTAAAATCCAAATCTCCTCGTCCAGGATTTGAACTTGGGTTGACGATGACCATTTCTTAAACTGATAACTGTTATGCTAATTTGTTCGGTGAGAAAAGTAATTTTTCTTCTGTGGATGCCTCGTCTTATTTCTATGCAAAAAAAAAAAAAAAAATGCCGCAGCTTTTTTTTTTCTTAGAAAAAAGAAGAAATGAAAAATGTGTTGATTGGTTTAGTTTGGTTTGTTAGGTTTTATGGCATATCAACCTTTGTAGGTTATTTAACGCCAAATCCATTTTTATGTAAATAATCTGTTCTATTTAAAACAATTATGTTTACCATGAGTAAAACATTTTTATTTCAAATTATTCAAGCAGTTATGTATAACAATTCAGTTTAGTGAAAGTACAGTTTCAATGTCAAAATACAGTTCAATTTCGAATAATTAGTTAAGGATAAGCACGCAGTTTTAGTGTAAGTTCAGTTTAATTGTGAAAACATTTCTATTTCGAGCTATTCAGTTCAGTCAAGCAGTTCTAATTCAGCTAATTCAGTTTAGTATAAGTACAGATTTTGCTTACACACAGTTACATGTCAAAACAGTTCTATGTTAAACAATTCATTTTAGTGCAAATACAGTTTCAATGTCAAAAACAGTTCTATTTCAAATAATTCAGTTTAGCATAAGCACGCAGTTTCAATGTAAGTACGGTTTAATTGTCAAAAACATTTCTATTTCAAGGTATTCAGTTTAATCAAACAATTCAGTTTAACATAAGTATACTGTTAGTTCTATTTAACCTATAGATAGGACCCTTATCTGGTGCTACCACTCCGGGCCAGAGTGGACTGGGAGTGATGGTCATAAAGGGGTACTCCGCATTCCCCAAAGCTCCAGCATTGCTGGAACCTCACCATCCGACTGTTTAGTGTCATATCCAGGACACTCGTTTGGAGGGGTCTTACTCCTCTGCCGAGAAGCAGTCGGTGTATTCTGCAGCCCCAGCCGACTGGGCAAGGAAAATGAGTCGTGGTAATTATGAGATGCAAACAGTGTCACTAAGGATTTGAAATCGTATCGTTGTGTCCACTTTCTACGACGGCATCCATTATACCAAGAATGAATGAATGATCATAGCTTTTAAATTTAAACGATAATTAGTAAATAAAAATATTCTATTGAGCATGATATTGTCAACTAATAATTTATCATGAGTCTTTTTAAGTAAAAAGGAGTCACTTAGTCGCTTATTGGTCCACTAGGCGGGGTTGTTGAATACACCGACTGCATCTCTGCAGACAGGTAAGTCTTCCTTCTGCGATCGTGCTGGTAAGCCCATTCGGCGGTAACAGTAGAATATACCGACTGCATTTCTGTAGAATGGTAAGACTCCGCCAACGAATGTCCTAGATGTGAAACTAAACAAACTGATGGTGAGGCTCCTGTAATGTTGGTTTTTACGGAACGCGGAGTACCCCTTCATTGCCATTGCTCCAAGGTCTCTTCTAGACCTGAGTGGTAGTTACTGATAGGGTCCTATTTATGGGTCAAATAGAACTGTTTGACATTTAAAATGTGTACTTATGCTTAACTGATGGTTGGTTGGTTGGATTTTATGGCATATCAATCTTTGTGGATTATTTAATCCCAAATCTATTTTTATGTAAATAGTAAGTTCTACATCAAACAATTCAGTTTAGCCTGAGTACCCAGTTTAATCGTCAAAAAAATTTCTTTTTCAATCTTTCAGTTTATTCAAACAGTTCTAATTCAGCTAATTCAGTTTAGTATAAGTAGAGATTTTATTTACACACAGTTAAGTGTTAAAACAGTTCTATATTAAACAATTTAGTTTAGTGTAATGTCAAAACCTGTTCTATTTAAAATAATTCAGTTTAGCATAAGTTCGCAGTTTAAATGTAAGTACAATTTAATAGTCAAAAGCATTTCTATTTCAAGCAATTCAGTTTAGTCAAACAGTTCTATTTCAAACGATTCAGTTTAGCATAAGTATGCAGTAAGTTCTATTCAACCCATAGATAGGACTCTATCAGGTGCCACCATTCCGCACCAGAGGGGACCTTGGTGCGATGGCAATGAGGGTGTAAACCGCATCCCCCACGCTCCAGCATTACTGGAACCTCACCATCAGATTGTTTACTGTCATATCCAGGACACTTGTTGTGGGAAGGCGTCTTACCCCTCTGCAGAGGCGCAGTCGGTGTATTCTATGGCCCCAGCCGACTTGCAAATTCTAAACTGAATTGTTTGAAATAGAACTGTTTTCACAAATAACTGTGTGTAAAAAATGTGTGCAAATGCATAACTAATTTGTTTGATCATTTAACTATGAGTAAACAAAGGACAGATGTTTTATTGAATTGTTTGTGATACATCGCAATACTTGGAACTATGTAACGTTGTTGACATGCTAAACTGAATTATTTGAAATAGAACTGTTTTTACATTGAAATGTGTGTAAACGAAAACTGTATTTAAGCAAATGACTGTGTGTAAACAAGGAACTGTGTACTTGTGCTAAACTGAATTGTCTGAAATAAAACTGATTTTACATTTAACTGTATATTCGTATTAGATAGAAATATGAGAAACCATTTAACTGTGTGTAAAAATATGTTCAGGTTCATTTAAAAATGTCCTCTTCAAAAGGTCTTTAGAAATCATATTTTTAATATATATGTATATCAAGGGTTGGGCAAAAAATGGCCTGCAATTTTTGATATGCTATAAAACCAAAATAAAAGCAAAACCACAATCGCTAATGTGTTGGACTGCACCATCATAGAAAGCGATATCGAACTCCAGTCTCGCTATTACGTTTATTTTCGGATTGATACCCTTAGAAAAAACATGAACCTCCTTAAACCAGATATTTGCATGATAGTTAGAGTGTTTGCCAATGGCATAGGAGACCAGGGTTCAATCCTAGGTCAAGTCATACCTAGGACTCAAAAAATGGTACTTGATGGCTCCTTGCGTAACGCTTACCATTATAAGGTACGGATCAAGGGTAAAGTGGAGCAACCCAGGGAAAAGAGTAGCGCCCTCCCCTATACTTTGATGTAGTAGCTATAGGAAAGGGAGCCTTAGGGTCACCCTCGACTATGGTCACAAACTTTACTTTACTCTTCTACAGAGATGGCTTTTGCATGAACTAACCCATGAATTTTGAGATGCCATTAAACAAAGAAACGTAAACAAGTGAAGTAAAGGAGGTGATGCTTTCAATAAAGAAGAAAAAAATAAATAACAAACAAATTGAAAGTCTGAACCAGAAAGCATTAGATCACACAGTGTAGATTAGGAGTATCAAATACGCGGCTCGTAAAACCGCGTGCAACCCTCAAACCTCTTTTCTATGGCACAGAGCAGAAAAAAATTTTGTGACAGATATTTTCTTAAAACTTGCTAATTTGTCCCCTTACCTTTGACCATATTTCCTGCTAGAAATTGACAGAATGTACTTTTATATTTCTGTCACTTTTAATACAAAATCAAATATAGATACATAGGTTTCACAGGGGCATTAGCACGATGTGAAATCCAAATCGCCTCGTCCAGGATTTGAACTTGGGTTAACGATGACCATTTCTCAAACTGATAACTGTTATGGTAATTTGTTCGGGAGAAAAGCGATTTTTCTTCTGTGGATGCCTCGTCTTATTTCTATGCAAAAAAAGAATTGACGCTGCTTTTTTTTTCTTAGAAAAAAGAAGAAATGAAAAATGTGTTGATTGGTTTGGTTTGGTTTGGTTTGTTGGGTTTTATGGCATATCAACCTTTGTTGGTTATTTAACAAATTGAAAGTCTGAACCAGAAAGCTTTAGATAACACAGTGTAGATTAGGAGTATCAAATACACGGCTCGTAAAACCGCGTGCAACCCACAAACCTCTTTTCTATGGCACATAGCAGAAAAAAATTTTGTGACAGATATTTTCTTAAAACTTGCTAATTTGTCCCCTTACCTTTGACCATATTTCCTCCTAGAAATTGACAGAATGTACTTTTATATTTCTGTCACTTTTAATACAAAATCAAAAGTAAAAAAACAAATCTTATTCAGTGTGCAATTAGAAAAAAAAGTTTTTAATATGAAAATTATTGAAATCTAGATCAACTACCTACGCTGGTAAAGGAGTGGCCGAAATTATTGAAAATAAACTCACATAAGAAACTGATGTGGATTTTTGTTAATGTGAGAAGGGGTAGATTTGACAATGCGTATTGGAATGGGGGTGGTGTCTACTTGAGATGACAGACAACTAACACACACAACAATGAGGAAACTTATTTGTCGTCTTATATTGGCATGGGGAGGGTGTACCTGAGATGACTGAAAGCTTACACAAAAAGAAAATCATAGAAAATATATAACGGGCTGTTAAATAAACAGAAATTATAACAGCTATTTCTTTAAATGTAATAAAACTTTAAATTTTGGCTTTGTTTTCTGTGTTTTTTTTAATATTTGTTGTACAATTTTTTAAAATTTACCCCAAAAATCATATAAAATGGGAAAAAGTGGAATTTACCAAAAGTAAAAACAGAATTAAAGAAAAGATGTAACGGAAATGTGTCCCACTACATTTTGTGCTTATTCATCAATACCTCTTATTGTAATATAATTGCGGAGCGATTTCGTTTTGTATATCTTACCTTCCGGTTTAATTACGCTGAGAACCTTTGCTTAGCGCCTGGGTTAGTTTGGTGCAACATTAACGCAGGTGTTCACGCGCGTGCAGAGAGGATGTGTCATTCAGAGATGTCAAAATAAAAATCCCAGATAGGAATTGAGGGCAGGGGATATGGGTGACGTCACGCACCTTGTTGGCTGAGGATTTTGAGATTTGGAAAAAGTCAGTGAGTTGAGTTCCTGCCTCCGAACGAGTTAGTTGAGATTCAGACTTGGGCGAGGCCAGACGACTTTGTGCGCTACGGGCGCCACGCGTTGGTTGGGTTGAGAACTGACGATGTAAAAGGAGTCAGCATAGAAAGATTGTGTCTCTCTCTCCTCATTTCGAATAACCTTTAACTCAAGGCAAGAAAAAGTTTCGTACCTGAACTAAGAAGTCGTAAAGTGTTTCGCGTGTATTTCAAATTCCCTATGTCTTTTTCCCACATCTGTGTATATCTGGCTATTTAACATTAGTATCATATTTGCATTTATTTTGATGAAAAAAAATGAACTGAAGCCAATCGGTTTAATAAAAGATTAGCATTACAACTTGTGAAAATTACCTGCCTTCAACTCTCTTATTTTGGGTTATCTGTGTCTCTCACTAAGAAACGTAAAAGTCCCTTTGATTTCTTGATTTTGAGACCCCTACTGTAGATGTTTTAATTTCAATCAGGGACTTTCATGATATTTGGTGACCTTTAAGTTAGATCTTTTCAAAGGGTTTAAAGAATCTGATGGTCATTAAAAATCTTCAACTGTGATACATAAAAATGTTGCTTTTGAATTAATGGTTTAATACCTATTGGTATCTGAGAAAAAGATGAAGGGATTTGATTGAACATGAGGATAAACAATGAAACACTTGAATAAACCATTTAGAGATCATTATATATAAGAATTAGACTAGGGAGACACAATCCTATTTAGAGATCTTCACTAACTTCAGTTCCAATATATATATATATATATATATATATATATTAGAATTGAAGTTAGTGAAGATCACTCTGGCCAAGGAATTGTCGGCCGCCGCTCGCATAATGCAAAGTTCTTCGAAAGAATTGAGCACTCTGGTAGCCGATAGGGTATAAAAATGTAAACAAACGGCTGCTGCTATTGTTGCAAAATAGATACCTTAAAATTCCCTTAGCCAACGTGGTCCACTTGTCGGTCGAGAGATCTGAGATTTAGTCTAACGTAAAGTTGGATGCGTTTCGATCCCGGCTTCGAGCGTCCTACGTGTCTAGCCACACTGAAGAGTACTGATAGAACGAAACAGTCTGTCTGTGAATGACAATATATATATATATATATATATATATATATATATATTCCTCATCTTACATCTATCTTCACAAGATTCAATCTCGATATTTTTCAATATTAGACAAATCTTTGCACTCACCCTTTTACACAACTACACTTACATATATATATATATATATATATATATATATATATATATATAACTCCCATTTTTGTAAATTTGTTAATATAAACATTGGAAAATATTTTTTTTAATTAATAGATGAACACTTTAATCAGTATTATGTATCTAATAAAATATTTAATTGGAAAACTTTAAAAATTCGTCACCCCTGCGTTAATTTTTAAAATAATCAAAATTCACAATACGGAAGTAATTAGAAAATGTTATGACCAACTTGATGATGATAATAATAATAATGATAATATAACCTTTGGAACAGTAACAAAAGGATTATTAAAGGGCCTGGATGACGTGGAAGATGGCGGACGAGTGGAGACCATCCAAATGAAAACATTATTGACAACGGCCAGAATACCGAGAAGAGTCCTGGAGACTTGAGGGGATTAATGTCAAACTCAAGTGAAAAACCATCAGCTAACGCTGATGTGAAAAACTCTGATTATAATAGTAATAATTGTAATTGTAAAACTAAAATTAATTGTCCGATGAATGGTATGTGTATCTTAAAAAACGTAGTGTACCAAGCAACTATTTTCACAAAGGAAAATGTAAAAGATAAAAAAATTACATTGGAATTTCGTCGTTAAGATGGAAGTTAGGATATAATAATCATATTTATTTGTTCTCTCATGAACGATTGAAAAATTAAACAGGTTTATCCAAACATTATGGATGTTGAAAAATATGGGTTTAACTCCAAAAATTCAATGGAGAATATTGAAAAGATTCCTAACTGCTTTGATCGTAGATGTAATTTGTGTCTGGAAGAAAAGATACAAATTATATTGTACTTTGATCCTGGTAACCTATAAAATCAGAGATGTGATTTAAAAAGTAGATGTTGGCATGAGAACAAATTTAGACTATTTTAAAAAATAAGTGAATAATAAATAAACCGAAAATGAATAACTATGATTTATTAAATTGGTAAAAGAATTGAAATTTGAATTTATACTAGTGACTTTTACTCTATTATTGTAATTTCATTGGGAGGTTTCCATAATTAACATTAATTTTTTGATATTTTTTACTTAATTTTAATGATAAAAATTGATATATTAAAATTGAAAAATTAATGTTCTAAATTTAGATTGTCTGAAAATTTTTTATTAATGTTTGAATTTTTGACGCGTATTATTGTAACTGGAAATTTTGCCACTGTTAAATTTGAAATATGGGGAAACCGGATGTTGTTTTACATACCATAACAATTTGATACTTGTTGTTACTTGAAGGTTTAGGCTTGCTTTATTATATAGGAGAAATAAGGTTTTGTTTTTGATTTTGTTTCACTTTGGTTGAATATAAGAAAAAAAAAAAAACTATTTTGATTTATATCAAAGCTTTTAACAGGATTGAAATAAGTTTATTTTCTTAATGTGACAGATTGTTGTTGTTTATTTAAGAGAAAATTATTTGCTCAGTGGATTTTATTTACATTAAGCTCTTTACCAGGATTATTTGAATTTAATATTCTATTTTTGAAAATTCTATTCGTCCTGATTGGAATTATTCCCTACTCCGGATTAACTGTATATGAAAAATATCTTATACATATATATATATTTGTGTGTGTGTGTGTGTGTGTGTGTGTGTGTGTGTGTGTGTGTGTGATGTCACATATTAGTTGTTATATTTATAAATGATCTAATGCAAAACTTACTTTTACGAGTCTGGCACATAACAGTAATAAAGAAGTATCTAAAAAAGAAAAAAAATGTAATACAAAATAATTTAACAACTTCCCTTACACAACCCCCCCCCCCAACGTAAGCATATTCATAATCCTTTGTATATATACCCTACATTTCGGCGTACAAGTCGATCTGGTTAAGTAGTCGATATAAGATTTTAACTCAAACATATGCCTACTATATAAGTTGACCCCGAAAAATAAGGTTGGCTACTGTCACGTTCCGCCTCGTGTTTACAAACAGTTTCACAGCTGTTGGAAACGGCGTGCGATTTAGCCTTAATACAATACTTAATTCATTCTACAGTTTCATAAATTTATCTTAATCTGTGTTAATTTCTTAGTCGTGTTCACTAAATACGAGTTTAACTTAGAAATGTTTGTGGCTGTCTGCTTGAGTTATGCTAAGCGGTGTATATCAATTGATAGAAGTATTGTTCCACTTTCGATTTTGCCCAGCAACATAAATCAACCGCTAGTTTTGGTGAGATTTCTTCTGACTTAAAAAGTCGACTTGTACATCACAATTGATGGTATATATATATATAAATTTAATCCTGTTAAACTTCGCTTGAATAATTGATGTTTTATCACACACACACACACACACACACACACACACATATATATATATATATATATATATATAGTACGACTTGATGGAGACTCAAACTCGGTTAAGTCGTCATAATAAATTCATTTCTGCGGAGAATATTTCTATATTCTCCGTCTCGTCAGATGACTATTTACATGCTTCTCTCTCGTCGCAGAGGAGCAAATGTGGAGTTAGGGTTCGTATTCAGAAGATAAAATAAAGGAATCATATATATATATATATCATCATCATCATGTCGCGCCGCCTGCGCGGATATCCCTGACCGTCTCTCGCCATTTCTCCCTATCATTCATCGCCTCCGGCAGGTCTTCAGGATTACAACCCGTGTCCTCACATAGCTGTTGTATGTAAGTTCGTGCTGGTCGTCCCACTCTTGCACATCCATGAGTGGGGGTCCACAGGAGTACATCGCTTATGAGCTCGTCCTTGCTTCTCCAGCAGTGTCCTGCGTGTCTGGTTGTCGGAAATCTCCTACTAAGTTTCACCTTAATGGATTAGACTTCCTGATGATCCGTTAAGGTGAAACTTTAGTAGGAGATATCCGACTCGCGATTTAAGTTAATTTTATAATTGGCCCCACTCGTGTTGAGCACTCTTGTAATTGTAGCATTGCAGTATTCACGGAAGGTTTTAGTTTTCTTTTGACCAACTGACTGCATATCTCTTGATTTTTTTAAGGGGTGTGACGGGGTTGGCTTTTTCTTTCTTTTTGTCCTATGATATTTTTTTCTTTTTTCCCCGGGATGTGATTCGAGATATTTGTATCTCTTGTTCCTGGCGGTTTTTTCTTTCTTTTTTTCTGGTGCCGTGAATACTGGTAGATATTAGATTAGTAAATATATATATACCAACCCCTTTGTGTGACCAGGATGCGATACAACGTTAATTATTTAAGATCAGTTCCACAGGATTGAATTTAGATTTTTACTTCTCCTAGATTGGTTGCCCTACCACGGTTGAAGTGCACAGTCTCCCCTACTATTTACCCTTAGCCGAAGGGAAAAAAATGAATCCATACGTTTGCTAAGATTATTAGTTCGTTCTGAAATGCAAACAGTCTTGTCCGAGAAGTGAACTCGTGAATTTTTGTCCATTTCCTACAATGGTAACCATTACACCTCCATAATTTTACATATATATATATATATATATATATATATATATATATATATATATATATATATATATATATATATATATATATATATATATATATATATATATATATATATATATATATATATATATATATATATATATATATATATATATATATATATATATATATATATATATATATATATATATATATATATATATATATATATATATATATATATATATATATATATATATATATATATCTCTATATATATATATATATATATATATATAACCGGGACATTGGCCCAGCGGTTAGAGTGTTCGCCAATGGCCCGGGAGACCTGGGTTCAATCCCAGGTCGAGTCATACCAAAGACTTTAAAAATGGAACTTGATACCACCTTGCTTAACACTCAGCATTATAAGGTACGGTTCAAGGGTAAAGTGGAGCAATCCAGGGAATGGAGTAGCGCCCTCCCCTACACCTTGGTGTAGTAGCTATCGAAAAGGGAGCTTTCGGGTCACCCTCGACTATGGTCGCTAACTTTACTTTTACTTATATATATATATATATATATTGTCATCCACAGACAGACTCTTTCGTTGTATCACAACTCTTCAGAGTGTCTAGACACGTAGAACACTTGTGTAATATAATTGCGGAGGGATTTCGTTTTGTATATCTAGCCTTTCGGTTTAGTTAGGATGAGAACCTTTCGGCTAAGTGCATAGGTTAGTTAGGTGCAAACATGAGCGCAGGTTTTCACACGCGCAAGGGGAGGATGTGTCATTCACAGATGTCAAAACAAAACCCCAGTAAGGAAATGTGACCAGGGGGTGTGAATGACGTCTTGCACCGGAAGCGTGGGCTGAGGATTTTTGGGATTTGAGAAAAGCAGTTAGTTAAGTTCCTGCGTCCGAACGGGAAGGTTGACTTTCGGGGCCCGCCAAGGCCAGACTAGTAGTTTGCAGATGGGGTGCCGCACGTGGTTTGGGGCAGATGTAAAAGCAGTCAGCATAGAAAGGTTGTGTCTCTCTCTCCTCATGTCGAATAACCTTTAACTCAAAGGTAATAAAGTTTCGTACCTGAACCAATTTCGTGAATGTCGTGTATTTCGGATTCCCTGTTTATTTCACACATCCGTATACTATGGGTATGTAACACTTGAAGCTGTTATCAAAACCCACCCAACTTTACGTTAGACTTATTGTCATACCGCTCAGCCAGCAGGCGAACCACGTCAGCTCGGGAATTATAAGGCATTCAGGTGGCAGGTTTCGTTTGTATACATTTTTGTCTTAGCGGATACCATAGTGCTCAATTCAATCGAAGAGATTTTGCATTATGCAAGTGGCAGCCGTATTCCCCACAACTCTAGGACTGGAGCCTCACTATCAGTTTGTTTTGTGTCATATACAAGACACTCTTTTCTTTGGAGTGGGGGTTACCGCTCTGCAGCGATGCAGTCGGTATATTCTCTAGCCCCAGGAAACCGGGCATTTTCTGGTGATACTCCAGTAATGCAGGAGCTTTGGGAAATGCGGAGTACCTCTTCATTGCCATCCCTCCCAGTTTCTCTCTGGCACGGGGTGGTAGCACCTGAAAAGGGTCCTATCTATGGGTCAAATAGAGGTTTTTGACATTAAAACTTTGTGCAAAGAAATGACTTATGCTAAATTGAATTGATTGAAATAGAACAGTTTGATCATTTAACCGTGGGTAAACAAATGACTGAGGTTTAATAAAATTCTTAGTGATGCGAATCAATACTTAGAATCATTAAATAAGTAGAGTTATAAGTGTTAGATGGCAATAATTGAAACCATTGAACTGTGTAGAAGCAATAGTAATACGCATGTGCAAACAAATTTGGTCAAACTTATTAAATGTTGGTTGGTTGTTTGGGTTAATGGCATATCAACCTTTGTAGGTTATTTAACGCCAAATCAAAACAAAAAAGCTTCAGTTTAGCATGAGTACACAGTTCAATTGTCAAAAACATTTCTATTTCAAGCTATTCAGTTTAGTCAAACTGTTCTAATTCACACAATTCAGTTTTGTATAAGTATAAATTTTCTTTACACACAGTTCAATGTCAAAGCTGTTCAATATTAAACAAATCAGTTTATCGTAAGTACAGTTTCAATATCAAAAACAGTTCCATTTCAAACAATTCAGTTTAGCATAAGTACGCATTTGAAATGTAAGTACACAGTTTAATTGTCGAAACCATTTCTATTTCAAGTTTTTCAATTTAGTTAAACAGTTCTATTTCAAACAATTCAGTTTAGAATGAGTACGCAGTTAACCCATAGATATCAGGTGCTACCACTCCTGGCCAAAGTGGACCTGGGAGCGATGGCAATGAAGGGGTGCTCCGCATTCCCCAAAGCTCCAGCATTACTGGGACCTCACAATCAGATTGTTTAGTGTCATATCAGGACACTCATTGAGGGGGTCTTACCCCTCTGCAGAGGCACAGTCGGTGTATTCTACAGCCCCAATCGATTGGGCAACTAATTTGTTTAAGAATGAAATTAGGGACAAACTATTCTCCTACTCGTCCTTTATATCTATTCCAATATTTGCAAACAAACGACTGATGTTAAATTGTTACTGTTACATAGCAATACTTGAAAGCATTTAACTGTTTGCAAACAAATGCTTACAGTAAATAAAAGATATTCCTATTACATAGCAATTTTAAAAGTTGGCGACCATAGTCGAGGGTAACCCGAAGGTTCCCTTTTCGATAGCTACTACACCAAGGTGTAGGGGAGGGCGCTACTTCTTCCCTGGATTGCTCTACTTTACCCTTGATCCGTACCTTATAATGCTGAGTGTTAAGCAAGGAGGCATCAAGTCCCATTTTTTGAGTCTTTGGTATGACTCGACCTGGGATTGAACCCAGGTCTCCCGGGCCATTGGCGAACACTCTAACTACTTGAAATAATTTAATTGTGAGCAAAATAAATGAGGTTAGGTCCATATAAAAATATAGACAACAGTACGACTTTCATCGTCTAGAATATTTTAAACCGTCTTCAAGACCTGAGGAGACTTGTTCTCAGTCCGATTTCAGTGTAAAACCATTATTTTGAGCCAGCGTAAAAAAAACTTACGAAGAATAAGAGGATAATTACAATTTTTTAATAAATTATTATTATTGATGATATTTTTCACACCATCGACGGATTGGGTGCTTTCACTGAAGTCTGATATCAAATCGCTTCAGTTCTCCAGGATTTGTCTCAGTATTCTAGCCTATCCTAAAAGTACTGTGCTTTTTTTTGCAAAAACTTTAAGAACTGTCCCAAGCGCACCAACTAAATCTCTTTATAATTCTCTAACATGATCCGTGTATTCGTCTATATTTTCTCTTTCTTTCATTTTACCTTCGTGCTCTGCCGGGACTACAAAAGTCGCGAGACATCAAGTTCGTTTATTCTTGTCAATTAGAGCTATGCCGGGTCTTCTGGTCAGGATTAGATAATCCATTTAAAACCCAAAATCCTAGATAATTTTATACATCTCATTATTTAGGACGAATTCTGGATTATGTATGTACCTTTTCTTAGTCGGCCGGGGCTACAGAATACACCGTCTATATCTTTACTGAGGGGTAGGACTCCTCCAGCGAGTGTCCTGGATGTAAGACTAACCAATTTGATGATGAGATTTCAGTAATGCTGGAGCTTTGGAGAATGCGGAGTACCTTTTTTATTGCAATCGCTCCCAGTTCCGCTCTATCGGCCCCAGGTCCTATCTACGGGTCAAATAGAACTAAACTGCGTTGTTTGAAATAGAACTGTTTATATGTATAAAATGTATTTGGCATTACATAACCTACAATAATTGATATTGTTGCATACATATATATACTGGATAAATACTGACACAATGATAAACGAGGCATCAAGGACGCAGGAACAAACGACGCAAGATAAAGACGCATAAAGGAAGACACAGGAAGACTTCTTTAACAACATTTACCTCTCTCTTTATTTGTAAGGTTTCCGTTTGAAAGGGTTGTTCAAGGTTTGCATGTGAGGGGGTGCTGGAAACCGAACATAAACTTCATATTTTGACCCCACTGTTATGACCGTCACGTTGTGTCTTTCTTGTTCTCTTGATGTTGGGGTCTACTCCATCGGGGCTTTCCGAGGGCCCCCTCGGTCGGGTGTGGCCTTCCCTACCCCATCTGGTTTCTACTGTCTGGAATTCTGCTGGCAATTGCTTTGGCACCCCGAACTCAACTCAATTATATAATAATTCAACGCCCACACGATCGCCCACTGGATCTTTGAAATCGAATGTTTAATCGTCATCAAGCGGAAATAACTGTCATGCAGTTCAGAGGTTACTCTCTTCCGGTGCATCACTGTAGTGGCACAATGGGACCTTCACCTTGTCCCATATCATAAGCCTTAATCCGCCCACGCGATCTCTTTCGATTACTGGCCATTGGAATGTGTCACTACCTTCCGGTGTCTCACCTTGGAATAGCATTTTTGGGTCGGGTCGAAGGTCAAAATATAACAATATGGCATGAAATCAAATCAAACCAAACCAATGTTCTTATGGTGAAATATCAATCTCTTGATTAATTCCCAGTGGATCACCTTTCCCACCCAGTCATGTCTAGTCTTCTACTCCAGTTGTGTTAGTTCTTATTATGTGATTAATCGTTTTATCTCTGTCTCTACATAGCCTATACTTGCTATTCAATTGCGTATTAGCAATTTTTGTTTTGATATAATTCGTTCTTATGGCACTATTTTATATTTCTGTTAAGAGAGAGGGATTTTCTTTCTTTAGGGTCAACATTCTTTGCAAAGTCAATTTTGCCTGTTTGTCGTTTGGACTCTCCATGCCGTCGCTATACTCGTTTTGATATGATTGGCTCTTATGGCGTTGTTTTGTGCTGCTCTTAGAAGAGATTCTGTTTCTCTCTTAACGTTTTCTTTCCTTAGCCACGTCCAGGTTTTCTCGTGTGAGATGTTGCTTAATAGTCGTTTAAAACGCCCAGAGAGTAGTTTTTCTACCCATTTTTGTTTCCGAGTTTTTGTCATTCTGATGTACACACTCTTTGTGAGTTTTTCAAACCAGCGTAAGCTGGTGTTTTTTTTTATCAGTCTTGGTGACAGCAATTTATCTCGGACTCTTCTGATTATTCTAGCCGATTTGAACTATACTGTGAAATGGAGTCTCGATTCTCCTTCAGATTTCCAACTTCTGGTCGGTAAAATCCACGAGATAGTGAATTCTTTTTTTTTTTTTGGAAAGTAAGTCTATTATAATAACTATTATTACTCTTTTTGAGTTTTTTTACATCAGCATTTGCCGATGATTTCTCACAGGAATTTGAGTGACAGCAAATTTCCTTAAGCATCCAGGACTCTTCTCAGTCTTCTAGCCGATCTCAAAAATGCTGTCGTTTGGATGGTCTCCACTCGTCCAGTAATTTCAAAGTCCTCCAGTCCTTGTACCAATCCTTTGGTTTTTGTGCCAAGAGCACCAGTTACAATTGGTATCACCGTCACTTTCATGTTCGACAGTTTTTTTCAATTCCCTCGCAAGGTCTAGGTACTTATCCTTCTTTTCGTTTTCTTTCAATTTTATTCTGTGATCGACCGTGTCAGCAAAGTCCACAATTCGACAAGTTTTCTTTTTTTTATCGAGTATTATTAGGTCAAGTCGTCTGGCCGAGATTAAGGGATCAGTTTATATCTCAAAATCCCAGAGGAGTCGTTATCACCATTATTATTATGGTTACATGAAACGAGAGTATTATTGCAAAAAAGACTTACATCGTCTTTAAGTAATGCAAGGATCGATAACCTAAGCACTGATATCATAAATATCTCTGTATATAATTGTGTGTATATGTGAATGTCTTTACTTAACTTAGTCTGAAACAATGTCACCAAATAAGAAGCACTCAATGATTGTCGACCTCTGCAACTGAGTTTTACTCGTCTAGCTCGCTAATCATGACACGAAGCGAGGCACCCGTGTGTGACTAAGTTGTATATTTATGGCGATATCTTTCATACTTCCTGCGTCTGTCCAACAACACACAGGTGTTTATCCGTTTCGTCGTAAATGACAATAAATCCTTACCACATCCGGCTTTGTCATCGAAACCTTATCTCAGACACGCATCTTCCCATTTCAGTCTCTTTATCATCAACCATCAAAAATTATTCATCGCTAATATCGTAAGGACACTGACCCAAATCGGAAATGATGATATCCTATCCTTTTTTTTTTTTCTTTTTTTCGTTACTGAATCTCTTACTCTCTAATTCTTTGTCTCTTTCTTCTTCCTCCACTGTCTCCTTCTTTCTCTCCTTCTTATTTGCTTCTACTTTGTTTGTATTCCACTTCTTTTTTTTTTTCTTTTTTCTTTTTGCTTCTCCTTCGGTCTTCACCTTCAACCCTTTTTCTTTTCTCTTTGGAGCAATCTATCCGGCTCTTCTGTTTTTCTCTCTCTACGCATCTGTCTTCTCTCTTTCTCTCTCTCTCTCTCACTGTCACTCTCTCTTGATCTGTCTGTATACCCGCCCTCTGTCCTATTCTTACCTTTTAATTTTTTACACTTTACAAAAAAAAATTTCTCACGCATTTTTTTCTTTTTGTCTGTTTGTCTCATGCACACACACACACGCGCGCGCGCAGACAACGCATCTTATCTGGATATATATATATATGTGTGTGTGTGTGTTTGTGCATGCGTGTTTGTGTGAGTGTGTTCTATCACCGATATTGACCAATGGTTAAAAATACAGTAAACTATATGCACGTACACACACACACACACGCACGCGCATATATATATATATATATATATATATATATACATATACACCCAAATATGCGGGTGTATTTAGTTGTGCACATTAACAGCTTTCATTATTGTGCTTAATGAACATCGATCGAAAGGCTGATAACTGTGAATATACATAATATTAAAAAAGACGTACAATTATATATATCTATATATATACAAAATAATAATGATAATGAATAAATATATGTTAGTTTTTTTATATATTTATCTAATAGTATGAAGGTTTATCTGCGACTCAGGGTTTCATGCTGCCTTATTACGACAATCATCGGGCAATGAAGAATGATGTTTGAGAAATCAAAAAAATTAAAAAATGCAGTCTGGCGAATGTTTACGTTGAAATTTTTATGACTTTTTGTTTGTTGGGGTGGGGGAGTAAAATTTATATTGGGGATTGTTAGTGAGTGTTTGTGTTTGATGATACATTGGTCTTGCGGCAGGGTTGAGGTTGTCTCCTGGTTGTTATTGTAACAAAATGCAGCAAAGGTTCTTAGTAGGCAAGATACGACCGACTAATTTCTTTTGCATTCGTGTGTGTGTACGTTTGAGTAGTGAGATAGTGACGACCATACACTGATATATATATATATATATATATATATATATATATATATATATATATTATTGTAATGTTTGTGACCCTGGGTCATTTTGCATTCGTCGGAATATATATATATATATATATACATTTCATCAGACATATATATATATATATATATTTCATCGGATATATATATATATATATATATATATATATATCTCATCCACTCATGTTGATAGCACCGAGCTCACGAACTCAATCTTGCCATCGTTCCTTGCAGGTCTTCTAGACAGCATTTGTAAAATACAGCTTGGCTGACAATATGGGACAAGGTAAAAATTCCACGGTGCCGTCACAAAGTGATGCACCGGAAGAGAGAGAGCTGTGAACTGCATGACAGTTATTTCCGCTCGGTGACGATCGAACATGCCATTCCAAAGACGACAGAAGTGCATATTCCGATGGCCAGTTATGGGAAGAGATCGCGTAGGCGTGGAGGCGTGTCCATATCTCTGCGTGGGAGTTTGATGGTAAGGCCGACGAATTGAACGGAAGACAATGAAAAATTCCGCTGCTCACACCAGCTTGTCCCGTCGTTGCCCTGTGTGCGTTTTCTCGGCCATCGTCTATTTACATCGAAGAGTCTAGGCCTCATAGACGAACGATTCTTATACCTCTCCTGATTGCTCCCACTTCACACAAGCGTCCGTCGAGAAAATAAATATATATTGTTATATATATTACGTGTTGTCGTTTGTTTGGCCCGAGCGAAACGTAACACATTTATAGTGTCCACAAAGAGCTGATTTAAGAAAGTTATTGAGGGTCGGCCGACACTGGCGTGTTAATAGATAGGAATCCATAAGTGAAAGTTATCTATGTCTTCGTCTTTACTTTCCAGCGGTGCCCAGCATGTCAAATCTAAATGGCTTGTCAGATGGGAGGTAAATGGCCGTAAGATCGCTTCTATGTAGCGTGCTGCTTCCAGAATTTGTTCAGAACGGCACGCAGCATCCGCGTGTATTTCCCATCTAGCTTTTTCTGCAAACATTTTGTTTGAGCCCAGAAGGTGATACAATTCAGTTGCAATAATGAGGCCACAACTTTCCCTTTTTTATTACATCAGAGATCAGATTTCCTCATGTTCGATGACCAGTTGACGTCGCTTTTAGTCGTAATTTACTTTTTTGCTTAGATGTAGCACAAAGCCGAATGAATGATGCACCCACTGAGACCCGAACTCACACTTTCACGTTTGCTTGGCAAGTTTACAAACTATTACACTAATCCGAGACATTGTTGCTTTGTGTAGATGAGATATTGCTGCCGAGGTGAGTGAACATGTCTACTAATTTTAGAGGCTAGCCAATTAAAGGAAATAGGGCTCTTTTTTGCTTAAAAGTTTATTTGCGTTCAGGTAGCAGTCAATGACTCTTGTAGCTGCTTACTTCAATCTATTCAGCAAGTATAAGTTGCGTAGTCTGCGTCTGTCTTTGCTTTTAGTGGGAAACCGTTTGTTTGTCTCATATAAAAAAAAAAAGCAAAGTTGGGGACGGAAGTCAAGAGGGACCCGATGGCTGCCATTTCAATAGCTACTCTACCGAGTTGTTAGGAAGGGTGCTACTTTTTCCGCTTTACTTGCTCCACTTTACTCTTGATACGGACCTTAAAATGCTGAGTGTTAAAAAAGTAGCATTTTTTGAGTCTTTGGTACGACTCGACCTGGGATGGACTCCAGGTCTCTTAGGTCATTGGGGGAACACTCGACCCACTTGGCTAATGGGCCGGTTATATGTATATTTATCAGATTTCTCCATTTGAATCCTTGCTCAGAGGAAAGATAAAGGGAATAAAATTAATACATGTAACCACTATAAGGGTGTCTTTTAAAAAACATGAAAGCAATTGATCACTCGCCGGATAGTGACACCGACTTCTTCAACATAGTTACTGGAGACTTGCAAAGAGATATATTAGCACCATATATGTTCATAATCTACAAATGTCAACTAATATGATAAAAGAATATATATATATATATATATATATATATATATATATATATATATATTCTTTTATATCATAACAGTGTTGGTTGTCACTAAATCAGTTTGTGGGTTTGTTTCGAACAAGTGCAATATAATATGAAGAGTGCTCAATAACTAGGAGAGAGTTATTAAATAATAATAATCATAATAAATGAATATATATTAGGTATATATATTTGATTCATGGAATTGAGACTGAGACCCCTGGGTTTCATGGAGATTTTTACTAAACAACAATCATCAGGCAGTTAAGAAAATGAAATGAATCGAAAATCGATACAGTTAAAAAACCGTTGGGATTTTGTAGGAATCTTTAAAATAAACCCATACATACACACGTTGATTCGCACCTATAACCCACACAAGCATATACACACATCCACACACGCTCCCACCCTCACACACTTACAACCACACGTAAAGATTCCTACAAAATTGAAATATAAATAACTTCATTTAGATACTAATAATGACTTTAATTTTGAAGATTCCAAGATTTTAGTTTGGATACATCATAAACAACACAGGAAAATTGTTGAATCTACTATCATTTCAAACCTCAATACTATCAAACAAAGACCCTATTTAAAAAAAAAAATCGTCTCCTTATTAGGTCAGATTGGTTCAAAAAAATTTCAGAATCCCTTATTTAAAATAATTTGCCTTTATGGTTTGTATATATATATATATATAAGCAACATCCCACAAAACAGAAGTTGTATGGCCACCTACTTCTCATCTCTATAAGCATTCAAATAAGACGAACATGTGGGACACTGCTGGAGAAATAAGGACGAACTCATAAGTGACGTTCACCTATGGACCCCATCACACGGACGAGCAAGTATTGGACGACCAACTAGAAGTCATCTACAACATCTCTGCATGGACACAGGATGTAGTCTGGAGGATCTGCCGGATGCGATGGCTGATTAAGACGAATGGGGAGAGAGAGAGAGAGAGAGTAATGGGAATCCGTGCTAGCAGCATGACAGGATAATGATGATAACAATTAGATATATTGACAGATAGCCTGATAGTTTAATTAAACGGACAGAAAAAATAAGAAGGTTAACATCGGTAAAGACGGATAAGTATGTTATGAAATGTTTATAATTGGTTGATAAGAACTGAATGATATAAAGATTAATATGTATGCGCGCATATACATACTTACATACATACATTCATTGATATTTGTTTTGGAGATATGTGAACAAAGGAAGAAGTACAGCCGCTTAGACTGTCTGATTGCTCAGACTAGACTGAAATAGAAAATCAGAAACTGGAAGAGAGACACAGCAATCTTGATGTGCATGAGTTAAGATAACAATATACGCCTTTTTGCCGTCGTAATAGAATAAGATTACGTATTTAAGATGTTTATCGCTTCTGTGCGCATGGTCGCTATTCATCGTGAAGCCTTATAGAGAAAAAAAAACATTAAAAAAAAACAAAAAAAAACGAGATAGGAAAGTTAGGATGAGAGACAATTGCTCTGGATGGGATACAAATGATCCCAAGTAGTCGACAATACAGAGACAGAATGAAGCGAGCGTGAGAAAGACGGTGTAAGTAGAAAAGGAGAGGATAGAAAGGAAGAGAGAGAGAGAGAGAGAGAGAGAGAGAGAGAGAGAAAAGAAACGAAAGTGTACCATACAATAAGAAGAAGTTGTCAGAAAATTAAATATGAATAAGAATACAGTTTAAACGAAGGATTAGAAAGGGAGAAGAAAAAAATCAAGAAAAAGAAATCGAAAAAGTGAATAATAAAAACAAATATAGGAAGATGGTTAATCAACAAAAAAAAAGAGAATCTGCAAAATTGTTAACTTTGCTGTCCAGGCAGACCACAGAATAAATCTGAAGGAATGTGAAAAGAAGGATAAGTACCTCGACCTTGCTAGAGAATTGAAAAAGCTGTGGAATATGCAAGTAACGATTGTGCAAATTGTGATTGGTGCTTTAGGCACAATAACTAAATGATTATTTAAAGGGCTGGAGGACTTGGAAGTTGGCGGACGGGTAGAGACTATCCAAATGACAGCATTGCTAAGAACGACCAGAATCCTGAGACGAGTGCTGGACACTTGAGGAGACTTGTTGTCACTCAAACTCCAGTGAAAAACCATCAGCTAACACTGATGCGAAAAACTCTAAAGGAGTAAATAATAATAATAATAATAATAATAATAATAATAATAATAATAATCTCTGAGTAAAGGAAACGTACAAATACTTGGCCATCTTGGAAGCTGACACAATCAAACAAGTGGATATGAAAAAAAAAAAATTAGAAAGAATATCTCAGGAGAACAAGAAAGTTACTCGAGACAAAACTATGAAGCAGAAACCTTATCAAAGGGATAAATACCTGGGATGTATCTCATGTTAGATATTCGGTACCATTTTTGAAGTGGAACAGGGAAGAACTTAGGCAAATGGACCAGAGAACCAGAAAACTAATGACCATGCATAAGGCATTACATCCCAGAGATGACGTTGACAGACTATATGTATCAAGAAAGAAGGGAGGATGAGGACTTGCCTGCATTGAAGACAGCGTCGACACATCGATACAATGACTCAAGGACTACATAGAAAATCACGGAGGGGGACCGATTACGGCCCCCAGGAACGATACTTACCAACAGAATGACAATAACTAGAAAACTAAAATGGGAAGAAAAACAACTCTCTGGGCGTTTTAAACGACAAATAAGCAACATCTCTCATGAGAAAACCTGGACGTGGCTAAGAAAAGGAAACTTTAAGAGAGAAACTGAATGTCTCCAAATAGCAGCACAGAACAACGCCATAAAAATCGATCATAATAAAGCGAGAATAGATAAGACGCAACAAAATAGTGAATGTAGGTTATTTGGTGATAGAGATGAAATGATCAATCACATAATAAGCGAATGCGGCAAATTAGCACTGAGGGAGGGTAAGACGAGACACGACTACGTGGGCAAGGGGATCCACTGGGAACGGTTCAAGAAACTGAAGTTTGACTATAAGAAGAAATAGTGTTTGCATAACCCAGAATCTGTCCCGGAGAATGAGACGCACAAACTCCTCTATGATACAGAAACGGATCACCTAATCTCGGCCAGACGTCCAGACCTTATAATAAATAAGAAAAAGAGAACTTCCTTGCGGAATTGTGGATTTTGCTATCCGGGCGGACCACAGAGTAAAGCGAAAAGAAGGATAAGTACCTCGACCTTGCTAGGGGATTGAAAACATTATGGAACATGAAGGTGACAATTATGCTAATTGTAATTGGTGCCTTTGGCACGGTAATTAAAGGATTATTAAAGGGCCTGGAAGATTTGGAAGTTGGCGACCGAGTGGAGACAATCCAAACAACAGCATTATTGAAAACTGCCAGAATACTGAGAAGAGTCCTGGAGACTTGAGGAGACTTGCTGTCTCTCAATCTCCAGTGAAATACCATCAGCTTTCGCTGATGTGAAAACTCTAATGAGTAAATAATAATAATAATAATAATAATAATAATAATAATAAGAAGAAGAAGAAGAAGAAGAAGAAGAAGAAGAAGAAGAAGAAGAAGAAATGGTGACAGTGACGAATAAATACAAGAGTTGGTGGTTGAAAAAAAGCTTTTCTTAAATAAAAAAAAGAACATGAAAGAAAGTGAGGAAATAATTATCAATAAAATCAATGACAAAAAATATATCTTAAGACGAATAAATCGAAATCAGCATCAACATAAGACTTAACATAAAACTGAATGTTTTGGCGCTCGCGCGTCTAGGCACATGCGCAAGTACGTTCCAACATGTGCGCATGCGTACCCTCATACATGAGTATAAGTATGTACATTTGTAAATGTGTGCATATGTGGATAAAAGTCAAGTTACGATGCGTCTTTTTGTGTGTGCTGAAGTAACACAGACGAACAGAGAATTCGGATGGTTTTCCTATGGGCAGATTTGTCCAAAAACTTAGCATTCGTCTGACACAAGGTCACGACTCTGGTGCTCCAACTGAGGATCGAACCCGTTACCCTATCAAATCTATGAGACACGTTTAGAATACCATTCTTCTATCATATGCCTATCCTTTATCATGTGCCTAACTCGTTTAAATGCATCTGCGCATGCGTGTATATTTATCTGTATAATGGCGTGCATGTTGATGTTGGTGCTGAATGAGTGCGCACCAGGGTGCAATGGCGAGGCGAGGTTTGGGAGCTGAACCGATTAAGGGGATAAAAACTGATGCTAACAATAACAACAATAGACACGACAATTGAAAAGACGCGACTAATGGCCGCCCTTCCCATCTTGCCCAGGTCAAAGCAGAAGGCGCCATGTTACCACGAATTGGTTATTCATGAAAACATTGGGTTATCAAATTAAGGAAAGCGGGGTCGACGGTAGCAGTTAGCAATGGCGAGGGCGGTAATGTGGGCGGGAAAAAAGTGGCGGGGCTGGTGTAGATTGATGGAGACAAGGGGGTGTGAATTAGGAATACTGTACGAGAGAAGAACATTGTTCGTCTTTTGTTCAGAGAGCTGTGATGGTGAGAGAGAAAGAGAAAGGAAGAAATGATGAAGGCGGTGATTTGAAAAGAACAAGGAGAAAAAAAAATAATTCTAAGAATAAAAAGAAAGGTGTAACTAAATATATGTAAGGAGAGTGATTACGTTTTTTCTTTTTTTATTATTTATTTATTTTTTATTAATTCCAATAAATTCTATTCAAAGAATGAAAAAAAAATTAACTGTATCTGTCTGTTTATGTATCTCGGGGTTTAGACTAGAATCTAAAGTTCAAGATTGGCTGAAACGTAAGGTTTCGAGTGTCGACTTTCAAGAGAAGCAAATTCCTTAATTCGAAATAATGGTACGATTTACTTTCATCATCGTCGGCATTGATTTATTAGTTCACACTTTACAAGCGCCAGAAAATCTACTCTATTTGCTTTAAATTTCTCATAAGAACTATTCATATTCTTTTCAAAAATCATTGATTCTCAGAAAATTGATCTTGATAAATGAATTTAAAATCTTATATTAAATTACGAATATAGAAACTGCAACTGGCATTTACACGTTTTCACAATCATCTGGCATTTAGTATCAGTTTTAAAATTCGTTTTAAAATTCATTTTAATCTAAAACTTTTGGATTTATTTAAATCTATTTCCAAATATTGTCGACCATAGTCGAGGGTAACCCGAAGGCTCCCTTTTCGATAGCTACTACACCAAGGTGTACGGGAGGGCGCTACTCCTTCCCTGGATTGCTCTACTTTACCCTTGATCCGTACCTTATAATGCTGAGTCTTTGGTATGACTCGACCTGGGATTGAACCCAGGTCTCCCGGGCCATTGGCGAACACTCTAACCGCTAGGCCATTTCCAAATATAAGTTCCTCTATCTAGGATATTAAGCACTGTTAAGACCGTATAAATTATAATTCTCTCTCTCTCTCTCACACACGCACACACACGTGTGTGTGTGTGTGTGTGTGTGTGTAAAATGTTCAGAGCAAAAAATATTCAACTTTCGTTGAATGATGCTCATTATCTTGGCCAGAAAGTACCAGGATGAATTCGAATACAGACCGACGCCTGAAATCATCATCATCATCATCATGTCGTGCCGCTAGCATGGATATCCTTGACCCTCTCTCGCCACTTCTCCCTATCATTCCTCGCTTCTGGCAGGTCTTCAGGGCTACATCCCGTATCCTCACATAGCTGTTGTATGTATGTTCGTGCTGGTCGTCCTGCTTTTGCTTGGCCATATGCGGATGTCCATAGGAGTACATCACTGATGAGTTCGTCCTTGCTTCTCCAGCAGTGTCCTGCGTGTCTGGTTCGTCTAACTTGAATAGTTTTCATGATGGGAGGTAGGTGGCCGTATAGTTGGTGCCTTGTGGGGTGTTTCCGCCAGGACTTGTTCACTATTGCTCGCAACATTCTTGTGTAATTGCCGTCGAGCTTCTTCTCCAGCCGTTTAGTTAGCGTCCAAGTAGTGCGTCCATGTAGCAGTATCGATACAATCGCTGCCTGGAAGAATCTGTGTTTCATTTTATCGGTCAGGTCTGATTTCTATATGATCGATAGCCTATTGATAGCTGTCCATGCTTTCGTTAGTCGTGTGTCGATGTTTTTTTTTTTCGGTTGATGAGACGCTGCTTCCTAGGTAGGTGAATTTGTCTACTAGTTTCAGAGAGGTTCCGTCTAGTGTGGAAATGTCGCCTGTTTGGTTATAAATCTTTTGATATAAACTTTAAATACCTTTCAAATCACTCAAAGTATTTTGCATACCTGTTGGATCCCCCTCATGATTTCAGGTTCAAATGAACAGTTATAGCACGAATTGGAATACACCCTACTATAGCCTGATTGTCACAGCTGGTAAATTTCAAAAATGCAATCTGACACTATAGAAGAACGATATGCAATAAAATTCTGTCTTAAGCATGGAAAAAACCCACAGAAACGCATGGAATGCTTCAGACTGCTTTTGGAGCATCTTGAATGAATCAAGCATCAGTTTTTGAGTGGCGTAAGAGATTCAAGGTAGGCAGGGAGTCTGTGAGGGATGATGAGAGGAGTGGGAGGAGTAAGGAAGTCTATACACCAGAGTTGATAGGCCAAAGGGTTAGGGTTAGGGTTACTATGTTGAGGTTTTAAGGGAGTTCAGGAAGAGATTCCATCGGAAGAGACCAGCACTTTTCAAATCGGATCAGTGGCATTTCCACCAGGACACAGCCCACAACTCCATCATTGTCACAGTCTATTTGACCAAAATGGGCATCGAGACAGTTCCTTAGACCTTGCTCCCTGTGACTTTTGGTTATTTCCTAAGCTCAGAGGCTATCGTTATGAAACAATTGAGGAGATGAAAGAGGCTGTGACGAAGGTCATTGACACGCTCACACAAGAGGACTTCCATTAGGGCTTCCAGAAGTTGTTGGAGCGGTACAATGATATATATATATATATATATATAACTAGAAACCAGTCACACATCCTACACTGACGCGACATGCATGCAGAGAAAAACCATGTTATTGTAAAAGTCTGATTGGTTTCCAGTTAAAATATATATATATATATCATCAGCATCATCATATAACGCCGCCAGCACAGATCTCCCTGACCCTCTCTCACCACCTGTCTTTATTGTCTATCGCTTCCGGCAGGTCTTCAAGGCTACATAGTGTATCGGTACAGAGTTGTTGTATATAGGTTCTAATTGGTCGTCCTGCCTTTGCTCGTCCATGTGAAGGGGGCTACAGGAGTGCATATAAGACTTCTTAACAAACTATATCTCCGTAACCAGTATCTTCTACGGACTACCAAATATTCACAACAAGTCCAAACAAATAAAAAAATGCCGTAGAAACACAAAAATCCGAGTATATAGAAATCTCCAAACCCAGTGACCTCAAGTTTAGACCCATTGTAGCAGACCCGTCGTGCCCGACTAGCAAACTAATAAACATTTTACTACACCCTTTCCTAAATAAAATAAAAAGCTCTATTAAAAACAAAATAGATTTTTTAAAACTCAATACCAGAAAAATTGATCCCAAGACACTCATAGCCACATTTGACGTCACAAACCTATGTAGCAATATCCCCCATGAATTAAGAAAACAAGCTATCTCATTTTGGATAAATAAATACCCAGACGCATTACACACAAGATATAACAAAAAAATATATCATTGAGGGTATAGAAATAATCTTAAATAATAACTCCTTCCAATTCAATAACATTCACTATATACCCAGGAATAGCTATGGGGACTAAAATGGCGACAACATACGCTACCCTCGTATATTTAGAAGAAAACCTATATGAAATGATAGCTAAATAATACGGCAACAACATAAAAGAGAATTTACCAAATTATGGAAAAGATATTTGGATGATTACTTCATTTTATGGAAATGACCTACGGGAGACATCAACGACTTAAACAACTTACTACAAAACCTCCACCCCAAAATAAAATTTACTATGGAACACAGCTCAGAAGAATTACCATTTTTGGACATCCTTATAAAAACGTAAATGGCCAAATCATCACAGATATCTACCACAAACCAACTGACACCCAACAATACCTCTACTTCAAAAGCCACCACCCTAAAATATCTATAAAATTCATCCCTTACACTCTAACACGTAGAATACACACAATAATCACGGACGAAAACCTAAAAAAACACAACTCGCTTTAAAGAACTACGTACAACCTTACACCAGAGAGGATACCCAACAAAACTAATAAATAAAGGATTGGAATTAACAGAAAAATTAGTTAAGGAAACAGAAAAAATACAACAACAAGAAACCCCTAGAATACGTCGCAACCTACAACAAAAATAATCCAAAACTATTCCCAGAAATAATGAAAAATCCAGAACTTAAAAACAAAGAAAAAATCAAAGTATTTACTTGACTCAACAAAAATCATTAAAAGCCAGAAACAACCTTAAAATCTTAAAAGAATACTCACCAAGTGTACATTCGGAAAAAAAAAAAAAACCAACACAAGGAGTTACCAAATGTGATAAGAAACGATGCAAAATATGTGATATAATTATAGAAGGTAAATCATATACCTTTTAAAAACCGGAAACCAAATTCAAAAAGAATAAAAACTTAAGCAGCAACTCAAAAAACGTAGTCTAGATAATTAAATGCAGCGAATGCAAAGAAATATATTTAGGGTTAACACAGGCCCTTAATACAAATACATCACTACACAGGAGTAATATCAAAATAGAAGAAAACAAAAGATTAAATGTTTCAAAACACCTATATCAGTATAGTGTCGGTAAATTTAAAATAATGTCAATATATCAAACCAACAACTACACGCTACTACAAATAAAGAAAAAGTATCTTGTTGATAAATTTAAACCAAAGTTGAATAAAACATGAATTGTACACACACACAAATGGAAACATATATATATATATATATATATATATATATACAAAAAACATCTCAAGACATCATATTAACGCTCACAGAGAAAAAATAGCTATTAGTGAAATCCGAAACCATTCCAACACGCATACAAACAAACACACACACACACACACACACACACACACACACACACACACACACACACACACACACACAACGTATTAAACATTAAAAGAAAATGAGGGATAAATTAGACGAGGAGAAACACACACTATACCCATAAGTAAATCTTATATCCATAAGTAAAAACCATTCAAACTACAAACACGCGTAAGTTCAAGTATCATTGATTACCCATTAATAAGACCTTGTGTCAGACAAGTTTTCTGACGAAAGCATTAAGCTGGAAACACACACACACACACACACACACATATATATATATATATATACATATATATATATATATGTGTGTATATACATATACCAGACATTGGCCTAGGGGTTAGAGTGTTCGCCAATGGTTCAATCCCAGGTCGGGTCATACCAAAGACTCAAAAAATGGTACTTGATGCCTCCTTGCTTAACACTCAGCATTATAAGGTACGGATCAAGGGTAAAGTAGAGCAATCCAGGGAAGGAGTAGCGCCCTCCCCAACACATTGGTGTAGTAGCTATCGAAAAGGGAGACTTCGGGTTACCCTCGACTATGGTCGCCAACTTTACTTTACATATACACAAACGTATATACATATGTATATATATATACAGACAAAAATTATTTGAAAAAAATAGTTATCTGTAAATTTCAAACCACACTACCACACATGCACACACAAAAATTTTCAAGACACAAACTCGCACACACGGAGAGGAAAAATTAACTATTAGTGGGATCCAAAACCACTCCAACACACACACATACAACGACAAAAACATATCAGATATGAATGAGAGGTAAAGCAGACTAAGGTAAACATACTCTAAGAAAAAGAGAAGATGACCACTATATAGAACCCATAAATAACTGAAAATCATTAAAACTGCAAACAAAAGTATGTTCAATACCCCATTAAAAAGGCCTGGTGCTATATATGTTCTCTGACGAAAGCAACAAGCATGAAACATGCACCTATGTAGGAATAAAATAAATAAATAAATGAATTCTAAACAATGAAAATCTCTTCGTGGACCTATCTATTTTAGTATATATATATATATATATATATATGTATGTATATATTTAGAGATACATTTAGAAAAATCAATAGATATAATACATTATAAATTTTTTTTCATCAGCTACCTAAAGCAACTGATACATCAGATGGTGATTCGAACGGAAAAGAGAATTCTTTGTATGTATATATATGTATATATATGTATATTTAGAGAGAGAGAGAGAGAGAGAGAGAGAGAGAGAGGGAGAGAGAGAGAGAGATTATCAATTTAATGAGATTTATCACTATTTGCAGTCTCTCTCTCTCTCTATATATATATATATATATATATATATATATATGTGTACTGGTAAAACTGAAACAAAATGAAATAAGTGAACCTCACATTCACACACATACACAACGCATAACCACGCACATACTCATTGCATATACATAAGTATACACATACTCTCGTGCATACAAACGTACACGCATAGACAATCTGTACCTACAAACGCACACGCACATACTCTCTATATATACAAACGTACACAATAACACAGTCTATCAATATAGACGCATGCAGATTCACACACACATATAGTCAGTGTATACAGATGCACACACACACACACACACACACACACACACACACACACACACACACACACACATTCACTCATACGAACAATTGTGGAAAAAATTCATGTCCAAACATGGAAAAAAATTACTTTTTTTTATTGTGATCGTTGTTGTTGTTGTTGTTGTTGGATCTTTGACAAAAATGTTCTTTTTTTGGAATGAAAAATAAGTTGGCAGATCATACATAGTTTTGAGACGTTCTTCTCTTAATTCAATGTGTATGTTTGTGTTGGCACATCAATAATCTGAAGCCTAACCTTAAAAATAGCAAATATTATCACAAATTTCATTATTTCGTTTTATTTTACATAAAAAAATATCTAGTGTTCTTTATAAAACTCTTCCTTGTCAGTATCATGACCTATTCATACTCTCTCTCTCTCTCTTTCTCTCTCTCTCTCTCTCTCTCTCTGTATGAGTGTGTGTGTGGTACTTTGGGGAATTGTAAAACAGTGTGTGAACTTAGTAACTGTGAACTTTGGGTGATACCATTTTGGATCAAGTGCAACAGAGCAGTCAAAGTGTGAGTGTCAGGAACACTTTTTGATTATTGTCAAATTCTCAAAACACATAACCAATATATCATGACTAACATCGTGTCGCGCTGCTAGCTAAAATGTACCTGACTCTCTCTCTCTCTCTCTCTCTCTCTCTCTCTCTCTCTCTCGTCATTCGTCTTTATTATCCATTGCATCTGGCAGGTCTTTTCTACTAAATCCTGTGTCCGTACAGAGCTGTTGTCGATGACTTCTAGTTGGTCGTCCAAAAACTTGTAGCTCCGTGAGAAGGAGTCCATAGGAGAACGTCACTTTTGAGTTCGTCCTTAGTTCTCTACCAGTGTATTGTCCGTCTTGTTTGAATGATTTTAGAGTAGGTGGCTGTACAGCTGCTGCTTTGTGGGATGTTTGCTCTTACGCACACACACACACACACACACACACACACACATATATATATATATATATATATATATATATTGTTGAAACACATCTGCAGTGACTTTCGGGGAAAAAAACTTCTTTTTCTGAAGTTTTGTCTTGGGTAGAATACAATTTCGGGGCTGAGGATTTTCTACCAATAGACTTTAAATTCTGCAGCTTCAAAGGTAATTGTCCATTTGCTGAAGAAGATGAAAACCTTTACGGGAAATAAGTTATATCATCTCCCTCTTACATATATTTCAAATGATTTTGGTTTGGTTTTATGGAATATCAAACCTTGTAGGTTACTTAATGCCATAATCCATTCTTATACATATAAACAGTTTTATTTCAAACAATTTAGTTTATCATTAGTACACAGTTTTTTGTTTGCACACTCTTAAATGTAAAACTGTTCAATTTCTAACAATTCAGTTTAACATAAGTAAACAGTTTAGTTCTATTTGATGCATAGATAGGATCCTATCAATTTCTACCAGTCCGGACCAGAGTGAGCCTGAGAGTGATGGCAATGAAAAAGTAATCTACATTTTCCGAAGCTCCAGTATTACTGGAGCCTCACAATGATATTATTTAGTGTCATATCAGGACACGTGTTGGGGGAGTCTTATCCCCCAGCAGAGATGCAGTCGATGTATTCAGCAGCCCCAGATAACTGAATCATCAAAAACTTTTATTTTACAACTTTTTGTTATAATTATTTAAAAGCCACAACATATTGATTGACTACCTTACTAATTTTAAAGGCTTGTCTACATATTAGGGGTTATTTTATGCTTAGATGCGAAGGAATCGCATTCATTATTCATATTTACATTTTTGTATCATTGTTTCTAAGTTATTTCTTCTTCTTTTTGCACACGGTCCTATCAAATAAAAATAATTTTAAAACTAATTCTTTAGAACCATAGATGAAACCCCAACAGGTACTATTACTCGAGCTCCTAGTGGGTGTCCTCGTGGGGTAATGGTTTAAATGATGGACTGCGGAATCGTAACTAAGTTAATTCGAACTCTAATCTTGCTATTGCGTCCACTTTGGGAAAGGCATGAACCCCTCTTTTCCTCCAAGCTATGTGTTAAGTAGCACCACTGTTGTTCTTCTCGAAGGATGGATTTGGCATTAAATAATCCAAGAAGGTTGATAAGCCATGAAAACAAAGAAACCTTTCCAGCTCCTAGAATTTAATCGCAATGAAAGGGTGCTCCAGCAGTGGAATGTCAAGCACGTTTGCAGTTAAGTGTCATATCCAGGATACCCTTTTTTCTAAGGGTCTTAATCCAATGCAGGGTTATTCTAACATTAATATTTTAACATTAATATCCGATGCAGTTTAGTTCATGTCCAGGATCCTTCTTTTTGGCGGGTAAGGGGTCTTATCACCCAACAGGGAATGTAGGCTGTGTATTCTAAACCCTGTCGGCAGGCCATGCCAGAACTTACAGATAAATATTTTACTCTGGTTTTTATTTCATTTGTTTTTAAGTGTTACTTTTCCCTGTCCTTAAACATATTCAGGAATGTTAACTTTATCCTCTTCTTGAAAATGGTAAAGTCCAGATTCCTTTTTCTTCTTTAAAATCTCGTGATCTTTTTGTCTTCAGAATCTAAACTGATTTGTGTCTAGGAAGTAGTGGGATTATGAATACTTTTTGATTTTCTCTATTAAGGCTTCGCATAGTGATCTATATATTCCTCTGAGGAAGAAAAAATTTGGTAGGGTGAATAAAACATTGAATTCCACTGGGGTCTTGGAATTTACGAGTTTGTCTTTTTGACAGAACAACCACAATCAGATGATCAGGTGTTGGAGATGACTGATCTAATGCATTTTTTTTTCATCATACAACGTGTGAAAGCACGTGCGATACCCTAGCCTCATCAGCCGCCAACCAGGGTGATAACACAGTTTCGGTAGCTCCAGGCGGTACTGCCACTCCTGGCGCTACCGAGCAGCTTTTGCCACCGGATAGGGTATTTAAAAGAAATATATATCTATGTATACACAAGATCAACTAAAAGCGGACATTACATTGGACGTTCGTTCATTTTCATTTTGGTGCAGTTTGAGATTTAAAAATGCGTTTACTTACGGCCGTTAGATGATCAGGTGTGGGAGATGACTGATCTAATGCAATATTTAGCAACTTGACCATGGTCCTAATCATATGAATTCTTAAATTTGATATACAGGGTGACCCACAAAAAACTGACACATTTTAAAAAGTTATAACTTTCTTATTTCTAATTTGATTTTTTTATAACATTTGTCAGGTATTATAAGCATTCAAAGGAAATGAAAAAGTCAGATTACAGTATTAAATAATTAAATAAGATAATAAAATTTTACTCTTCAATTGACTGACCTACAATTTCAACGGAATAAGAATACTGTATCAATCATTTTGATGTGAAGAATTCTCCAAGTACAAAGATGATAAAGAGTTTAGTGTGCTGACGTAAAACCCGTGGCATTGTGGAAAATCGACCCTAAAGTGCTCATTGCAAAAATGTTTGCACGGAGGCAGCAAAGAAAATTTTTCATCAGCCAGTATTTTATGGGTCACTCAATACTGACTAACATGGAATTAAAAACATATTTCTATTCCACATCGCAAGTTCATATTTATTTTTTTAGCATTTGACTTGGGCCGCCTAGTCCATTTCCCTCAAGGAGAGCGATATTATATAAAACCGGGTTTTCTCTAAGTGGTCCATGTGTAATATAATTGCGGAGGGATCCCATTTTATATATCTTACCTTTTGGTTTAGTTAGGATGAGAACCTTTCGCTTAGTGCATGGGTTAGTTTGGTGTAACATTAACACAGGTGTTCACGCGCGCGCGGGGAGGATGTCATTCACAGATGTCAAAATAAAAATTCCCAGACCGGGAGAGGTGAATGATGTCATACCCGGAAGCGCATAGGATTTTGGGGATTTGAGAAAAGCAGTTAGTTGAGTTCCTGCGTCCGAACGGGAAGGTTGACTTTCGGGGCCCGCCAAGGGCAGACCAGTAATTTGCAGATGGGGTGCAACACGTGGTTTGGGGCAGATTTAAAAGCAGTCAGCATAGAAAGATTGTGTCTCTCTCTCTCCTCATGTCGAATAACCTTTAACTCAAAGGTAATAAATTTTCGTACCTGAACTAATTTTGTGAATGTCGTGTATTTCAGAATCCCTATGTCTATTTCACACATCCGTATATCTGGCTATGTAATTCATGTTGAGCACTGAGTAGGAATGAAATTTTGGTCGGGTAAATGAAAGAAACAGAGGTTCATATATGGGGGGTAAATTTATTAGTTTGCATCGATAGATCCCATTATAACTGGGTAACAATAACCACGTGATCATGTACAGGGTGTGTCAGAATTAGAGAAACAAAGCAGTGTACCTTCATAACTTTCCACTTCATCATTGCTGTGAAATATAGTAAGCATTTTGATATATTCAACCAAAAGGAGTTACCATTATATTATATTTAACCAAATATAGCAAAAGCGAGCTTTGGACGATGGAACAGATCTTTTCATTTAGACTTTTCAGATTATTGTCTTCATCTTTATTGCGGATATTGGTATAATGGTTAGAGTGTTCCCCAATGACCCGGGAGACCTGATTCAATCCCAGGTCGAGTCATGCGAAAGACCCAAAAAATGATACTTGATGCTACCTTGCTTAACACTCAGCATTATAAGGTAAGGATCAAGGGTAAAGTGAAGCAATCCAGGGAAACGAGTAGCACCCTCCCCTACACCTTGGTGGAGTAGCTATCGAAAAGGGAGCCTTCGGGTCACCCTCAACTATAGTCACCAACTTTACTTTTTGATATATTTACAACGTTTCGACTGATGTTTACTCAGGCGTTCTTCAAGTATTTCTTGTCGAACTCGAAAGCCTACACAGAACTTCGAACCACGTCCTTCCTTTAATCCATTGAGTTCGCTTGCTCTGATTCCGTTAACCATACATAACTTAGTATAAGTGTTAATTATTGTTAATTATTGTTACTCGCCTGCAGTCAGTATTGAACCTGCAACCTCCAGATGACTTTCACTCAGAAGCTTAAGGAACTAATGCCTATAACCGTTACTCTATGTGTCTTGCTAGCCAGTTCAGAACAAGTGACCTCCATGGGTTTAGTAAAGGACGTGGTTTGAAGTTCTGTGTAGGCTCCCAATTTCGACAAACACCTGAAGAATGCCGGAGAACTCATCGGCTGAAACGTTGTGAATATAATAATAAAGATGAAAACAATAGTCCGAAAGCCCTGATTGATAAAAATCAACAAGCTTCGACTCAGAAATTCAGACAACTAGAAGCCCTTTTGTGCGATGACATATCATGAAAATAAATCTTTCAAGATAGTTCAAACAAGAAACGAAGGGAAGTTGGATTTCAACACATTTCGAAACAGGAGTCAGATTTTCGATTTGGCCCCAAACATTGAAACTCATTCATTTTTAAAGATCGCAGGGGACGGAGAAGATTTAAGCGATTAGTCTGGAAGAATACGCACGCATTGTCGACAACTTTGGACGTCGCGTTCAAAGGTGCCTTTAAGTACACGGCCGACATATAGACTATGTAGTGCCAGTCTCCTCTTGACATTTTTCATCAATGTTTAAGACTTGATAGTATCAGAAACTAAAATAGTGTCCTTTTATCTTTCAATGAATATAATTGTACTTGCTTTATTGTTAGTAGTCTTTGATTTGTGCCCGATTATTTTGTTTAAATTGTTGTGAAAAATACTGTTGATAGATATGGTTAACCTATCAGAATGACTGGTTGGGTGCGATATGGTTGGTTGGTTGGTTTTTATGGCATATCAACCTTTGTAGTTTTTTTTAATGCCGAATTCATTTTTATACAAATGATCAGTTCTATTTCAAACAATTCAGTTTAGCATGAGTACACACTTTAATTGTCAATAACATTTCTATTTCAAACTATTCAGTTTAGTCAAAAAGTTCTAATTCAAATATTCAGTTTAGTAAAGATATTTTTGCACAAAGTTAAATGTCAAAAAAGTTTTATTTTAAACAATTCAGTTTATCGTAATTACAGTTTCAGCGTCAAAAACAGTTCCATTTCAAACAATTCAGTTAAGCATAAAAATAGTTCCATTTCAAACAATTCAGTTTAGCATAAAAGAGATTAACATCTAAAGAAGTGAGCGATCTTATAAGTTTGCCCACAGTTAAATGGCTACAAGTATTGTAGTTATTTGATATTTCTTCAAGATTAAGGCTGGCAACTATGCCGTCTGTGACACTATCAATGCTTTCTAGACAATAGGTTCTTCGTAGGGGTTTTGTCGATTCTTGAGTGTTGCACTGTTTGATTCTTCTCTGCGACTTTGTTCTTGATGGCGTTTTGAATGCATTCCTGGTTTTTCATTGTTCACATTGGTTGAGTGTGATCGCCTCTAATTCAAAACGTATGGGTTATTTAAAGGAACGAACAGATATGTTGTGGTGAAGAGAGAAAATTATCCGCAAATTTCGAAATCTTTCTTAAGAAATTATGTATAGAAATGAAGCAAGGACTATGTTCACCTTTAAAGAGATTTGGTTATTACTGGACAAACGAAAAAACTTTAGTGAAATATCCAAAGCTTTGTACATCTATTAAGCTCAATTAACATGTTTTCCAATTTCAAGTGAGGTTTAGTTAGGTTTGGATTCATGGCACATTAACAATTGTGGGTTATTTAATGCCAAATCCTATTTTTACATATATATCAAACATATGATTTGTAAACACAATTTGTAGATACACTCAGTTAAATGATCAAACAGTTCTATTTCTAACAATTTAATTTAGCATAAGTCAATAAAGTTAAATAGTTTCTTGTATTGTTTATGAATTACAAAAAATTCAATTAAACATCAGTCATTTGTTTAAACATAGTTAAAAGATCAAACAGTGCGATTTCTGATAACTCAATTTAGCATAAATCATTTGTTTTACATTCACTACGGAATCGTAGTAAGCGAATTCGCACTCCAGTCTCGCTATTACATTCACTTTCGGGTAAATACCCTTGAGAAAGGTATGAACCTCCTTATCCTCCCAGCTATGGGTTAAATAGTACCACTACGGTTCTTCTAGGAGAATGGCTTTGGCATTAAGTAACCTACAAAGGTTGATATGCCATTAAAGAAAAGACATCAAAACAAAGAAACCAAATCAGTTAAAATGATTTATCATAAGACATTTGTTTTCTATTTGACCCGTAGATAAGACCTTATCAGTCGCCACCACTCCGGGCCAGAGTGGACCTGCGAGCGATGGTAATGAAGGGATACTCCTCATTCCACAAAGTTGTAGCATTACTGTGGTCTCACCATCAGATTGCTTAGTGTCATATCCAGGACACTCGTTTGAGTGTGTGTGGGGGCTTGCCCCTCTGCCGAGGTTTAGCCATAAATAAACGGAGAAATATATAGAACATAGACCGTAATGATTTGAAACTTAAACTCACAAACCTGCAACATGATAATTATTTTCTTCTCATTGCAGACTACGATTTTCATATTGGTTGCAGTACTAACCTTTTGGAGCTATACTCCCTAGCCGTCTTCAGGTGCCTTTTGTTGTACACAGTAACAAGCCAGGAATTCAGAGCTTGACCCTTTATTTGAATCATGGGGGTCGGCTGTTCCTATTTCACCGTCCATACCTCGGGGGTATCCTGCATCGACCAATTTTTACTGTTTTCACATTAAACGGACATTTACACAGGGGAGTATCCCTGTGCTGTAATGGTTAGAGTGTTGGAATGTTGAATCGTAGTAAGCGAGTTCTAATAGTCGTTCTTTTAAGTTCTCTTTCAGACAAATACCCTTGGGAAAGGTATGAATCCCCTTTTCCTTCCAGATATGGGCTAAAAGTATCACTACTACTCTTCTAGAAGGATGGATTAGGTTTTAAAAACCTCATAAAGTTCATATGACATTAAACAACAAACAAACACAGCAAGCTAATATCCATGATGTCTTCAAGCTCACCTTTTCCTTTTAAAACAATTCAAGAATCAAAACTGCATTTTGATCAATTATTTTCTCGTCGAAATACGATGAACCTCTGTTAAAGTTGAATACCTACTTGCAAGGCTGGGTTCATTGCTTTGGCACTAGAGGGACCCTTTAAAATGTGGAATGCTGATGAGATCAAGCCTTTTTTTTTTGTGGCGGCCGCGAATGAGCCTCGATTCGAGCATGACCTTGTGTCAAGTCTAGCCTGCTTGTTGTTTGGATAAATATGAAACACTGGGACAGAAGTTATATTTTCTAAGTCAGCATTAAACTATTTCAGTTGAGAAGGACTGAATGGAAATTAAATTTTGTTACATAAGATGCGTAAAGTAACCCCAATCCGTATGGTTTGGGTTTCTTATTTAATGGCATATCAATATTCGTGGGTTATTTAAATCAAATCCATCCTTGTAAAGGAACAACATCTCTCCAAATGGGCAGGAACCTCACTAGTAGTGTCCTTGATATGACACTAAACTATCGGATGGTGAGGATCTAGTCCTTGAACTTCGGGGAATGTAGAGTACTTCTTCATTGCTATTATTTCCCTAGTTCTTGAACTTCGGGGAATGTAGAATACTTTTTCATGTCTATTATTTCCCTAGTCCTTGAACTTCGCTGAATGTAGGGTACTTGTTTATTGCTATTATTTCCCTAGTCCTTGAACTTCGGGGAATGTAGAGTACTTCTTCATTGCTATTATTTCCCTCGTCCTCGAACTTCGGGGAATGTAGAGTACTTCTTCACTGCTATTATTTCCCTAGTCCTCGAACTTCGGGGAATGTAGAGTACTTCTTCATTGCTATTATTTCCCTAGTCCTTGAACTTCGGAGAATGTAGAGTACTTCTTTATTGCTATTATTTCCCTAGTCCTTGAACTTCGGGGAATGTAGAGTACTTCTTCATTGCCATTATTTTCAAGTTCACTCAAAGCCGGAATGGTAGCAACTGTTTGGATCCTATCTACTTAGTCATTAACAGATCTTGAAACCATCTATATGCAAACAAATAAAAATTCAGAAACCCATAGATGGGGTGATGATGGTATTCGTAGCTTTCTGAGGGTTCGAAAGAGAAGGTAACAGCGCGACTAAAATTCGAATTCGTTTCCTTCGAGGCTGCAGTCCATCACTTTAGACATTACGCCACGGGCACTTCAAAGACTTGTTATGTTATGTTAGAGATTTTAAATTTAGATTGTCTAGTTTCCATGACGTAACCAACGTTATTACGAGGGACAGAGTCAGTGTATACTGCAAACAATATTATAAAGTTTTTCTTGTTTTTTTCATTAAATTTATCTACTATGCCGTTGGGCTTCATTAAGGGCGCAACCCAAATCGTAAGGGCGGAGAATTTACGCGCAAGTTAATCTTATCCTATGAGATAGGCGGCTACATTTTCGATATGATAATTATGAAAACACTGGGATATATATATATATATATATACCCCTCTATTTTCGAGGACGGAGATATTTCACTTTGTAATTCCTGAAATACACGATCGGGTTTTTATGATATTTTTCCGTACTTGAGCAAATCCATTTTAAATATCAACAATATATTCCATCTTTAGTAAATAATTTCCACATATATCATATTTTTTCACTTTCTCTTTTTCTTTTCCTTCCTCCTTTTGATTTGAAATCTTTCTCGATAAAGAAACGGAACATAAATTCTATGCAATATTCCTAATAAGTCAAATGACGTAATTTTGAAAAGCAAACAAACGTTAATTAAACGGCCAACTCTTTCTTGATATACAGATTTTCCTAGAGTTTTTGTCTTTTTAAACATCCATCGTTGATTTAAGATCATTAATATTATCCCTCACAGTCTTGATGATGGTTCATTAGAACCTAAACGTTATAACGTCGACTTTGTTTCTCATGAATCACTTGTCCTACTTGGATTAACTTGGTATCAGTTATTCTCTATATAGTTGGATTATACTCCATTATCTACTTCCATATATACATATATATATATATATATATATATATATATATATATATATATATATATAGATAGATAGATAGATAGATAGAGAGAGAGAGAGAGAGAGAGAGAGATATGAACAGATCGGGATAGAGAGACGATATCAGATTATCGTGCGTGCACACACACACACACACACACACACACACACACACACACACACACATGTATATGCATCGATAGATAGATACATAGATAGAATCAAAGAAATATTGGTATTTTCTTAGCTGAGAAAAGAACAACCTAAATCCAAATGGTAAGAAAATATGGAAAGGAAGATTGTGTTGCACCAATCTTGCAAATGAGCAGAACAATTCTGCTTTCAACATCAGTATTCCGAATCATAGTTTTTTTTTTACTTGGATCGAGGACCCGATCTCTGGTTTCAGGCGAGAAATACACAAGACCTGCTCAAAAATTAGCGAAAAGAAAATGGTGGAAAGACTGGGGAAGCCAAAAATCTTCCTAAATAAAGACATTAAAAAAGAAAAGAAAGAGCGTTAAGACGTGTCAAAAGAGGAAGATGCGGTCGTGATAGCTTAAAGCTTGCGGTGGAGGCGGAAGTTGGGGCTGAGTAGGAATGAGACATTTGATTATTGAATAGGGATGAGAGCAAGGCATTGTGGGAAGCAGCGACCAGAAAGTTGTGGTCACAATCACGACTGATTCGAGGGCGGTGAATAATATTTCCATATTCGCCTGGAAATGGCCCATAAAAATTAACTTTGAAACGGTAAAGAGGCGCTGATGATGTAGGTATGGGAAAGGCGTTGGCGGGAATAAAAGGAGAAAGAGAGAGAGAGAGAGAGAGAGAGAGAGAGAGAGAGAGAGTTAAGCGATAGCCGAGGTAATGAAATGAGTAAGAGATGCGGGAGGATGAACAGTGGGGTGAGTGGAAAGACCTGAAAGTCAGAGGGAGAGGAAGTTGAGGGGAAAGAGTAATGGCTGAAATCAATAAAAAAAAGAAATGAAGAACGGGGTGGGGCATAAAGATAGAGAGATAGAGAGATTGATAGACAGAGAATGAGAGAGAGAGAGAGAGAGGAGGGGGAGAGATAAGAAAATAGTAAAAAGAAAACTGAATAGGGAAATATGTTGAAAAAAGACAAGAATGAAGAGCAATGGGGAAAGAAGGAAAAGAAATATTTTAGAAAAAAAAAAGAAAGAAGAAAGAATAAAACGAAAGGAAGAAGTAAATAGAATAAAAGACAGAGAAAAAAAATAATAAATGAATAAATAAATAATGAAAGAAAGAAGAATATAGAACAAAATATTAGAAAGAAAGAAAGAAAGAAAGAAAGAAAGAAAGAAAGGAAGACAGAAAGAAAGAAAGAAAGATGTGAATAGAATAAATGACAAAAGAAAATCATACAAAACAAATAAATAGATAAATAAAAAAAAATTAATAAAAACAGAAAAAGGAAGAAAGAACAAAAAAGAAAGAAGTAAATAGAATAAAGGACAGAGAAAAAGAAAGAAAGAAAGAAACAAAGAAACAAAGAAACAAAAAAGTAAATAGAAAAAATGACAAAAAAATTAATACAAAACAAATAAATAAATTGATTAATAAAAGCAGAAAAAGTAAGTAAGAAAGAAAGAAAGAAAGAAAGAAAGAAAGAAAGAAGTAAATAGAATAAAGGAGAGAGAAAAATACAGGAAACAAATAAATAAATAGATAAAGAAAGAAAGAAGAAAGGACAAGAAAGGATAAAAAAGAAAGAAAGAAAGAAAGAAAGAAGTAAATAGAATAAAGGAGAGAGAAAAACACAGGAAACAAATAAATAAATAAATAAGGGAATAAAGAAAGAATGAATGCAAAACAAAGGATAAGAAAGAAAGAAAGAAAGAAAAAATAGAAGAAAAGAGAGAGAAAAACACAGGAAATAAATAAATAAAGAAATAGGGAAAGAAAGAAAGAAAGAAAGAATACAGAGCAAAGGACAAGAAAGAAAGAAAGAAAGAAAGAAAGAAAGAAAGAAAGAAAGAAAGAAAGAAATATTTTCATCCTAACACATTTAATGATCTGAAGGTAATAATCAATTAATAATAATTCTTGATGAAGTAGAAAGAAATTCTTTTGGAAAGAAAGAAAGAAGTAAATGGAATAAAAGACATGAAAATGATACAAAATAAACCTACATAAAGAATCGAATAAAAATCAGAAACTTATAAGATAAATGCAAGATATGAAAGAGAGACCAAAGAAAGAAAGAAAGAAAGAAAGAAGAAACGAAAGAAAGAAAGATGACTTAAAAAAAAAAAACAATGAATTAAAAAAGAAAGAAAACGTCTACAGCAAAAAGGATGAATAAAAAGATTACAATGGGAAGTAAATAAATAAAAAGCAAGAATAATGTGTAAAGAAGAGACTGAAAATTTGACAATTCAACAGAACAGAAAAAAGAAAAAGGAAAAAGAAAAGCAAAAAAGAAATGAAGAAAGAAAGACACATGAAAGACCGAAAAGTGAATTTAACATCAGAAGAACAAACTTTTGCAGAGGTTAAAAAAAAAAAAAAATAACTAAACATCTTCCTGGGAGACTCACTCTCGACACTGCTGTTTGGTATAATCTTCATCATCACCATGTCGAGGTGCTAGCACGGATTTCTCTGACTCTCTCTCTCTCTCTCTCTCCCTCTCTCTCTCGTCATTCGTCTCTATCATCCATTGCTTCTGGCAGGTATTCTAGACTACCGCCTCTGTCCGTACATAGCGGTTATTGATAAGTTCTTGCTGGTCGTCAAACACTTCCTCGTTCGTGTGAAAGGGTCAATAGAAGAATGTCGCTTGTGAGTTCGCCCTTACTTTTCCAGTTGTGTCCAGCATTTCTTGTTCGTCTAACTTGGATAGTTTTAATGATGGGAGGTAGGTGGCCGTACAATTGGTGCCTTGTAGGGTGTTGCCGCCAGGACTTGTTAAATATTGCTCGCAGCATTCTTGTGTAATTGCCGTCTAGCTTCTTCTCCAGCCGATTTGTTAGCGTCCAAGTAGTGCATCCATACAGCAGTATCGATACGACCGCTGCCTGGAAGAAACTGCGTTTCATTTTATCGGTCAGGTCTGATTTTACATATGATCGATAGCTTATCGATAGCTGTCCGTTAGCCGCGTGTCGATGTCCTTTTCTCTTGATGAGACACTGCTCCCTAGTAATAGTGAAAAACATTTCTATTTCAAGCTATTCATTTTTGTCAAGCAGTCCTAATTCAGCTAATTCAGTTTAGTATAAGTAGAGATTTTGTTTACGCACAGTTAAATCTCAAAACAGTTCTATGTTAAACTAATCAGTTTAGTGTAAGTATAGTTTCAGTGTAAAAAAACAGTTCCATTTCAAATAATTCAGTTTAGCATAAGCACGCAGTTTGAATGTAAGTACAGTTTAATTGTCAAAAACATTTTTATTTCAACCTATTCAGTTTAGTCAACAATGTAGTTTAGCATAAGCATGCCGTTAGTTCTATTTAACTCATAGATAGGGCCCTATCAGGTGCTACCACGCCGGGCCAGAGTGGACCTGGGAGCAATGGCATTGAAGGGGTACACTGCATTCCCCAAATCCCCAGCATAACTGGAACCTCATCATAAGATAAGTACCGGGACCTTGCTAGGGAATCGAAAAAACTATGGAACATGAAGGTGATAATTATACCAATCGTGATTGATGCTTTTGGTACAGTCACCAAAGGATTATTAAAGAGACTCGAGGACTTGGAGGGAGGAGGACATATGAAGACCATTCAAACTACAACATTATTGAGAACAACCAGAATACTGAGAAGAGTCCTGGAGACATGAGAAGACTTGCAGTCACTCAAACTCCAGTGAAAGATCATCAGCTAAAACTGATGGGAAAAACTCTCAAAGAGTAAATAATAATAATAATCTATTTGCATACAGTTATATAGTTTCTATTGTTACTAGAGCACCAATAATTTGCACACAGTTATTTCATAGAATACGAAGTATGTATAGAGTGAGACTGTTTATGGGAAGACACAAAAATGAAGACATAAAGAAGGTTGTGACGTGTAAATATAGAGACTTCAGTAGAGGGGAGAAAGATAGATAGATAGATAGAGAGAGAGAGAGAGGGAGGGAGGGAGTTGGAGATAGAGAGAGAGAGAGAGAGAGAAAAGAAGGAGAGTCACCCAGTAGAAGTTACAAAACTATCATACAGAGAGATTCTCTGTAGGAGAATGAAACGGAGACAAAAGACGTGAAATAGTAAGGTTTGAATGTGTGTGTATGTGTGTACATAGGTGTGTGTGTGTGTGTGTGTGTATATGTGTGGTAAGAGAGAGAGAGAGGGAGAGAGGGAGAGAGAGAGAGAGTGTGTGTGTGTGTGTGTCTCAAAAGAAGATGAGTTTTTAAAATGGATATTCATCGATAGAAGTTAACAAGAAATTACAAAGTAGAGGGGAGTTTTCGAATTGTGTGGACAGAGAGAGAGAGAAAAAGAGAGAGAGAGAGAGAGAGATTGTGATTAGGAGAGGTTTCAAAGTGTGTAGACTAGATAAAAAGAGAGAGAGAGAGAAAGAGAGAGAGGGGGTTGCGTGTGAGTGTGTGTGTGTGTGTGTGTGTGTGTGTGTACAGAGAGAGGGGGTGCGTGTGAGTGTGTGTGTGTGTGTGTGTACAGAGAGAGAGAGAGAGAGAGAGCGAGAGAGAGAGGGTCTCAATGAAAGAAGTGGTTTTAAAATGGGTATTTAGAAACTAAAAAGAAATTGTGACGTGCTTACATACATCTATATATATATATATATATAGAGAGAGAGAGAGAGAGAGAGATTTACTGTTATTTGGGGAAGTTTCAAAGTGTGTGGACTAGATAGTAAGAGAGAGAGAGAGAGAGAGAGAGAGAGAGAGAGAGAGAGAATGTATGTGTGTGTGTGTGTGTGTGTGTGTGTGTGTGTGTGTGTGTGTGTGTGTGTGTGTGTGAGCGATTTGGTCAATCAAAAGAGAAGAAAAAGATACTAAAAGATGTCCTAAGTTTGCCAAGTGTGTATAAATTGTCAATTGGAGAGAACGAGTCAACAAAGATGAAATAAGACTGATTGAATGAGAAAGGCTGTCCGAAGGAGAAGTAGATATGAGAGCTGGAAGAAAAAAGTTTGAAAAGTTTCTAAAGAAAAAAACTGACGATATAAAGCCAGAGAGAGAGAGAGAGAAAGAGAGAGAGAGAGAGAGAGAGAGAGAGAGAGGCTGAGGGTTGTTTGCAAAGTAATGAGGAGAGTGTTTTTAAAAAAAATGTGTCTTAAAAGGCTCTACTCAACAAGTAGGATAATCACAAGAGACAGACGTGGAACATTAGACAAAGGCTGTAACTTAGGCACCTATAGAATTCAAACTGTTGTTCAAAATCTGCTGTTAACAAAATATACACAACAACCCAACGTTCTCTAAACGATACAAGAAAGGTAAAAAACAACAACAAAAAGCAAGTAAATATCCCCCATCAAAAACAAAACATAAAAAAGACAAAACAAACAAGCCATATATACACACAAATACACGCAAAGTATACATACGTATACACACCCACACATATATGCAATACACACACGCTCTTATACACGCATATACGAAATGTTATCTTGAAAAAAAAAAGGGAGTTACAGCTATATCTAAAGAAAATGGCTTCTACGTCGTGATTGTGAAATAGAAAAAAAAATGTAGAAGTGAATTGGTGTGATTTGGCGGGAACTGGATAGCGTGACGTTTTCATCACGTGATTTCAATGTCAGAAAGGTGCAAGAGAGGAAAAGAGGTGGGCGTCAGTGGTGATTAGTAATCCATCAGTTGAATAGATCTTCAACTTGGTGTGTACAATAAGACTTCCGTGCGTCCATCACCCCTAAGCAGAAGCACGCAAACAAAGAAGCAGACGGGATCGCATCAAGTACAAGTGAATGCATAAAAAAGGGTCCGATGGGAAGAGGAAAATATAATCACCGTCAGATACTTGTAGACAGGCAAACTGTTTATGTATTGGTTGTTGGATGGGTTTTTTTAATGTCATATCAACCCTTAAGGGCTATTTAATGCCAAATGCTGCGAATATATATGTATGTATATATATCATCATCATCAAGTCGTGCCGCTAGCATGGATATCCCTGACCCTCTCTCGCCACTCTTCCCTATCATTCATCGCCCTAGGCGGGTGTTCAGGACAACATTGCGTATCCTCACATAGCTGCTGAATGTATGTTCGTGCTGGTCGTCCTGCTTTTGCACGGCCATGTGTGGGGGTCCATAAGAGTACATCTCTTATGAGTTCGTCCCTGTTTCTCCAGCAGTGTCCTGCATGTCTGGTTCGTCTAACTTGAATGGTTTTCGTGATAGGAGGCAGGTGGCCGTACAGTTGGTGTCTTGTTGGGTGTTGCCGCCAGGACTTGTTAAAGATTGCACGCAGCAAATGCCAAATGCTGCGTATATATATATATATATATATATATATATGTATATGTATGTATATACATCATCATCATCATCATGTCGTGCCGCTAGCATGGATATCCCTGACCCTCTCTCGCCACTTCTCCCTATCGTTCATCGCCTCTGGCTGGTCTTCAGGGCTACATCTCGTATCCTCACATAGCTATGTGTGTATGTTCGTGCTAGTCGTCCTGCTTTGCTTGGCCATATGCGGGGGTCCATAGGAGTACATCACTTATGAGCCCGCCCTTGCTTCTCCAGCAGTGTCCTGCATGTCTTGTTCGTCTAACTTGAATAGTTTTCGTGATGGGAGGCACATGGCCGTATAGTTAGTGCCTTGTGGGGTGTTGCCGCCAGGATTTGTTCAATATTGCTCGCAACATTCTTGTGTAATTGCCGTCTAGCTTCTTCTCCAGCCGTTTAGTTAGCGTTCAAGTAGTGCATCCATATAGCAGTATCGACACGAACGCTACCTGGAATCCTGGTTAAATTGTCATTATAGACTTATTTCGGCGAAGAATAGCATAAAACTCTTCGTCTCATCAGATGACTTCACACATTTAATTTGACGTTGAAAAACAGCAAATATGGATTACAGTCTATATATATGTATTAAAAAAATATATAAATTTAAATTCTCGGGCAAAAGTAAAGGGGGTTAAAACAATAAAGTATTGAGACAAATTAAGAAACCAGAAAAAGGGCATTAACCCTTTCTAATTTGAACAAATCTGATGAGAGGAAGAGTATAATGATATTCTTCATCGAAATAAATTTATAATGACAATTTAACCAGGTTTGAGTTTTCTTCTAATTGCATTGTATACGCTCTGTATGAGAGTTTTATAATATAAACCTGGATAGACAATATGTAACAATAGCAATACATCGACCCCTCCATTTGAAATTTTTCATATATTCTACACGCTAATAATCGACACCCATTTTCGTCGTACGCTGACAGGATATTACTATATATATATAAATATACATAAAATTTGCAAACTAATATTTTGTTGGTAACTTTATTAAACGAGTAGTAAGAGCCGATTTGTTTTGCACACAGTAAAAGGGTTTAAGTATTACCATCTAACGTTAATAATGGACAAAGGTCCGGGAGAATAGGGTTCAACCCCAGGTCGAGTCATACCAAATACTCAAAAAATGGTAGTTGTTGCTGCCTTGCTAAACACTAAGCTTTATAAGGTATAGATCAAGGTTAGGTAGGGCAATACAGGGAAAGGAGTGGCGCTTTTCTTACACCGTGGTGTTGTAGCTATTGAAATGGAAGCCTTCGGGTCGCTCTCGAATGTGGTCAGGCAACAGATATATATATATATATATATATATATATATATACGAGGATAATTAAATAAGTTTCGAGACTTTTCGTATGGGCACTTTTATTGATAGTACACACATGAAACTCTAGTTCCCTTTGAAGTAACCTCCTCCGGATGCAATGCACTTGTTGTACCCTTCCAACATCTTCTGGAAGGCCCCATTGAAGTCCTCTTGTGTGAGTGTGTCAATGACCTTCGTCACAGCCTCTTTCATGTCCTCAGTTGTCTCCTAACGACAGCGTCTGAGCTTAGGGAATTACCAAAAGTCACAGGGAGCAAGGTCTGTACAATAGGGAGGCTGAGGAACTGTCTTGATGCCCATCTTGGTCAAATAGTCTGTGACAAGAATGGAGTTGTGGACTGGTTCATTGTCCTGGTGGAAATACCACTGACCCGATTTGAAGGGTGCTGGCCTGTTCCGACGGAATCTCTTCCTGAACTCCCTTAAAACCTCGACATAGTAACCCTAACCCTAACCCTTTGGCCAATCAACTCTGGTGTATTGACTTCCTTACTCCTCCCTCACCTCTCATCATCCCTCACAGAGTCCCTGTTTTCCCTGAGTCTCTTATGTCACTAAAAAACTAATACTCGATTCATGCAAGATGCTCCAAAAGCAGTCTGAAGCATTCTATAAGTTTCTGTGGCATTTTCTCCAAGTTTAAAACTGAATTTTATTGCATATCGTCCAGATTGAATTTTTGAAATTCACCAGCTGTGACAATTAGGCTTTAGTAGGGTGTATTCCAATTGCTGCTGTAGCTGTTCATTAGAACCTGAAATCATAAAAATTGGTCAATCGTCTCATAAGATGTAGAGCAATAACATTTTTTTCAAGAGTCTACGACAATTTAAAATGCCTGTAAAAAAACGTCTGGAAACTTATTGAATGCGCCACGTATATATATATATATATATATATATATATCCTTGGAAACTCTGAAAATATTTGGCGTATCTTTTTGTGAAGAGAGTTCTGGTTGTTGAAAAACTACCTCAAATAACAGGTGCAACTTTCTGGGAGAGAAAAAAACCCAGACAAACTTTCTTAATGGACCATTACAAGAAATTTTAAAAAAATACAATTTGACAAAAGAAAATTTCGCTACGAAGTCTTTGTTATAAAAAAAAAAAAAGAATGTCATGTTGGTTAGGTGGTTGGCTTTTATGGCATATCAACCATTTCAGGTTATTTAACACCAAATAGTATTTATACGTATATATTAAATATGATTTTTAAAATACATTTTTCTGGTAACATTTTGAAACAAGCCTGACCTTATTTGCTTGCAAACAGTTCAATCTTTTAAAGTATTAGTACGTAACTGTAACAATTTAACATCAGTCATTTGTTTGCACGCATTTAGATGGATATAGATATGTCAGAGATTGGTTTGTCGTTAATATCATTTTTAAATGAGTTAAAACTAATTTGTTTGCCTTCTAGTATTACTCTTGTTTCTTCACTTAAATGGTTTCAATTATCGTAATGTAACACTAGAAATTCATTTCAGCATTACTCATTCGTTTGCATACAGTTACATTGTTCCACGTGTTGCGATGTATCACTAATATTTCACTTAAATATCAGTCACTTGTTTACACACAGTTAAATGATCAAACAAATAAAAAAATCTAATATAGTATACGTCATTTGTTTACACACAGGTTAAATATTCAACAATTCTTTTTTTACCTATAGATTGGACCTTATCAGGTGCTACCACTCCGGGCCAGAGTGGACCTGGTAGTAATGGCAATAAAGGGGTACTCTGCATTCACCAAAGCTTCAGCATTACTAAAGCCTCACCATCAAATTTCCTGACGTATCCAAGACATCCGTTGGGGGAAGGCGGGTCTTACCACTATGCAGATATGCAGTCGGTGTATTTTACAGCCTTATTCGACAAGACTTAGAGTGTCAATGACAGATTGCATTTGCTGCAAAGTATTTAATATTGACTTAAAGAGGTTTGAAACCATAAAAAAGTCAATATTTTTACCTAAATAGCGATGCTCTGAAATACTGTCTTGCGAGATCAGGTGAGAAAATTATGGCCAGGATATCTGAAAACAAATGTTAAAAATGGGAATAATGGTGCCGGAAGCTTTTGTTTTTGTCTTCTGGAGCTGACGAACTAATTTGATGCGTCAAGCAGATGAATGCAAGAGAATACATTTATCTGATTGAGAAAGGATTACTATAAATAAATGACAAACTGTTTTCATCGGTAAATCTAACAGGAATCATTTTTCAACATAACTCACTTCCTTATACGGCTAGATTAACACAACCATCACTTTCTGAAAATTCGTGACAAGTGACATTCTGAACTGGACAAAATCCAGATCTAAATCCAACTGAAAATATTTTGGTATAACAAAACGAAAGCTGTCTGTTAACATGTTTTTAATGATGTTACATTGAAACAACTAAAAATTTGTGAGTTAAACATTTCTATTGAATAAAAAGACTGACTTGACTCAAAAAGTCCATGGTAACGCCATCTCGTTTTAAAAACGTCTCAATGTCTTATTTTTTATGTTTCATATCAATTCTAACAACGAATCCAGGCTCATTTTTGAAGGACAGTAGTGACACTATTTAACCCTTTTTGAAGGACAGTAAAAGTAAGTAAGTAAGTAAACCTGGCGACCGTAGTCGAGGGTGATCAAAAGGCTTTCTTTCTGAGAGCTACTACACAGAGGCGTAAGGGAGGGTGCTACTCCTTTCCCTGGACTGCTCCACTTTACCCTCGATACGTACCTTATATTGCTGAGTGTTAAGCAAGGAGGTATCAAGTATCATTTTTAAAGTCTTTGGTATGAGGCAACCTGGGATTGAACCCAGGTCCCCCGGACCATTGGAAAATACTTAACCCACTAGGAGTACTATTTAACCCTTAGCTAATGAAGGATAAATAGGGTTGTTACCTTTTTTTAGGGTATTAGTCCGAAAGTGAACTTAATATATATAATACATATATCTTTTGACTCCCAGTGCAGTTGGGCAACCTTTATCATTGACATGAAGAGTAAATTACTTTGAATAAATCCTAACCTTTAAGATATCACGCGATCTGGAAAAGGCAGTCGTATAAGCGTGATGTGTGGTGACCTCATTATCAAATGAAATCTTGGCCGTCATTGGATGCAAGTAATCACGTGAGCTTCGAAAGTCTGCAACTTAGAAACTACACTTCGTAAAAAGCCCTCGACTTATTCTAAGTAAAGTCGCGACAAGAGATGCCAAATGGTTGCAGTCGATAAAATGAGATGAGATGTGCACGTATAAGATATTCTCTGATATGTTTCTCATCCCAGAGCTTGAACACTAAGAAGATGTGGGTTGCAGCAACAGTCAGAGAGACATAGACGGACAAATGGCAGCGAGAAGAAGATATACCCAGAGTGAAACAGCAAGATGACACGATGAAAGAAAGAGTGTGGAGGTAGGCACTAGATGGTTGATAGAGTTAAGACAGAGAAAAAAAGAATAATATATTAACTTATAACCTGAATGGGCATGCAACATAAACTTGATAAGCATAAACGTATCCCCATAAATTGAGGTGCCCGTGGTGTAATGGTTATCGTCGTAGGAAATGGACACGGCGACACGAGTTCCAATCCTGGACGAGACTAATTGTATTTCACATAGCACTAATACCCTTGGGAAAGGTATGAATCCAATTATTCTCCCTCCAGTTATGGGTAAATAGAAGGGCAGACTAGGTTCTTCAGCCCAGGTGAGGAAAACTCTGAATACAAACCAGTTAAACTCCACTTAAAAAAACTGTGTCATATCCTCCCCGAGCGGAAGGGTTGGTATATATATATATGTATATATATATATATATAGGGAAGAAAGAGAGAGAAAGCTTTAGAATATGAGTCTTAGATAGATACATACATAGATAAATACATAGATAGATATGAATAAACTTTATATATACATATATTTCGTTTCTTTCAAAAATAGGAATCACTGGCCACAGTTTGAAAGTTGCCTTAAATCGTCTTCAGACCGGGGCGCAATATGCATCAAGTTGGATTTGGTCGAAAGCAAGAAGTTTTCAGCATGCAGGAAATACACGCGGAACCACCTTTCCCGTGAAAAACGGTTACTGTAAACGCGTAATAACATCAACCGCTGAAAGTAAATGCGTTTTTTTTTCTTTTTTTTTTTAAATCACAAACTGTGCATAAAAATGAAGATTAACGTCCAATGTAGTCTCTGCTCTTAATTGATCTGGCGTGTATATATATATATATATATATATATATATAATTCTCTTAATACCCTGTCCGGTGGCAAAAGTGCTTGGTAGCGCGAGGAGTGGCAGTACCGCCTTGAACTAACGAAACCGTGTTATCACCCCTGGATGGCGACTGATGAGGACATGGTATCGCACGTGCATTCACACGTTGTATGATGAAAACAAAAATAAGTTAGCGACCGTAGTCGAGGATGACCGAAAGAATTGACCTTGTGTCATATCCTGCCCGAGCGGAGGAGTTGGTAAATATGATAAACTTATCCCCAACATTTATTTATTAGAATGTCCTATTCAATGACTCAATTGAGGTGAGTGTGGCGTAATGGGTTAAGTACTGGACTGAAGCCACATTTCCAAGCAAGCGAGTTCATAATCTAGTCACACCGATAAGTTCACATACAGACTGATATCTTTGGGAAAGGTGTGAACCATCTAATACTTTTAGCGATATGTTGAAAATATTACCGTTGTTCTTCTACTTGGATGGCTTTGTCTTTAAATAACCCACGAAGGTTAATATGCCATCAAATCAGACCAAACCATTTGTCAAGCAGTCCTTGAATCTAACTGGTCGAGTAAGAAGGCTTTTCAAGAGTCTAGGGCACCGAAAAATTAATCTGTAATATGAAAACCATGCCTTGCCAGATTACGATCTTCAGCCTGTCTAACGACGATGTCTGGATCTGTCATCGATTTAGATAAATCACAGAAGTGTCACTGCAGGTAACATCCCTTATACGAGACATGTCCCTCTAAAAATGGGAAAAAATACATAATCCTATCTGCTCTTTTGTTATCCACTCGATAGGTCACCAAATCTGCTTTAATCTAATCTTCTTAATTTGAAGTACACTTAACGTTACGGTTATCCTCATAGGACCAATAATCAGTGACCTGAATTCAAATCCTTTTCGAGGTTGTTTGCTTTTCACTTCGTGTTAATGCCTTTGAGAAAGGTATGCATCTGGGGTATGACACTAAACTGCATTTGGTGGCGAGACACCAGTTCTGGAGCTCTGTTGAGTACCTAACCATTGCCATTATTGCCAGGACCACTCAGACCCGGAATGGTAGTACCTGTTAGGATGCCATCTCTATCCAATAAATATGTTTGCAAATCATTTATCTAAGATAGAAATACTTAATATCATATAAGCTTGTACAAAAATTATTTTAAAAAACAACACAAAAGAAGATCCTTTTGATATGCCACGTAAATTGCATGCGAGGCATAACCTGAAATACACATATTGCTTAAAGTAAACAGGATGTAGAGGGCCGATCGGAAATGCCGGGTAAATTACGTGGGCGGTATACTAAAAGGGTCACTCGCTAGAAGCAGAAAAACAACTGGAAGTACACCTGTTTCCTAAAGTAGACAGGACATAGGTTCTCCAACAGAAACGAAAGAGACAGGCGAAAATTCCGCGTAAATTGCGTTGGTGGCATGCTAGGAGGAGGCGTGTTCACGTGTAAACGGGTAGGTGGGAGATGTGACCAAGAGAATTGCGTGGGCGTCTGGAAACTTTTATAAACCAGCGATGATTTTGACTCAAGCAGAATGAAGCAAAAAGGCGGAGAAATGCAACGTCGCTTCTGTGTGTGTATATCTCAGCCGTCTCAGATTCTCTTTCACTCTACCCATACTTACATTTCGGGTGATAAAAGGAAAAGAAAAAAGCAGATTATATTTTTATACATCAGTGTTAATTTTTTTAAGCAGCGATCGTGTCGAGATGATGCACTACATGGACGCTAATTAAACATATAGAGAAAAAGCTTGACGGCCACGACACAAGAATGCTGCGAGCAATATTGAACGTGTACTGGAGTCCGCACCACACAAAACAGCTGCTGTACAACCACTTACCACCCATCAGGAAAACTATCCAAGATAGACAAACCAGACATGTGGGACACTGCTGGAGAAATAGGGACGAACTCATAAGTGACGTACTCCAGTGGAACCCCATACATGGACGAGCAAAGGCAGGACGTCCAGCTAGGACCTACATACAACAGCTCAGTGCCGATACAGGACCTACATACAACAGCTCAGTGCCGATACAGGACCTTCATACAACAGCTCAGTGCCTCGAAGATCTACTGGAAGTGATGGATGACAGAGAAGGGTGACGGGAGAGGGTCAGGGAGATCCGTGCTGATGGTGTGAACTGATGATGATGTCTTTCTCTGCAATGCAACAAAATATAAATGCACAATGTACGCAATTCTCAAGCCTCAAGCAAGAAAATAGCCTCATACAGGTTGATATGACGTTAAAACCAACCAACCAACACTCCACCTCAGCAAGAAGTTAATATCAGTTCGTTAGATTCTATGCAGTAAAATCTGTGTACATGCGTGCATTTGTGTAGTGTGTGAAAGCGAATGTGCGTTTATGTGTGTGCGTGTGTATGTTGCTGTGAGTAAGTTTCTATGCACCTCTCTATGTAAGTGTCTATGTGTGTGTGTGTGTACGTGTGAGTGAGTGTGCACGCATATGTGTATGCGTTGTGTATAGAATCTTATTGCTATAAGCATCACTTATTTTACAATATTCATGTGAATTCAATCCCTGTCCAACCATCGTTTCTTGCTAATGTGACGGGTCTCACAATGAACGCGTCAATTTCCAGCGATTCTATTGAATAGTCTAGAAAAATGATGCGATCATATTGGCACTGTTCAAAATGGAAGGTTGTAGAAGACAGAGCATGCGTAGAAACGCAACCGGATATCTGTTTTAAGAAAGGCGGGAAATATTATGACACCATGATTGTTGGTCATTGAGACGGCCAGACACATGGTGATGAAAGAGGAATAATTCTCAAACGAAAGTCTACGACATTTACCAATATATATATATATATATATATGTGTGTGTGTGTGTGTGTGTGTGTATACTGCATTTCAGAAGTATTTCTCTCAGTCCATTGTAGGACTCAAAACTTACCAAAGGCCTCGAAGATATGAGTAATAATAAGACTTAATTTTCTATCTCATTGTTGATGGTGTTGATTATACGCTAGCTGTATCCTCAACTAACAGCTAAGACCCTGTTCCTAACAAAAAGGGTTGTTCTGGGAGTGACATTAATCTGAATCTGATGGTGGGGATCCACTTATGGAAATCTGAATCGTATAGACTTCCACTTTATTACTTCGACTCCCTAGTATACTTTTACCCGAGCTGCTAGTATCTGTTACGCCTAAAATAGACCTGTTTAAAAAGCATTCGTATTTAATAGGACCGTGTGCCAAAATTTTTTTTAAATCCTAAAAATAATGACACAAAAAATATAAATACGAAGGCACAATGAACGCAATTTCTTAACCTCTAGGTATAAATAGCCCCCTCGGGTGGGGTTGTAGAATACACTGACTGCATCTCTACAGAGGGGTAGATCCGTTTATTGCGTGTCCTGTATATGACTTCAAACCATCTAATAGCGTGGCTCCAACTTTATAGGTTTGAGGAACGTTGAGTAAACCTTTATTGCCATTGCGCCGAGGTGCACTCTTAAGAAGGTGAATGAGCGAACGGAGTTCAAATGCTGGACAAGGCTGTTGACATACTACTTTGCGTTACAGTTCCCCCTAAATCTATCTATCTATCTATCTATCTATCTTACCAACGACTATGTTGTTGTGTTCTGAATTCGTACTTTGGTCCACAATTAGAACTATAGTGGCCGATTCCATCTCCAGCCCAGTCGGCTTGGGTCGTAGAATAAACTGACCGCATCTCTGCAGAGGGTAAGACCCCCAAGGAGTGTCCTGGTTATGATACTAAATAATCTGATGGTGAGACTCTAGTAATGCTGCTTGGGGAATGCTGAGTACTCTTTCATTTCCATGGCCCGGAGTGTTAGTACGTAATAGGGTTCTATCTATGGGTCAAATAGAACTGTTTGACATTTAAACTGACTGCAAACAAATAACATATGCAAAATTGAGTTGTTAGAAATAAGAAATTTTTTATCATTAAACTATGTATAAACAAACGACTGATATCTAATTGAATTGTTAATGAGAAATAGTAATACAAGGATCATTAAATAAGTTTCCAGACTTTTTTTTCGTATGGGCACTTTTATTGATAGTACACACATGAAACTCTAATCCCCTTCGAAATAATCTCCTCCGGCTGCAATGCACTTGTTGTACCGTTACAACAACTTCTGTGAGGCCCCATTGAACTCCTCTTTTGTGAGCATGTCAATGACTTTCGTCACAGCCTCTTTAATCTCCTCAATTGTCCCATAACGACAGCCTGTGAGCTTAGGGAATAACCAAAAGTCACAGGGAGCAAGGTCTGCACTATTGGGAGGGTGATGAACTGTCTTGATGCCCGTCTTGGTCAAATATTCTGTGACAATGATGAAGTTGTGGACTGGTGCATTGTCCTGGTGGAAATGCCACTGACCCGATTTGAAGAGTGCTGGCCTGTTCCGACGGAATCTCTTCCTGAACTCCCTTAAAACCTCAACATAGTATTCCTTGTTGACTGTCTGTCCAGTGCGAACCCAGTGCATGTAGGTCATACTAGTGCTGTCAAAGTCCAGATTGCATTTTTGAAATTCACCGACTGTTAAAATCAGGCTTTAGTACGGTGTATTCCAATTCCTGCTGTAGCTGTTGATTTGAAAGTAAAATCATAAAAATTGGTTATTCATCTCATAAGTTGTAAAGCAATCATCATCATCATCATCATTATGTCATGCTGGTTGCACGGATATCCCTGATCTTCTCTCGCCACTTTTCCCAATCGTTCATCGCTTCCGGCAGGTCTTCTGGACTACATCCCGTATCCTCACATAGTTGCTGAATGTATGTTCGTGCTGGTCGTCCTGCCTTTGCACGGCCATGTGTGGGGGTCCATAAGAGTACATCACTTATGAATTCGTTCCTGCTTCTCCAGCAGTGTCCTGCATGTCTGGTTCGTCTAACTTGAATAGTTTTCGTGATAGGAGGCAGGTGGCCATACAGTTGGTGTCTTGTGGGGTATTGCCGCCAGGACTTGTTCAAGATTGCTCGCAGCATACTTGTGTAATTGCCGTCTAGCTTCTTCCCCAGTCGTTTTGTTAGAGTCCATGTAGTGCATCCACATAGCAGTATCGATGTGACCGCTGCCTGGAAGAAATTGCGTTTCATTTTATCGGTTAGGTCTGATTTCTATATAATCAATAGCCTATTTATAGCTGTCCATGCCTTCATTAACCTCGTGTCGATGTCCTTTTCGGTTGATTCGACGCTGCTTCGAAAAACTAAAAGCCTGTATACCAATAACGTACTGAATTTTCAAGAGTCTACGCCAATTTTAAATGCACGTACAAAAGAAGGTCGGGAAACTTATTGAATTCACCATGTATTTTAAACCATTTAACTGTGATCAACTGAATGTGTAATTCTGAAGAGGATTATTCTTGTTAAATAATACTTGAAACCCTTATTGAATGCCTGAACTGAATTATTGTTATTACATAAGAATACTTGGAACCATTTTACTGTGTGTAATAGTATATAATAGAATTAGTATTAAATTGTACAACTTCCTTGTGTGCAAAGGAATGATTGATATTGAATAGAAGTAGTTGTGTTAGATAGCAATTATTGAATCCATTTAACTGTGTAGAAAAAATAGCTATTCTCGTGCGCAAACTAATTAGTTGTTACTCATTCAAAAATGAAATTTCCGACAATGTATGTGTGCAAATAAATGACCGATGTTAATAGGTTTAGATCTGTATAAATAGGATGAAGCTTCAAATAACCTACACACGTTGATATGCCATAAAACCCAACCAACAATCTAGGTAAAAAATCACTCTAGTTTTGATATGCCGTTAAAATTAGTCGATCAACTAATTGGACATGATGGCCAATGACGTTGGTAGGCATTGTTCTTTCGAGATTAGTTGAACAGCAAGGCTACTGATGTCAATCTACCCAAATATTTATGAGGGTTGTCCTCGTGATGTAATGCTTAAAGCGATGGACCGCGGAATCGTAGTAAGTGAGTTCGTACTCCAGTCACGCTATTACGTTCACTTTCGGGCAAATACCCTTGGGAAAGGTATGAACCTCCTTATCCTCCCAGCTATGGGTTAAATAGTACCACTACTGCTCTTCTAGAAGGATGGCTTTGGCATTAGATAACATACAAAGGTTGATATGCCATTACACCAAAAAAAAAAAAAAAACCTAATGGGTTTTAGTGGGTTAAAAAGAAAATGCCTTTCCCCTTTTTTTTCGCTAAAGAAAGAAATGTATTCTGCTTCCCCCACTACATTATTCTTTAATAAACAACCCGCTCATGAGCGGTAAGATATTAAGGTTGGCGTAAAATTAGACTGGTTTCGATCCCAGCTTGAAGCGTTCTGCATATCTAGCCACACTAATGTGTTGTGATACAACAAAAGAGTGTATCTGTGGATGACATTATATACTCTCTCTTCCTGAGGATTGAGCACTCTGGCGAAGGAATTAAAGGCTGCCATCCACGTAATACAAAGCACTTCTAATGAATTGGGCACTTCAGGGTCCAGTAGCGCAAAATGGAAGCAAACGAAAGGTAATACAAGATGCTTTATAATTCCTGAGCTGATGGAGGTCCTCTAAATGGCTGAGTGGTAAGATACTTAGGTAAAGTTAGGCAGGTTTCGATCCCAGCTTGAAGCGTCGTGTGTCTGGCCGTCTGAAGAGTTATGATACGACGAAACAGTTTTTAGGTGACAATATATATATATATATATATATATATATATATATATATATAAGGCTAAGATTTTTAAAGAACACTCGTGTCGAAAATTAAAATGATGTGATTAAATTTTGACATTATTCTTACATAGCAATACATGACAATTTAATTGGGGGCTCATAGCCTTATCGTTTTAAGAAACACATTTATCGAACAGAGTTTAATGCCTAGATAAGGCTGATCCCATTTCATTTGAGTAAATGTTCTCCGTATATATATATATATATATATATATATATATATATATATATATATATATATGTATATATATATAACCAACGACAATATTGTTGTGTTCTAAATTCCTAGTTTGGTCAGCAATTAGAACTCGAATGGGTGATTCCAGATTTTCTAGAAAGGTAAGACACGCTTAACGTGTGTCAAGGATATGACACGAAGCAATCTGGTGTGGCTCCAGTAATGCTGGAGCCTTCAGGAAGACGTAGTACCCCTTCATTTCTCAGCCCCGAGTGACAGCACCTGATAGGATCCTATCTATGGGTCAAATAGAACTGTTTGACATTTAAATTGAGTGAAAACAAATGACTTATGCTAAATTTAATTGTTAGAAATAGAACAATTTGGTCATTTACCTGTGTATACACAAATGATTAATGTTTAATTGATTTGCTTGTGATACATAGCTATACTTGGATCCATTTAACTTTGTTGATATTGTGTTTGACTGCTAGAAATATAACTATTTGATCATTTAACTGTGCGTATCAACAAAGTATGTTTAAAATCATATATTTAATGTATATGTAAAAACTAGCTTTGGCATTAAAAAAAACAACAATGTTGGATATGGCATAAAACTAAACCAAACCAAACCAAAATTCCATCTCTTCGATGATCCGCATATGTAACTCGAACCCATCTATCTATCTATCTATCTATCTATCTATCTATCACACAGTTTCTCTCTCGCTCTCTCTCTCTTCCTGTCTCTTCACAGATATGTATTACAATATATATATATATATATATATATATATATGTGTGTGTGTGTGTGTGTGTATGTGTGTGTGTGTTTGCGTTGGGGTTGAGTATGTCTGAACAGTGGTGTCAGAAAATAAAAGTGACCATTGATAAAAGACAGAAATAGAGAGAAAAAAAAAAGAAAAATCATCGTCCAATTTCTAGGGATATCGGAAGTGATATCAGGTCTGGCTCAGTGTCTTCAATGACAGCTGCTAAACGGACACCATTGAAAGCATCCAGCGAGCTCCCGGAAGTTATTTGAATTGCACTCTATTCGTCGATTCAGCGCATGCGCGTTTGTGTGATGATGATGTGGTCCGTGTCTATGGCTTGCACGTAAAGAGAGGCTCACGAAAACAAAAATGAAATGAAATAAAATAAAATAGAATAATAAAAAAAGAAAGAAAGGAAGAGAAGATTTTCAGACACCAAGAAAGAAAAGAAATATAAAACTAACCTGGAAGAAAACTAGTTCGCAATTATTTTTTATCTTCGATAACTGCACGGTATTCATTGCCATCTGTTTCCTCACAAAATGGCTATTCCTTCCGCTGAGACCATCACGTCTGCAGTCGATAATGATGTCGAAGACTTAAATCCATCTTCCATCCTGTATCCTCATCATCATAGTCCTTGCCCGAAAATTCATTCAGTTTCATGATATAATCAATTTATCGTCTTCTTCTTCTTCTTCTTCTTCTTCTTCTTCTTCTTCTTCTTCTTCTTCTTCTTCTTCTTCTTCTTCTTCTTCTTCTTTCGAGTTTTTCACTCGAATTCTAACTTATTATATTTTTCATTGAAGTCTGAGGGACAGCAAATCTTCTCATGTGTCCCGGAGTTTTCTAAGAATTCTAGCTGATCTTAACAATGCTGTGGTTACTATTTTATCGATTATTCCTCTGATCTCTAAACCACTCACTCTCTGTTTCAAACCGACAGGGACCACTCACAACAACCCAACAATAGTTGATACCACCGTCATCTTTATGTTCTACACACACTTCAGTGCTCTTGCAAGATCTAAATACTTCTATTTCTTCGCTTTCTTTTATTTTCGCAAAATCCACTATATATAAAGTGATTATTATTATTATTATTATTGTTGTTATTATTATTATTATTATTACTTACTTACTTACTCTTTTAGAGTATTTGACATCAGCGTTAAATGATGGTCTTTCACTGGAGTTTGAGGGACAGCAAGTCTCTTCAAATCTCCAGGACACTTCTCATAATTCAGGCCGTTCTCAATAATGTTGTCGTTTGGATGGTCTCCACTTGGCCGCCGCCTTCCAAGTCCTCCAGTCCTTTTAAATACAATTTAGTTAGTTACTGTACCAAAAGCACCAATCACAATTGGTATAATTGTCACCTTCACGTCCCATAGTTTTTTTTCAGTTCTCTAGCAAGGTCGAGGTATTCATCCTTCTTTTCACATTCTTTCAGTTTTATTCTGTGTTGTTTTCTCATAAGTTTTAACTGTCGGGCTTTCATTTGAGTTTGAGTTCCAGGAATGTCTACTCAAGTATCCATGACTCTTCTGAATATCTTAACTGATATTACCAATGCTGTGATTTGCATGGTTTCGATTCTTTCTTTGATTTCTCCCAATGAGTGTCCTGAAATATGACTCTAAACAATCTGATGCTGAGGCTTCTGTAATACTGGAGGTTTGGGTAATGCAGTGGTACCTTTATTGCCATCGCTTCCAAGTTCACTCTGGCTAAGACATGTCGCACCTTCTAGGGTCCTATCTATGGATTAAATAGAACTCAACATTGTACATATGCTAAACTGAATTCTTTGAAATTGTTATGGGGACATATCCTACCATACCCCAAAGATGGACTCGTCCAACCTAAACAAATTCTCCGAGCTTAGCTGGCTCGGGAGAACAACCTCTCGTTCCTTACGAGACATTTGACTGACGGACTGCAAGCCGAGCACGGCTAGTACTTCCTTTGTATGACTTCCTTTTTCTGCTAATACAATAACGTTTACCTATCTCCCGTTGTTTGCGTTGTTCTTCCACCGGTCTTATCTGAAAACCACAACAGAAATAGAACTGTTTTGACATTTAAACCGAGTACTTATACTAAACTGAATTGTTTGAAAAAGAAATATTTTGACATTTAAACCGAGTACTTATGCTAAACGGAATTGTTTGAAATAGGGCTGTTTTTAGATTTAAACTGTTTACTTATGCTAAACTGAATTGTTTGAAATAGAATGGTTTTGACATTTAAACTGTTTACTTATACTAAACTGAACTGTTTGAAAATGGTACGAATAGAACTACACTGCGTACTTACGTTAAATTGAATTTAAAAAATAGAACTCTTTATATGTATATAAATGGATGTGGCATTAAATAACCTACGATGGTTGATATGCCATTAATCAAAACCAAACCAAACCAAACCAAACAAATCCTTTGATTTCTATTTCGTCCTGTCTTTTTGCTAAGTCTTTGAGAATCATTTTGAGTGCACCAACAACGATTGCTATCACCGCAACCTCATGATCCATGGACTTTTTTAAATTAAATATTTGTCTATGCTTCTGCTTTTCTTTCATTTTTACCCAGTTATCCGTCGTATGGTAAAATGTTGTTAATGACACATACTTTTTTTTTTGTTTTTAGTCAACATTTGGACTGGTTTTCGAGCTGAAATTAGGTAATTGATTTATGCCCCCAAATCCCTTACATTTTTATGTGTTTCACTCATTAGGACACATTCTTGCCTGTGCTTATATCTCTCATTAGCCTAGTGGGTAGAATGTTCGCTCATAGTCCGGAATACCTGGGTTCAATCCCAGGTTGAGTCATAGTAATTTACGAAGCCCTTTGCTTCGATGTGGCACAAGGCCGAATGAATGGGGTACCCAATGAGACTCGAACTCACTCGTGTAGGTTTGCTAGTCTAGCTTGCTAACCGTTACACCACCAGAGGTGCCCCCAGGTTGAGTCATACTAAAAATGGTACTTGATATCTCCTTGCTTAACGTTCGGCAATATAAGGTACCTATCAAGGGTAAAGTGGAGCAATCCAGGGAAAGGAGTAGCGCCCTCCCCTACCCCTCGGTGTAGTAGCTATCGAAAAGGGAGCCTTCTGGTCGCCCTCGACTACGGTCGTCAACTTTACTGGCATGGTCAAATTCTAATCTCTTGCATAATTCCGAGCAGACCACCGTTCCCACTCAGTTGTGTCTAGTCTTGAACTTCCTTTGTGTTAGTTTACGGCATGCAGTTATTATGCGTTTAAGCATTTCATCTCTGTCCCCACAAAACCTCCTCTTATTATTCTTTTAGTTTGATGACCACTTTCGGAGACTATTAAGCTTAAAGTATCGTCACATCCTATTAAAACATTATAATGAGCTCATAAGATTCTCTCAGTTGGAGAAATTTCAGGGAGCATCATCAGTGCAAACATTTCATATTAATATTTTTAATTTGCCAAATGATCTTGGAATTAGATTTTTTGTGCCCTTACCTGGAAAAGCATATACTCAGATAACCATTGCTGATAAAATATCACTTGGTTTAATGCCATGTCAACCCTTGTAGGTTATTAATTGCTAAATTATGCTTATACATATATATCAAATATACGTGTTTTATTAGTTGGTTGTATTCCATGGCATATCAACCCTGAGTAGATGAAAGACCATCCGCTGAAAAAACTCGCAGTGAGTAAAATAATAATGATAATGATAAATGTGACAGTGATACTAATTGTAATTGGTGCATTTGGAGTGATCCCCAAAGGTTTGGTAAGGCTGGGGGCTAAAGGAATTAGAAATATGAGGATAAGAAAAGGAGGAGGAAGGGGACTTACCAGCATCGAAGACAGCGTTGACACATCGATACAACGACTCAAAGAATACATAGAAAAACACGAATGAGGACTGATTACAGCCATCAGAAACGATACTGACAACGCTTTAGATAACAGAATGAAAATAACTAGGAAACAAAAATGGGAAGGAAAACAACTCTATGGGCTTTTTAAACGACTAATAAACAACATCTCACACGACAAAACCTGGACATGGCTAAGAAAAGGAAACTTTAAGAGAGAAACAGAATCTCTCCTAATGGTAGTGCAAACAGCGCCATAAGAACCAATCATATCAAGGATAGGATAGATAACACTCAACATAATAACAAATGTAGGCTATGTGACGACAGAGATGAAATCACATAATAAACGAATGCAGCAAATTAGCACAGAAAGAGTACAAGGCTAGGCACGACTGGGTGGGTAAGGTGATCCACAGGGAAATGAGCAAGAAATATAAATTTGACCATACAAACAAATGGTATATGCACAAACCAGCACCTGTCTTAAAAAAATGTCTCACATAAACTCCTATGGGGCTTTGACATAAAAACGGATCACCTAATCTCGGCCAAAAGACCAGACCTCATAATAACCAACAACAAAAAAAAAAAAAAAGAAAGAAAGAAAAAAAGAAAATATGAAAAATTGTTGATTTTGCTGTCCCGGTTGACTACAGAATAAAACTGAAAGAATGTGAAAAAAGGGATAAATAGCTTGATCTTGCTAGAACATGACAATCGTGATTGGTGCTTTTGGCACTGTACCTAAAGGGTTATTAAAGGGCTGTGAGGATTTGGAAGTTGGGCAGCTGAGTAGAGACCATCCAAACAACAGCAATTTTGAAGACGGCCAGAATACTGAGAAGTGTCCTGGAGACTTGAGGAGACTTGCTGTCCCTCAAACTCCAGTGGAAGACCATCAGCGTTAGCTGATGTGAAAAAAACTATGATAATGATAATGATAATAGTGATAAAAAGTGTAAGGAGGTGCCCGTGGTGTAATGGTTATCGTCGCAGGAATTGGACACGGCGACACGAGTTCAAATCCTGGACTGATTGCATTTCACATAGCACTAATACCCTTGGGAAAGGTATGAATCCAATTATTCTCCCTCCAGCTATGGGCAAATAGTAGGGCAGACTAGGTTCTTCAGCCTTGGGGAGGCAACTAGTCTAGGAGAAGGAAAACTCTGAATTCAAACCTGCTAAACTCCGCTTAAAAATTGACCTTGTGTCATATCCTGGTAAATATGATAACAGTGATAAAAAAAATATCAGCAAGTTTATGAATAAATGATCACCTCATGCTGGCCAGAAAACGAAGTATAGAGCTAACAAAAAAAAAAGACAAATACTCCTTGCCGATTTGTGGATTTTGCGGTTACCGCCAAGCACAGAGTGAAGATAAAAGACAGCGAAAAGATAGACCAACCTAGACCAACCTAGCTCTAGATCTAAAAGCATTATGAAGTAGGTGGATGGTAATGATACCAATTGTAATTCGTGCGTTTGGAACGGTCCCAAAAGGCTTGAATGAATGACTGTAGGAATTGGAAATAAAAGGAAGAATGGAGACCATCCAGACTGCAGTATTTGTTAGATCGGCCACTGTTGTAACCTAAAAAAAGGTTATTGAATGAGAAATAAACCAAAACGGAGGTTGGAAATAAAATGGAAATCTTTATAATATCAACTAAATACAATACTTGCCAATTGCCTGAAGAATGTACCCATTGCAAGTGGTGACTATTTAGTCAGCAAATTACCAACCCTCACAATAGTGTTTAACGCATTTATGAGGAATGGGACATTACTGTTCACCGCTTGGGTATATAACAGCCGCAATACTCAGAAGAGTCGAGGACACCAGGGAAAACTTGCTGTCACTCCAGTTAAACCTACCAGCCGATGCGGTTCTGAAAAACTAACAATGATTAAAATAATAAAATATTAATCCTTGCTCATAATTGAACAATTCTATCTGACCCATGGATGGGACCCTAACAGGCACTACCACTCAGGATCTGAGAGTACCTGTGTGTAATGGTCAGGAAAGGGTACTCCATTTCCCCAAACTCCAGAACTGAATCCTTACCATCCGATACCCAGGATAAATAGAATGTTGTAATGTTTTGATTAACAGCTTGTAAAGCTCTTAAATAACAAATTACATAGAACATTTTGTATCCAGAACTCCTTGTTGTTAATGGGTTAGCAACTGTTTCGTTATGTTGAGCATTTTTTGTTGTTGTTACGGTAAGATGCAAACAAAAATTAAATTTTGTTGATAAGTGTTGGTATCAATGAATTATCATAACATTCCAAAATCTTTAATTGCATCAATATGACATCTGATCATAGAAATGAGAAACATACACGTTTGATTTTTAATGTTCCATTTTCTCAAAAATTCGTTTAAAAACAGACGCAGAGATTTGAGAGTATATGCTTATTGCAATGTGAGAAAAGGATAATGAAATTGCAGTGTAAGTGATCAGGGTAATAGACGAGGCTCAAACGAATTAGAAAAGCTTATTCTAAATATATACACGAAAGAAAATGATAGGGATGGATTCGATGATTCTTTTATTTTGCAAGGAGCATTTTTGCCTGTTATGAGATTATGTAAGATAACTGAGTAAAAATATATCCAAATGTACGCAAATAGATAGCTAGCTAGCTAGCTAGCTAGAAAGAGAGAGAGAGAGAGAGAATTAGGGAGTGTGACGGAGGGAGAGAGAGAATTGGTTTGGCATATCAACTTTCGTTGGTTATTTAATGCCAAAGCCACCCTTGTATAAGTACAGTATTGATGCTATTTAACCCATAGCCCAGAAGATAATTGGTGGTGGGGGGTTGATTGCTTTCCCAAGGCTATTTGTCCGAAAGTGAACATATTAGTGCGACTGGAGTATGAACCCGCTTACTACGATTCCGGGCTTTAACCATTAAACCACGAGAGAAAGAGAGAGAGAGAGAGAGAGAGAGAGAGAGGGAGGGAGGTAGGAAGGAAGTAAAGATGACTTCGCGCATGAATAAGAACTGATTTATTAATAAACTTATATATATATATATATATATTTAGAGAGAGAGAGGGAGAGTGAGAGAAAGAGTGAGAGTGTTCGCCAATGGCTCTGGAGACCTGGGTTCAATCCCAGGTCGAGTCATACCAAAGACTCAAAAATATTACTTGATGCTACTTTGCTTAACACTCAGCATTATAAGGTAAAGACCTAGGGTAAAATGGAGCAATCCGGGGAAAGGAGTTGCACCCTTGACTACATCTTGGTCTAGTAGCTATCGAAAAGGGAGCCTTTGGATCGCCCTCAACTACGGTCACCAACTTTACTTTTTTATGTATAAATACCAAATGCGCCAGCGAAATCTACCGAGAATATATATATATATATATATATGTAGAGACACGGGGAGAGAGAGAGACAGAGACAGAGAGAGACAGCGAGAGAGAGAGAGACATACATGCATGCATATATACGGAAGCTTTTGATATAAAACTGACATAAAACGAACAGAGAATGGGGGTACACAAATACATAATAAGTTTATAAACAAGGTTATATATAAACAGACTGAGATAGACAGACTGAAAAATCGAATGTAAGACAGAGAGAAAGAGCAAGAGAGCGGCAGAGAGGGAGATTGGGAGAAGGAGGAAAAGAGTGATGAATATGCGTAGAAACAAATAAAAATAGACATTCATATATATATATATATATATATATATATAAATTTCATTAAACATAATAGACATTTTATGTTTACATATTTTCTTCTGGATCCGTTCGAATTCCTGTATTATTTTTATCGTATTCAGGGGGAATTGATTTATGTATTGTCCATAGTTGTATGTATCCCTTGTGATTTCTGCTCGACTTTGGGTCATCATCAGGGGAGGATCTATTACAAAAGTGATGTAACTTTTGTTTTAGTATATTACCACTATGTAAGAGCGTCTTTACCGTTGAAAACTGATGATGGTCCAAAGTCGGGCAGAAAGCACTAGGGATACATACAACTATGGACAATACATAAATCAATTCCCCCCGAATACGATAAAAGTAATACGGGAATTCGAACGGATCCAGAAGAAAATATTTAGACATAAAATGTCTATTATGTTTAATGAAATTTGTATTAACGAAGAAATGCTGCCAATATATATATATATATATATATATATATATATATATATATATATATATATATCATTGATAGCAAGTAAAACTCAACAGATGAAATCCATTATAAATTTATATCAACGATCTGTTTACACAGATTTTATCCTCAGATAGCGAACTATTTTCAATGGAAGTTACCGTTATTCCGAGGAATACATTTTATCTCGATTTAGACATGTAAGGAATTTTACATCAATATTATATCATCATCATCATGATGTCGTGCTGGTAGCACGGATATCCCTGACTCTCTCTTGCCACTTTTCCCTATCGTTCATCGCCTCAGGCAGGTCTTCTGGACAACATCCCGTAGCCTCACATAGTTGCTGAATGTATGTTCGTGCTGGTCTTCCTGCTTTTGCACGGCCATGTGTGGGGGTCCACAAGAGTACATCACTTATGAGTTCGTCCCTGCTTCTCCAGCAGTGTGCTGCATGTCTGGTTCGTCTAACTTGAATAGTTTTCGTGATAGAAGGCAGGTGGCCGTACAGTTGGTGTCTAGTGGGGTGTTGCCACTAGGACTTGTTCAAGATTGCTCGCAGCATTCTTGTGTAATTGCCGTCTAGCTTCTTCTCCAGCCATTTTGTTAGAGTCCATGTAGTGCATCCATATAGCAGTATCGATGCGACCGCTGCCTGGAAGAAGCTGAGTTTCATTTTATCGGTTAGGTCTGATTTCCATATAATCGATAGCCTATTGATAGCTGTTAACCTCGTGTCGATGTCCTTTTCGGTTGATGCGACGCTGCTTCCTAGGTAAGTGAATTTGTCTACTAGTTTAATAGGGGTTCCATCTAGAGTGGAGATGTCACCCGTTTGATAATAGCACATATATTCCGTTTTGTGTGCATTGACATAGAGGCCTATGCCTGCGGCTGCTCGTTCCAAACTATGCAGTAGTGTTTTGGCTTGGTTGGAATATCCAATAATTTACATTTTAAATCTTAATTAATTTCCTATTTTTTAAAACAAACTTTAAAAACGTATTATCATAATCTGAATATTAAGTTTTTCCTAATCTATTAACTTAATCTAACTAATTATTCAATTATTATAAAAAAAGAAACCGTATATTTTTACTATCATCGTTTTCGTAACATAAAACATTTTTAGATACATTTAAGTTTATCTAATTTCATAGCCATCGAATTAATCAGTTAATATCATAATCATTCTTCTCATATTATCAAATTCAGATATATGATATGACTATATTTATATAAATTATTCTCGAAAATAATTCATTTATTTATATTGAAATCATTTAATTAATAACTTAGCTCTTGTTTACCTGTTGTTGATTTCCTTTAGATTTTTAATCAATCGCTATTTCTCTACTTCAAAGTGTAATCGATTCCGTTACACCATTTTTTATTAACCAAATGAAGGTAGTTAATTCAGTAAGGGAAAACTAATCCAAATTTTTTTTTCGTTTCAATGTTAGTGTATGATTTTCAATGAGATTTTTAGATAAATTTTTAAACAATATAAATATTAATATAATTATAATTGTCCTATCGTGATCCTTATATAATTTATAATTGGTACATATTAAGATAAGGTATTATACTCATAGAATTTCAAATTTAATTTTTTTCTACATGAAATAGTAGATGTAACTAATACCAAGAAAAAAATTGGATTTTGAAAAAAAAGTAAGTAAATTTGGTGACTGTAGTCGAGGGCGACCAGAAGGCTCCCTTTTCGATAGCTACTACACCGAGGTGTAAGGGAGGGCGCTACTCTTTTCCCTGGATTGCTCCACTTTACCCTTGATACGTACCTTACAATGCTGAGTGTTAAGCAAGGAGGTATCAAGTACCTTTTTTAAGTCTTTGGTATGACTCGACCTGGGATTGAACCCCAGTCTCTCGGACCACTGACGAACACTAGATACTAAAAATCTATAACATAAGTAAAACGAACTAATATCTAGATATAGACATAGAAATAAATTTAAGCTAAAATGATACGTATTAATTTAATGACATATTTCTGTTGAATAAACTGGATGAATAAATGGCTACTCTTAATTAGCTAGATGGGAATAACAGAAAAATACTAGGCACAGTCTTGAACAAAACCTGGATGTAACACTATATCAACTAGCAGGTGTATGATTACCTGCTTCCTATCACCACTCTAATCAAGAGAACCAAGGATGAAATCAGAAACAATGTTCTCTCATTGACTTTTGCTCGCGGACGTACAAGCAAATACTTGCTGCCATTAGTTGTATTGGGTCCTCATTAGGTACCCCATTCATTCGGCCTTGTGCTACATCGAAAGAAAGAGCTTCGTAAATTACCATCAGTTGTGTGGGGTCACAAGATGCAGCTAAGAAGACCTTCCAGCAACAGTGTGTGATAGGGAAGAACAGCGAATGAGAGTCCGAGAAACCCATGCTCTCAGCACAGCTTGATCATATATATATATATATATGTGTGTGTGTGTGTGTGTATTATGCAAGTTTTTTCCATATATATATATTTGTATATGAAGACATATCTATTACTCTACTTATATTCCACATATATGTAAATATATATATATCATCGTGCTTATATTACACACACACAATGCATACATATACACTCACATGCATACATATATATGTACATTACCCTGGTATATTGATTATGTAGATGTATTATCTTGCTTATATATATATATATATATATGTATATATATTAGCCTGATTATATTCCTAACATTGATACATGGATATATATTTATATACCCAAGTATACGTATATATATATATATATATATATATATATATGAGAGTGTGTATATGTATGTGTGTATGAGTGTGTGTCTAATTGCGAAAATATCCTTCCAAGATATGTCTATTGTCTCAGAGACTTTCAGCACTATTATATTTAAACAATGGAGAAAATGGTTGGCTATACTGGCCGGTCGATGCGTGTGAGACACACTGTAAAGGGGGTGTCTAAGAGTTGGTAATTCTGTCGTGGGACACAAAGGGTTTTAGTTCACGTGGTTTTTTTTTTGTGATACGGACACTTATGAATGCTGAATGGCGCGTCAAGTCTGAACCCAGATGCAAAATCAATTCCTATTGTTCGTTTTGTGTTATTTTTGCCCAGCATCTTTAAACTACTTTCTCGTAGTTTAAGCTGTTTCTATGAAACATATTTAACGTTACATTGGATAGATAAAGAGATGCTGGCTAACTGAGATGAATAGAAATGTATGACACACGGAGATCGATCAAATACAGATGGAGGCAACTAGACTCAGATCGATGACCAGAAACATAGGATTAGATAGAGTAAAACAGACAAACGGAAACA
>OY757940.1:59137445-59167059 GCA_963585895.1 Sepioteuthis lessoniana
GGAAAGAGTATTTACAAGAGAGAGACTGTTAGTAATAAGGACATAGGATTAGTGATAGAGTAATGATATACTTCAACAACAGGAACTACTCTTCTGGTCTGACTCGTTGGCTTATCCCCAGACTGATCTCCGCTACTGCCATGTATGGCAGATGGAACAGCTCATTATGCTGAAAAGGTAGGTGATACCCAACACCTAGTCGAGGGGTCTTAGATTATGCTGGCTCCATTAGGTCTAGAGGGTAAGATACTCCTTAAAAAAAGGCGTCTTAAGTATCATACAAATATGCATCTGATGGTGAGGCTCCAGTTCTGGAGCTATGGAAAGTGTTGGTTACATCTTCAATGCCTTTACTCCTGGGTTTACTTTGATTCGAAGAGGTAGTACCTGTCAGGTGCTATGGGTCAAAAAGATCAGTTTGCAAATTACTTGTATTTGGTGCTAGTAATTAATATCATATGAAAATGTTCAATAAACTTAAGAAAATACAGAAAAAAGTAAATATAAAAGTAGAACGTACTTTTGGGGTATACAAAATTCAAAACTTCACTCTGCCTGCTGACCTCTCCACCGAAGAGTGTCCTGTCTAAGACACAAAACTCTCTGACGGTGAGACCCCAGACCGGGAGCTGAAAGGAATGTGAAGTTCTCCTTCATTGTCATTACTCCTTGGTTCACTCTGATTTGGAGTGGTTGTGCCTGTTAGAGTCCCATCTATGAGTCAAAGAGAATTATTAGGGTTAAATTGCAAGACTTGAAACCATTTAACTGAGTGAAAATAAGCTTTGGCACGATTAAAAATAATATCACCTAAAAACTATACGATTATAAACCATCTATATATATATATATATATAAGTAAGAAAAGTGGGCAACTTTACTCGAGGGGGACCCGAAGGTTCCCTTTTCATTAGGTTCAACAAGGTGTAGGAGAGATCGCTACTCCTTTCCCTTGATTGCTCCACTTTACCCTTGATCCCTACCGTATAATGCTAAGTGTTAAGTAAGGGCGCATCAAGTAACAGTTTTGATTAAATCCTGTCTCCTGGGACGTTGGCGATCACTACATACTGGATATGAAGGAAATAGAAAAACAAAGTATCCCAAATGTTATGAATTTATTTATGTTGGTAAAGTCAACGTTAAGACGTTTCGGTTTCGTTAAACCTTCTTTAGGATTTTATGATGAAAAAAAAATTGTTGCTTGAACAGTGATGGGTATTTTCTTATCGAAATAACGAAATTATATCCAAAGAAAGGCTCATAACCGTTCTGTAATTTTTTTTTTTTTTTTTTTTTTTGTAAACTATTTCTGGATTGTCACAGACAAGGATGTTTAAAATATGTCAAATTTCTAAGAGACACATCGAATTGAAAGATGATAAAAGCATTAATTGTCAGGATTTACGAGAAAAGTAAAACAGAAAGATGAGAAAAAATGAAGGGAAAGAAGAGAAAAGAAATCTCATCATATTGAACGTAGGTATAATGTTACATCAACATATTATTTATTAAATAGTACGGTTATATGTATATAAACGTAGTATTTATTAGTATGGGACAGATGATAGAATTTGGATATATGAGAGCAGTATTAAACAAGTCCTGGCGACAGCACCCCACGAGACTCCAACTATACGGACACTTGCCCCCCATCACGAAAACTATACAAGTTCGACGAACCAGACACGCAGGACACTGCTGGAGAAGCAAGGACGAGCTCATAAGCGATGTACTCCTGTGGACCCCCACATATGGATGTGCAAGAGTGGGACGACCAGCACGAACATACATACAGCAACTATGTGAGGACACAGGATGTAACCCTGAAGACCTGCCGGAGGCGATGAATGATAGGGAGAAATGGCGAGAGAGGGTCAAGGATATCCGCGCTGGCGGCGCGACATGATGATGATGATGATATATATATATATATATATATATATATGCAAAGAGGACCAGAGATTAAATAACCCACAGGGATTGATATGCCATAAAAGAGAACCAAACAACCGAAAAATCAACCAAAAATCAAAACAGATTATCGCTGGTTTATTATTGATGCATCTGAAAAATCTTCAGGAAAATTATTTTAAGAGATGCAGAAGTACTGGAAAGATCCCGATCAACTTGCAAATTTAAAAAAAAGTGCCGGTAGATTGCATGCCATTAAAATAAAAAAAATTAGCCGGTCATCTATCCTTCTTACTTACTCATGCAAGTTCAACTTTTTCCATGTAAACAATATATAATCCAAATATCGTTCCATCATGCCTGATGACCATTTGAAAGCCTGCTTAAAGCTGACTACCAGCAGTTACTATCCAGGCAATGCAATCTCACCTGACTTTGTTTGAGCAAGTCACCAGGCAAAGGTAGAGACCATAGATATATTCAATCATATTCTACCATAATGGTTCATTCAGTGAGACAAGGTACGCTAGCATTTAAACTGTATGCAAACTAATGATAGATAGAATTGCTTGAAATAGAACAGTTTGATCATTAATTGTGTGTAAACAAATGACTGATGTGTAATTGAATTGTTTGTGATACATAGCAATACTTGAAACTATTGAAGTTAGTTAACTTAGGTTAAATTTAATTGCTAAAAATAGAACTTGAATCATTTAACTGTGTGCATTTAAAAATGTGCCAACAAATGTTATATTAATATATATACTTAAAAAGAGGATTTGGTATAAATTACCAACAATAGTTGATATGTTATAAAACCAAACGAAACGAAACCAAATCAAACACTTCTCGGCGGGGACTCGCCACAGCCTGTATTTAATTATTATACTTTATATATACAATATATGCTTGCGTACCGTGCATCTCTGAATGAACCCTTATGGCGGAATATGATTGAATACATTTATGGTCTCTACCTTTGATGACTTGCTCTGACAGGTCAGGTGGGATTGCATTGACTGGACAATATTATTTGCCCTGAGGATTTATTTACATTGAGCTCTCTACCAGGAATATTTAAATATTCGAAATTTGAATAATTTATTCGTCCTGACGGAATTGTTCTCGAGTCCGGATTTAGAGGATTGAAGAATACCTATATATATATATATATATATATATATATATATATATATATATATATATATAAAGGGAATTAGTGTCAAAGAATCTTCTAGTTTCGTGTTTAAAGTTTTTTAGTAAATTATGTTTTCTGCTAATTAATCGTTCGTGTCTGAGTCAGTTTCAAAAAGACGAAACATTTCATTATGACGTTAGGAATTGATTGAGTGAATTGAAGTAAAAAAAAAAAAAATACCTCACTTTTTTTTTTCTTTCTCGCATGTGTATGATTCTTTTGTCCATTAAAAATATCGGAAAATAGATTCAGTGGGCAAGATGGACTGAAGAGGTTGTGTCTTGCTAATCCTTCTCACGTGACACGGACGCTACTTGTGATTAGCCTCTGTCATTGAACACGGAAAAAAAAGAAGATTGGATCTTTCCTGATTTGTTTTTTTTTGTTTTTTTTTTTTGTTCTCTTTTTGTCTTTTTGTTTTTATATGATCAAATGTACCTTTTGTAATTTAAAAAAAAAAATCGTATTTCAATCATGTTTTATTTGTATTTTAAATCTTGGCATTCCATTACGTCACTTTGATTACTTCTTTCTTTCTTTCTTTCTTAGTCTATTTTATTCTTATTTTATTTCATTTATTTCTTTATCGTTTTATTTTTATTTTTGGATTTGACAAAAAATATATACAGGTGTTCTTATGCCTGCCTATTTTTCTCCCATTAAGTATCGCCCATAAACAGTTCACCACCACATATTTTTCTAAAACTTTAATCCAAAACAAATAGACAATGATCTTATGATTTTTAATGGAATATAAAATCCAAACGAATATAATTTGGTTTTTAAAGCTACAGAATCCCATATCATCGAAGCTCGAACCAAAAATATCATTATGACCAACTTTCTATAAATGGTTACAAATTTTTATAGCGACAGATTACGGTTGTAAAAAAATGAAGATTATTATCCTTTTCAATTAAATGATATTTGAGTTGAAATAATAAAATTACCTTTTTTTAATTGGTCGAGTTGTACCTTTTTATCATATTTACCAACCCCTCCGCTCGGGCAGGATATGACAAGGTCAATTTTTAAGCAGTGTTTAACAGGTTTGAATTCAGAGTTTTCCTTCTCCTGGACTAGTTGCCTCACCAAGGCTAAAGAACCTAGTCTGTCCTACTATTTCCCATAGCTGGAGGGAGAATAATTGGATTCATACCTTTCCCAAGAGTATTAGTCCTATGTAAATGCAATCACCACGGGTACCTCTTTATAGGCAATACTCTGAATCTACGATTTTTTTATCACTTGGAATATTCGGATTATTGATCTCATTCTTATACTCACAAAGTTTTTGCTCAAATATCCTTCGGCCTTTTATGTCGAATTCGGGAGCTTACACAAAAAGCCTCGAAATAAACCATTTATTTAATCCACAGAGTTGGACTGTTCCAATTCTGTTAATCATGAGCCCATACAAGTGTTATGCTATAGTAAGTATTCCTGGTTATTCTTACCTGTTGTTGGGATTGAACCTGCAACCTCCAGATGATTTCACTCAGAGGCACTTTTTCAACTGAACGCCTTCCCCACTGCACCATATATCCTTGTCGGACGGTGTGAGTATGATAATGAAGATGAGATCAATAGTCCGAATATTCTAAGTTGGGTGCTATTTGATCTATCTATCTATCTATCTATCTATCTATCTATCTATCTTAAACAGTTTGCTCTGTGTATGGCCAAAATTATGGTTTTGAAACCTTCTGAAGTGTACCGACGACATTAATCCAGTGGTTACAAAAGCCGTAACCTCGTAAATGCAGTCACCAAAATGAGAACTACAGACAATCTATCTATCTATCTATCTATGTGCGTGTGTGTTTCTCTTTCTCAATATGTATGGTTAGTTGATTGGTTGGTTGGCATATCAACCTTTGTAGGTTATTTAACGCTAAATCCATTTTTCTACAAATAATCAATTCTCTTTCAAAGAATTCGGTTTTGCATGAATACACAGTTAAATTGTCAAAAAAATTTCTATTTCAAGCGATTCAGTTTAGTCAAACAGTTCTAATTCAGACAATTTATTTTAGTATAGGAATAGTTTTTGTTCACACACAGTTAAGTCTCAAAACAGTTCTATTTCAAACAATTTAGTTAAGCGTAAGTAAGGTTTAAATGTAAAAAAATAGTTTAGCATAAGTTTAAATGTCAAAACAGTTCTATTTCGAGTAATTTAATTTAGCATAAGTATGCTGTTGAGTTGTGTTTGACCCATAGATAAAACCCTTTCAGGTGCTACCACTCCGGGCCAGAGTGGACCTGGGAGCGATGGCACTGAAGGGGTACTCCGCATTCCCCAAAGCTCCAGCATTACTGGAACTTCAGCATCAAATTTTTTCGTGTCTCCTCCAGGACACTCATTAGGGCTCGGGGCTTAACCCTCTGCTCAATAAGTATGGCAAATATCAATGATTTGTCTAAAGGTGATTGATGTTTAAAGAGAAATATATGTTCCTCCTTAATTTCTGGTTATTTGGGGTTTTTTTTATTTCTATTCTTTGTAACCTTCTACATCTACTTTTGGTTTTATTCTTTAAATTAAACAAGAAGAAGAAGAAGAAGAAGAAGAAGAAGAAGAAGAAGAGCCAAAGGCACCTATAAAGAAATGTAGTGAGATATGAATAGGAGTAAAATGAAAGAAAATAAAAAAAGATCTTAAATAAGGATAAAAATAAACAATAAAATTTTAATATTAAAAATACGAAATAAATTCAATTGAAATCACTATTGATTCCAGATGATTTTCTTCTTTTTTTTCCGGATCTTTTGAATCTTCTTTTGTAGACCAGCTCTAATATCCACCACTTAAGAGCTCAATAGCCAATTGATCGTGTCATCCGAGATCCGAGATGCCGCTGACACAGCGATTACTTCTCCGTTTTTTAAGCAGATTCATTTTTTTTAAATTCCTTTATAGAATCTCTGCAACTCTAAGACTCTTCCAGGATTCAATAATTCCTTTAAAACGTCTACCGTATGATATTTTGCTCTGTGGTCAATATAACGCTCGCTAACTTCCTGGTGTGTCAAATCCAAACGTATCTTCAAAGGAATTGAAAGACCAAGCTAATTATAGTTTCTTGATTTGATTCTCTTTGGTTTTATGATGACATATCAACCATTGTATATTATTTAATGTCAAATCTGGTTTATTCATGTATATGAGACGTATATGAATTGCAAACAAGTCAAAGTTAAATAGTTCAGAGTATTGCTACGTATCACTAACAATTTAATTAAACATTAAACAATTCTATTTTGCAGGAGTCATATGGTTTGGTTTGGTTTTATAGCACATCAGCCATTGTTGGTTATTTAATGCCAAATCCTGTTTTTACATTTCTATTGAATATCTGATTTGTAAACATATTTTATAGATACATACAGTTAAAAGATCAGACAATTCTATTTCTAACAATTCAATTTAGCATAAGTCTAAGTTAAATAGTTCCAAGTATTGCTATGTATCATTAACAATTCAATTAAACATCAACCATTGTAAGTTATTTAATTACAAATCCATTTTATACATATAAACAGTTCTTTTTCAAACAATTCAATTTAGCATAAGTCAAAGTTAAAGAGTTCTAAGTATTGCTATGTATCATTAACAATTCAATTAAACATAAACCATTGTAAGCTATTTAATTCCAAATCCATTATATACATATAAACAGTTCTTTATAAACAATTTAGTTTAGCATAAGTACACCGTTTAGTTCTATTTGACCCATAAATAGGTTCCTGTTTGGTGATAACACCCTAGGCCAGATTGAACCTGCGAGCGATAGCAATGAAGGGGTACGCTGCATTCCCCAAAGCTCCAGTATTAATAGAGTCTTACCATCAGATTGTTTAGCGACATACCCAGGACATTTACTGGGGGGCGGGGGTCTTACCCCTTCTGCAGAGATGCTGTCTGTATATTCTACGGCCTCAGCCGACTGGACCAAGCTAACCATGAACAGAAGTTTATCTCTACGTCAGGAGAAAGGTCAAGCTTTGGGCCATGGTCAGACTGAGATTAAGAGAGAAAAGAAAAATCTTCTCTGGATTTTTCGAGTCAATATATATACAGATATAAAAGGTGCATACGATAAGTTTCCAGACTTTTTTCGTATGGGCATTTAAAATTGTCATAGACTCTTGATAATTCAGTATGTTATTGCTATACATCTTATGAGATGACTGACCAATTTTTATGGTTTCACGTTCAAATGAACAGCTACAGCAGGAATTGGAATACACTCTACTAAAGCCTGATTGTCACACCTGGTGACTTTCAAAAATGCCATCTGGCACTTTAGAAAAACGATATGCAATGTAATTTTGTTTTGAACTTGGAAAAAATGCCACAAAAACGTATGGATCTTCAGACTGGTTTGGGAGCATCTTGGATGAATCGAGCATCAGTTTTTGAGTAGCATAAGAGATTCAAAGAAGGAGGGAGTGTGTGAGGGATGGTGAAAGGAGTAAGAGGAGTAAGGCAGTCAATACACCAGAGTTGACTGGCCAAAGGGTTAAGGTTAGGGTTACTATGTTGAGGTTTTAAGGGAGTTCAGGAAGAGATTCCTAGGGAAGAGGCCAGCACTCTTCAAATCGGGTCAGTGGCATTTCCAGCGGGACAATGCACCAGTCCACAACTCTATCCATGTCACCGACTATTTGACCAAAATGGGCAACAAGACAGTTCCTTACGCTCCCAATAGTCAAGACGTTGCTCCCTGTGATTTTTGCTTATTCCCTAAGGTCAGAAGCTGTCATTATGAGACAATTGAGGAGATGAAAGAGGCTGTGACGAAGGTCATTGACACGCTCACACAAGCGGACTTCCATGGGGCCTTGCAGAGGTTGTTGGAAGGGTACAACAAGTGCATTGCAGCCGGAAGAGATTACTTCGAAGGGGACTAGAGTTTCATGTGTGTACTATCAATGAAAGTGCCAATACAAAAAAAGTCTGGAAACTTATCGTATGCACCTCGTATATACACACATATATATATATATATATATATATATATATATATATATATATATATATATATGGGGGGGTATCAAATAAAATTTTCATCGAATATTTTGAAACAATAATTATTGGTTAATGTTTAAGTTGATGATTTATGGCATATCAACCCTTGAGGGTTATTTAATGCCAAATCCTGTTTATATATATATATATATATATAAGTAAAGTTTGCGACTATAGTGAAGGGTGACCCGAAGACTCCTATTCTAATAGCTACTACACTGAGCTGTGGAGAAGGGCGCTACTAATTTCCCAATATTGTTCCATTTTACCCTTGATACGTACCATATAATGCTGAATGTAATGGAAGTAGGTATCAAGTACCATTTTTGACTCTTTAGTATGACTAGACCTGAGACTGAATACCTGTCTCTTGGGCCATTGTCAAACAGTCTACCCACTTCGGGAGCGAATAGTTTGTAGGTCACTGAATCTTTAAACGAGTTGGTGGAGCCCATTGATTTGTACAGTCGTTTAATTTTACCAAGTATTCTTATATAACACAAATAATTTTATTTAACGTTAATCATTTGAATGCATACAGTTAGGTGGTTACAAGAATACAAGATTAATAATTCTCTTGTATCGTAGTAAGCAAAAGATACACAGTGAACATAAAATTAATTGTTTAATAACTCAAGCGGTACAGTCTGACTAGTATTATGTGTCTCGCGCTGATGGTATTACGTCCGAAAGGCCTCTTACTATTGACCGACGTCCTTTCAGAGCTGTCTCTCTGCTTCTCCGTGCTTAAGAGACACGGCGTCTTTTATACTCCCGCGATACCGAAAGTCATGTGGTACGAGCCACTATGGAACAAATTCCATTTAACAAACATTTCAATGCAATATAAACAATTTGCATACAACAGTATTGTTTTAAGTAACTAGTAATAAAAGTCCTTTGTAAGTTAAATAGTTTAAAGTATTGCTATGTATCACTGGAAGAAATTGCGTTTCATTTTATCGGTCAGGTCTTATTTCATATGATCGAGAGCCTATCTATAGCCGTCCATGCTTTCGTTAGCCGTCGTATCGATACTGCTATATGGATGCACTACTTGGACGCTAACTAAAGGGTTGAAAAAGAAGCTAGACGGCAATTACACAAAAATGTTCCGAAGAAATATTGAACAAGTCCGGGCGGCAACATCCCACAAGGCACCAACTACACGGCCACCTGCCTCCCGTCACGAAAACTATACAAGTCAGACGAACCAGACACGCAGTACACAGCTGGAGAAGCAAAGACGAACGCATCAGTGATGTACTCCTATGGACCCCCTCATATGGCCAAGGAAAAGCAGGACGACCAGCTCGAACATACATAGAGCAGGTATGTGAGAATACGGGATGTTGCCCTGAAGACCTGCCAGAAGCGATGAATGATAGAGAGAGGTGGCGAGAGAGGGTCAGGGATATCCATGCTAGCGGCACGACATGATGATGATGATGATGTATCACTAATAATTCAAATAAACATAAGTCATTTGTTTACAAACAGTTAAATGATCAAACAGTTCTCTTTATAATAATTCAATTTACCTAAAGTCAACAAAGATAAAGGGTTCCAAGTACTGCTATGTATCAGTCGGACATATAGCGTAACAGTTATAGGAGTTGGTCCACTAAGCTTCTAACGAAATAATCATCTGGAGGTTGCAGGTTCAATCCTGACTGATAGCGAGTAACAATACTGACATACTTAGCCGTTATATCCAGTTATGGTACTATTTACCCAACCCCGCTCGGGCAGGATATGACACAAGGTCAATTTTTAAGCGGAGTTTAACAGGTTTGAATTCAGAGTTTTCCTTCTCCTAGACTAATTGCCAGACCAAGGCTGAAGAACCTAGTCTGTCCTACTATTTACCCATAGCTGGAGGGAGAACAATTGGATTCATACCTTTCCCAAGGGTATTAGTGCTATGGGAAATGCAATCAGTCTCGTCCAGGATTTGAACTCGAGTCGCCGTGTTCATTTCCCTACGACTATAACGACTACACCACGGGCACCTCCGGTTATGGTTAACGGAATCAAAAGAGGCAACCTGCGTGGATTAAATATATGACATGTTTAGAAGTTCTGTGTTGGTTCTCGAGTTCGACAAACACCTGAAGAAGGCCGGAGGACATATCGGCTGAAACGTTATGAATATGACAATAAAGGTGAAGAGTCCGAAGACTCTTAATGATAAAGAATTCATTAAGCTTCCTTTCAGAAATTCAGACAACTAATCAAGTTATGCATACAAAAAAAAAAGAAAAAGATTCAAACATACAGAAAAAAGTCAAACTGTTGAGTTGTGCGATATAAAATGCTGTAAATTCACTTGAAAAAGTTACGCATTCTATTTTGTCACATATCTTCCATTAAATTTTAACTTTTTAAAATTCAAAGATTTTGTTTGGGTACCTTTTGATTATATATAAATATATATATAGGATGCGGAAGTAAAATTGGGAATATTCTTGTATAATAATAAACGATTCTTTTATAAAACAAGATTATTTTCATCAAAAAATAAATAAATAAATAAATAAATAAACCACAAAATAATAAGGTACTCAAAACAGTAAACCTACTCAATATGGCGGCCACTTTTTTCAAATATTGTATCAATACGCCTTTAAAACGATTTACATTCTTCTGACATTTTTATCTATTCCTTAATAGCAGTCTTAAGCGAACTAATATTTGGATGAGAAGTTGCATTTGTTTTGTTTTCTAAAACGCCCCATATAGCGCAATCAATGGTGTTAAGGTCTGGGTTCAATTGATGCCATAAAGAAACTCCAATTATCTCGGAATTAGTTTTGGTTTGGTTTTGGCGTTTAGCAAATCATAGATTCTTTTCTTTCTCACTCATTTTGGGCTGAATTTTAATTTTATAAAGTGCTTGAATAATTGGGGATAATCATGTAATTTTTTGCGCTGTTTTTTTTTTGTTTTTGTTTTAATTGGACTAATCAGACTAAAATAACGTTTTAAAAACAATTCCATATTTTGATTCCGCACCCTACACACACACACACATACACACACACATATATATATATATATATAGCTGTTGAACTTTGAAAAAGAAATCATTCAAGAATAACTTTAGTCGCCCGAATAAATTTTACTCGACAGAGTCGATCAGGCGAGAGGAATCTCAAAGGCAATATATATATATATATATATATATATATATATATATATATATATATATATATATATATTAGGAAGCGCTCGTAGTGTAATGGACACAATGACCCTTGTTCAAACTCTTAAAATGGCTGTTTGCATTTCATAGAGAGTTAATATCCTTGGAAAATATATTCATCCAACTATTCTCCTTCTCTAAATGGGTAAATAGTAAAGCAGACTGAGCTCTTAACCTTGAGAATAAAAACTGACCTAAAAACTGCTTTAAAATTGATCTCGTGTCACATCCTGCTCATGTGTTGGAGTTAGTAAATACACATTTATATTTAAGTTGTGCGACCGTAGTCGAGGGTGACCCAATGGCTCTCTTTTCATTAGCTACTACACCGACGTTTTGGAAAGGGTGCTACATTTTCCACTACATTGATCCACTTACCCTTGATGCGTACTTTATAATTTTGAGTGTTAAGCAAGGAAGTATTAGCTATTATTCTTTGAGTCTTTCGTATGACTCGACCTGGGATTGAACACTGGTCTCCTAGACCATTGGCCAACACGAGCCATTATACCATTGGACCAGTATATATTGTGTATTTGTGTATGTGTAAGTGTATGAGAAAGAGACAGTGAGCGAGCGAGAGAGAGAGAGAGAGAGAGAGAAAGAAAGAAAGAGGGAGAGAGGCGGGAGAAAGATGTGTTTGAGTGTACATACGTGAGAATTACGTCTTAATTTCCGTTCACGAGTTGTCTACCGGAAGTTGGAAACGTGAACACAATAAAAAAGGCACCACTTGGCATAACTATATACAATTTAATTGAATAAAAACTATTGATTTTTAGGAACAGCAGTGGTTCGTTTGCAGTATGCACACACAGAAAAATTGCAAAACCCTGAATATGCATTTCATTTTAATTAAGATTAATGTCAGACAACGATAACTGTTGTCCTGTCAATAATTACATATAAAGATCAATAAGTGCACAGATTCCAAATAAGGTGTGTGTCACACTATACATTCATTTTGGGTGTAGATACCATATATCCATTGTAGAGGCGCTCTTAGCAGAATATTTATCGTCGAGGGAAATGTTATTATTGACACGAGTTCAAATTCTAGACTGATTGCATTTCCACATGGCGCTAGTCATTTTAGGAAAGATATAAATGCGTCTATTCTACTCTCAGCTGTGGAAAATATGTTACATAGCCAGATACTGCCATGTGCGAAACGGACATCAAATGTTCATAGCGATAGAACAAAGGAATCTCGAAATTCGAAAACACGTAACGACTTCTTTGTTCAGGTACGAAGCCTTTTTATTACTTTTGAGTTAAAGGTTTCGACATAAGGAGAGAGACACAATCTTACTATTCAATCTTTATCATCTAGCCCCTGTCTCGTGCTGCACCCATGGCGCGCAAATTCGTCTCGCCTCAGCGAGCCCCAAAAGTCGAACCTCCTCGTTTAGCATCTAGTTTCAACTCTCTTAACTTTCTCCGAAATTCCCAAAATCCTCGGCTTGCTTCCGGTGCGTGACGTCACCCGCACTTTTTCACCCGTTTCATCATCTCAGGCTATTGTGACATCTCTAAGTGACATGTCCACTCTGTGCGCGTGCACGCGTTACCACATGCATCAAAGTTGCACCTTACCCATGTGCTGAGCCGAAAGGTTCTCAGCCTAACTATACCCAAAGGCATGGACCGAAACCCCTCGGCTATTATATTACAAATAGTTAGGCAGGTTGGGTTCTTTTGCATTGGTTGGATAAGCAGTCTAGAAGAAGGAAAACCTCAAATTCAAACCAGCTGAACTCCACTTATATATATATACAGAGAGAGAGAGAGAGAGAGAGAGAGAGAGAGAGAGAGAGAGAGAGAAGTAAGTGTCGCAAAATAATAGATTTCTTCAGAACAATAGAGAAAAGTTTGAAAATAAAAAGAGAAAGAGAAATAAGTATAGGATTCGCTCGTTATACACAAATATCTTTTAATGTTCACTCATGTCCTGAACTGAACACGTTGACTATGCATGAAGTGAAATGTTTTTATTCATTGGTTTTCCTTAATTTCTTTTTTTCCTTCACTTTCTCTCTCTTTCTTTCTCTCTCTCTTTCTCTCTGTTTCTTTATTCTTTTATTTTGTGACTTATTGTCTGTCTATTTCGTATCTTTTTAAGTGTCTAAAGAAAGAAGAAACAAGTAGTAAGAACTCGAACTGATAAAAAGTGCACACACACACACACACACAAAAAAAAAAAAAAAAAGAACCAAACAAACTGCTACTTAAAGAAACAGAGAAAGCGTATGTTGCTGACGGCTGTACACTTTCAGAAAAAAGTCGATCTGCGTCATGTGTCTTCCTATTTCTGCGCATGTGCATACGCATACGCTGACCTGGTGCGTTTACCAACGCAACCGAGTCCGTTTGCGTTTTGATTATGCGCTGGTGTGTCAGTAAAAAAATAAAAAAAGATAAAATAAATAAATAAATGATTACGGACAGTGGAACATTTGATATCAAAATGGCGAAGTGGCTGCAGGCAACAAATAGGTCAAAGCGCAAATGTAAGCCATAGTGGAAACTGCCAAGAAAGAAAATGAATGGACAGATAAAGAAATAAACAGATAAAAAAGGTGGAAATTTTAGGGGTCAGTGGTTGTAAATGCAGATTGCTAGTCTTTAGGAAATTCTTAGGGCTATTTGGAAATGTAAAGTGAGAATGAATCATTACAGCTGGCCAAATGAATAACAACTGAACTTGGACATTCAAGAATCAAGGAATATAATCCAAAGAAACTTTTGGTACATCCACTATTCATATAGGCTTTGGTTTCCATAGAAATCAACTTTATATATATATATATATATATATATATATATATGTGTGTGTGTGTGTGTGTGTGTGTGTGTGTTTGTGTGTGTGTGTGTGTGTCTACGTGTGAGTCGTGGGTGCGAGTGTATATATATATATATATATATATATATATATATATATATATATACACGAAGGGCATACGATAAGTTTGCAGACTTTTTTCGTATGGGCAATTAAAAATGTTGTAGACTCTTGAAAATTCAGTATTTTATTACAATACATCTTATAAGATGACGGGCCAATCTTTATGGTTTCAGGTTCAAATGAACAGCTACAGCAGGAATTCCAATACACCCTACTAAAGCCTGATTGTCACAGCTGGTGAATTTCAAAAGAGCAATCTGACACTTTAGATGAACGATATGCAATAAAATTCTGTTTAAAACTTGGAAAAATGCCACAGAAACGTATGGAATGCTTCAGATTGCTTTTCAACCATATTGCATGAATCGAGTATCAGTTTTTGAGTGGCATAAGGGATTCAAGGAAAGTAGGGAGTCTGTGAGGGATTATGAGAGGTGTGGGAGGAGTAAGGAAGTCCATAGACCAGAGTTGATTGGCCAAAGGGTTAGGGTTAGGGTTACTATGTTGAGATTTTAAGGGAGTTCAGGAAGAGATTCCGTCCGAAGAGGCCAGCACTCTTCAAATCGGCTCAGAGACATTTCCACCAGAACAATGCACCAGTACACAACTCCATCCTTGTTACAGACTATTTGACCAAGATGGGCATCAAGACAGTTCTTCATCCCCCTTATAGTCTATACCTTGCTCCTTGTGACTTTTGCGTATTCCCTAATCTCAGAGGCTTTCGTTATGAGACAATTGAGGAGATCGACGAGGTTGTGACGAAGGTCATTGACACGCACACACTAGCGGACTACCACGGGGCTTTCCCTAAGTTTTTGGAACGGTACAACAAGTGCATTGCATCTGGAGGAGATTACTTCGAAGGGGACTTGAGTTTCATGAGTGTACTATCAATGAAAGTGCCAATACGAAAAAAGTCTGGAAACTTATCGTATGCGCCTCGTACATATCAGATTATGTGGAAATCCGAATTCTTGATTCATGATAATCAGTGCTATATATCCTTGGTTTTCTTTGTAAATTTACTATAAGAAAAGATTCATTTAAAATGATATCAACATCGCAATATTTCATTTTTTCATATATATATATATATATATATATATATATATATATATATATCATTATATATACATGTATATATATTTATATATATATATAGTTTGCTATATTTATAGATAAAGTGTGGTTTATGTTAGGATAACATTGATAAAGTCAAGTATGTTGTTTCTCGTCGATGCAATCATCAGACTAAACAATCCTTACTCTCTCTCTCTCTCTCACACACACACATGTATCTTCAGAATCTATTGATATAATAATATAATAGGGCTTTTTAACAAGTTGAGCATTCCTTGAATTTCCTCCTTGCAAGAAAAACAAAAGAAAGAAAATACAAAGACAATGAAAAACTTCACTCTCATTTACTCTATGAACAATGTTCCTTATGCATAAAAAAAACCCATTGGTCATATTCTTAGATAAAACTATTTACTTTATAAAAATAATACATAGTAAGGCATTCTTTTTTCTCAACCCGGGATTAATACATGAAAAAAATTACCCAATCCAATTGAAATCACTTAACACCCCCACCAAGCAATAAAGTGTTCCACTCCTTTGTTGATGAATTACTAGAATTAATAGTTAAAATAGAATAGTTAAAATATTTAAATAGGTGCCCGTGGTGTAATGGTTATCGTCGTAGGAAATGGACACGGTGACACGAGTTCAAATCCTGGACGAGACCGATTGCATTTCGCATAGCACTAATACCCTTGGGAAAGGTATGAATCCAATTATTCTCCCTTCAGCTATGGGCAAATAGTAGAGCAGACTAGGTTCTTCAGCCTTGGTGAGGCAACTAGTCTAGGAGAAGGAAAACTCTGAATTGAAACCTGTTAAACTCCGCTTAAAAATTGACCTTGTGTCATATCCTGCGCGAGCGGAGTGGTTGGTAAATATGAATAGTTAAAATAGAATTTTAAAAAACCCAGAAACAATGAATTTCAAAGAAAATTTTCAAAGCTGTACCAGATATAGATAAATCTAACAGGATTTGGATAAAAGCCGACAAATCAAGAAGCATCTATAAAACCAGTCCATATGAATATAAGAAAATCTTACACTACGAAATCACGGAAATATATGAAATCGACAACAAGGACACTAGTAATCAAATCAATGAAGATACCCCTAAATTCACCCAGAAACTGAACATTCAGGATTAACTTGGAAAGTTAAATGAAAAAAAAAAAATGAATATATTCTTTTCAAAGATCATAAAAGTAATTTTTATAATTATAATCAATCCAGACTAATTTAGCCTACAAAAAAACCCTATGTAAAATCATACATAGAAATGCATTAAACATCAGCTATTCCTGTACCAAACATTTGTAAAAATTATCGATGATCAAAATTTAAAAAATACTGACCAACTCAAACCAGAAAATAAAGTTAAAAAAAAATACATGTTATTGTAAGATAAGAGAAGAGTGCCCTTTAGAAAATAGCTGTAACATAGAGAATGTGGTTCACCTGGCAAAAAATTTACCCTATCGAAAAATTAATGATAAAACATACACTGGGATACCATCACTAAATTGGGAGTAACGTTATTATAACCATATACTTACTTTTAGTAACCCTTATTAAAGAACCAAATTATATTATAACCATATACCTACTTTTAATAACACTTATTAAGGAACTAAATTATATTATAACCATATATTAACTTTTAATAACCCTTATTAAGGAACCAAATTATATTAAAACCGTATACTTACTTTTAATAACCCTTATTAAGGAACCAAATTATATTATAATCATATACTAACTTTTAATAACCCTTATTAACGAACCAAATGGCACTTTCAAAATATTACTGGGAACTAAAAGACCAACGATGAACCTCAATAATAAATTGGGAAATTCTAAAAAAAATCAACAGCAACAAATAATTTACATGGTATATGTAATTTATGTCTTCATAAAAAAAATCAGTATTTTAAAATACAAAGATAGCATTAATTCATCAAATGAAAGAAGAGATTTTTTTTTTAAATGTAGACATAGAAATAGATTCATAATAAAACCAATAATATTTTAAACCAATACAGAAATATGTGTTCAGCCTTTATTTTTATTTATCTATTTATTTTTTTCATTTATCACTCCTACAATGTTTATTTTTATATTCCAATTTAAATTATAGATGATAGGTTTTAAATAAAATAGGGTTTTGATCATATCACTTATAGTTACATAACAACTTAAATGAATTTCTCAATTTAAGATTTTATCAAATTTTTATTCAAATATTACGTAACCCTGGGGAATAATAATATGAGTCAAATTAATATTAATATGTGCCACAGATCTATTGATATGAATAATCTTTTAATTGTTATTTCTAAGATTTAAGTTTATTATTGAATTAAATTTTGTATAAAATTTAATTCAATAATAAACTTAAATCTTAGAAATAACAATTTAAAGATTGAAATATCGACACTATTATTTTATTTCCAAAGAAGCAATTGAGATAATTGACAAAAAGAAATTTTCAATTTTCATATTACTAAAGTTAAATAAACTTTAATAATATGAAAATTTAAAGTTTTAACTATTTGAAAATTTTGATACTATGTCACCAAAAATTTCGATTTAACTTATAAATTTAATTATCAGTCCCAATTATTAAAAAATTCTGAAAAATTTTCCTAAAAAATCTAAAAGAAATTTTTTATCTTTATTGAGGAAAAAGACGAAGGGAGCTAACAATTAAAAAATCCAAAACTTTTTTCAAAAACGAAATTGAACAAATGATCATGTTTTTAACGGAAAAAAAAAATAATAGGGGAAAAATATAGAAAACGTTATAGGAAATGAAATAGGATTTAAATTATGGGAGATTCCAGAAATCAATAGAATAATACTTATATATATATATATATATATATATATATATATAAGTAAGTAAAGTTCGCGACCGTAATCGAGGGCAACCCGTAGGTCCCCTTTTCAAAATCTACTGAGCCAAGTTGTCGGGAAGGGCGCTTCTCCTTTTCTTGGATTGCTCCACTTTACGCTTGTTACATACCTTATAATCCTGAGTGTTAAGCTAGGAGATATCAAGTACCACTTTTAAGTCTTTGGTATGACTCGACATGGGATTGATTCCCGGTCTCCCAACCCATTGTAAATTTATTTCACTAGCTTATCAACAAGTTCTTCAAATGGATTTGAACCGTAATTTGTTTCTTTTCAGCCGTTAACACAGGGGAATACATTTCACCTTATGTAAGGTTCAAGGAGTTTTAATTTAGATATACATATATATTTTAAAAAAAGCATATATCTATAATTATATATATCTTGGCTTAGAAAATCTTCTTATATATGACAAAATCCGTTATTTTCTTTATTTCCGGTTGTGCGTCGTTATTAATCTTTTTTTTATTTCTTGTTAATAAACAGATTTCTGGTTTCAACGTTTTTAATAGAATTTCATCTAAAATTTTGAATTTAAAATTTATTCAAAATTCAAATTTTTTTCTGTTTTTAGTAAATACTTTTAAGAATGTAGTCATAGTATCTTAATTCTATTTGCATTTTAATTTACAAGTAATCAAATGTTTGGATTATTCATAGACATAAAAGATATATATATATATATATATATATATATATATATATTAAGGTTGTTTATATAGTTCTAAACCTCTCTCAAAGAGAAAAAAAAATCATAGTTGACCATTATTGGTGTGGAAACACATTACCACCTCTTAGAAAAATATGAAAATTAAATCAGATGTCTGTTTTAATTTTTGCATGTAGCTTAGAACATTTTGAACAAATCTCTGATATATATATATATATATATATATATATATATTGTAATCCACAGATTGACTGTTTTGTTGTATCACAACTCAACTGTGCGGCTATACTCTAGAGACGCTTCAAGCTGAGATCGAAACTCGGCAAACCTTACATAAGCCTGAGAACATAGCTCAACAGCCAGCAACAGTCCAAATGCCTACTCGGGATTATATATATATATATATATATAAGAAAAATAATGAAAATTTTAAGAAAAATCATGAAAATTTTAAGAAAAATAATGAAAATTGGATAAGGGAGACTGGGTGGTTGGAATTTTGTGGGTTTTTTAAATTTTCATTTGAATTTTCTCATTATTTCTTTGTCTGAAGATGCAGATCTTACATTCAAAAAAAGTATAGGGTCCTCTGATATAAATATCATTAAAAAAATATGTGTAATTTTTAAAGGTTTTTCTTTTATATATATATATATAGAGAGAGAGAGATAGATAGATGTGTGTTACAATAGTGTTTACACTGAGTCAACGGCACTTGGTGACAGTCCATTTCCAGCCGATATTTTTTCGCGAGTAAATGTTTTTATCTTATCTACTTGTGTCATATCCTGCTCGGGCAGGATATGACACAAGGTCAATTTTTAAGCGGAGTTTATGAGGTTTCAATTCAGAGTTTTTTTTCTCCTAGACTAGTTGCCTCACGAAGGCTGAAGAACTAGTCTGTCCTACTATTTACCCATAGCTGGAGGGAGAATAATTGGATTCATACCTTTCTAAAGGGTATTAGTGCTATGTGAAATGCAATCAGTCCCGTCCAGGATTTGAACTCGTATCGCAGTGTCCATTTCCTACGATGATAACCCTTGCACCACGAGTAAATGTTTTTATTAGTTGCTAAAAAGTATATAACTGTAAAGACCAATGATAATTCAGTTCGAATCGTTATCTTAAATTATATAATTGCGTAAAAATTATCACTATTTGATGGGAATACTTGAAACCATATAACTATCTTCAAATTATATGCATTAAAACAGGTCCCTTGACCGGGGTTTAATCGCAGGTCAAGCCATGCCAAAAACTGAAAAAATGGTACTTGATGCCTCCTTGCATAACACTCAGTATTATAAGGAATGGATCAAAGGTAAATTGGAGCAATCTAAGGAAAGGAGTAACGCCCTTCCTTACACCTCGGTGTCGTATCTAATGAAAAGGGAGTCTTCGGGTCACCCTCAACTAAGGTCGCCAACTTTACTTTTTTTTACTGATATGAATTAAGAATAGTTGAACATATAAATGTTTTTAAATGATTATCCTTCGTGTCCTAAAAGAATGTTTTGCTTGTAAATTAAGACAAAACATGCAATAAGATCAAGCAACCCAATTCACACACACACACACACACACACACACATACAGATATATAGATAGATAGATTGATTGATAGATTGATAGAAAGACTATTGAGTAGACAACTAAAAGGGTGGGGTTAAAAAGATTTGAAGCTTAAAATATCGGGAAGATGAAATTTGTTGATCCAAATTCAATCACCCATGGCAGGGCTTTTGGAACATTTTCTTTCAGACTGATTCCCTTAGGAAAGATATGAAATACCTTATATCCCAGCTATAAGTTAAATAGCGTCATTGTTGTTTTTCTACAAGGGAAGCTTTGGCAGTAAATAATCCACCATGTTTAAACAAAGAAACCCAACCAAATAATGGTTGTTTTGTCATTTTACCTGGGAATTCTGACATTGACATAACAAGTTAAGATACGGTTATCTTGTATCAGAGTTTTTCGTTAATATTAATTCAATTTTAATTTTATTCATTAAAATCTGTTACCATGAATAATACATACATTTACTGACATTGTATTTTTATTATTTTGGCTTCATTATTTTTTTTTTCGTTTTTGAATCTAAGTTTTTATTCGTATTATAAGATAACATTTGTTTCTAAAGCCATCTCATTACATATTACAAAATGGCATATTTTAGTTGGTTTGGTTTGGTTTGGTTTAGCTTTATGGCATATCAACCGTTGTAGTTTATTTAATGTCAAATCCTCTTTATAAATATATATATATTAAATATATACAATTTGCTTTGGTTTGGTTTGGTTTTGTTTGGTTTTATAGCATATCAATCATTGTAGGTTATTTAATGCCAAATCCTCTTTTACATATATATTAAATATATATAATTTGGCTTGGTATGTTTTTATAGCATATCAATCATTGTTGGTTATTTAAAGCCAAATCCTGTTTATGCATATATATTAAATATATGAGATTTGGTTTGGTTTTATTGCATATCAATCATTGTAGGTTATTTAAAGCCAAATCCTCTCTGTACATATATATTAGATATATACGATTTGTAAACACATTTTGTAGATAACATTCTTAAACAAGCCTGATCTCTTTTATTCACACTGTTAAATAGTTTCAAGCAGTCACATTTTAACATCAGTCATTTGTTTGCACAGTTTTGTCTATTTGACCCACAGATAAGACCCTATCAGATGCGACCCTTAAGGTTAGAGTGGACCGGGAAATAATGGCAATGACCCATGGATAGGACCCTATCAGTAGCTACCCTCGAGGTCAGAGTGGACCTGGGAGCAATGGCACATTCCACAAAGCTCCAAGTCTAGCGCCTCACAATCAGATGGTTTTATGTTATAAACAGGACACTCGTTGTGGTGGTGAGATGCAGTCAGTGTATTTTACAGCCGGAGCCGCCTAAACAAGGAATATTTCAGAATACAGTATTTCTATTAAAAGATTGAGAAAAAATGTATTTTAATATTTTCCTGTGGGGAGAATTGTTTTTAAATGTTTTCCTGCGGGAAAATATAATTATATGCGTCGTTAAGATCCGGATCTTTTTGGTCAGAACAAGATCGTCCGTTCAGTTAAATGACCCGTGTGCTTTGGACGAGTTGTATGTGACATCACTAGTGACCATCTCACGCTGTCAGGGATTCTACTTGGTGTACTATATTTGTCCACTATCTTACATGATCAAGTACTGTACGAGCTGCGTGTGGTGTAACGGTTATCATCCTAGTAAATGGACACGGTGACCCGAGTTCACATTCCGGAATACGCTGTTTGCATTTCACATTGCACTAATACCCTTGGGAATGGTCTAATTTAGAGTTATCCTCCTTCCAGCTATAGATAAATAGTAGGGTAGATTGCAAACTTTTAACTTGTTATGGCAATCGGTCTAGTTTGAAGAAAAACTTTAAATTCAAACTTTTTGAACTCCACTAAAAATTATCTTGTGTAAGGTCCTGCTTATGCAGAAGTATCGGTCAATACATACATGATCAAATAAGTTTTATTCTGCCACAAAGGGATTTTAGAATGTAAAACAGTAAATCCCATCCCCTGTGGACAGGACAACTATGCTTTTATCATATTTACCCAACCCCTCTGCTCGGGCAGGATAGGACACAAGGTCAATTTTTTAAGCGGAGTTTAACAGGTTTCAATTCAAAGTTTTCCTTCTCCTAGACTAGTTGCCTCACCAAGGCTGAAGAACCTAGTCTGCCCTACTATTTACCCATAGCTGGAGGGAGAATAATTGGATTCATACCTTTCCCAAGGGTATTAGTGTTATGTGAAATGCAATCAGTCTCGTCCAGGATTTGAACTCGTGTCGCCGTGTCCATTTCCTACGACGATAACCATTACACCACGGGCACCTCCAACTATGCTTTTATTCACTCTGCCAAAATTTTATTCCCCCACCTCAAGGCTCTGTATAGACCACTTTGAGAAGTATTAAATGCTGCTGTTCTCGATGGGAAGTCAGTTTAACTTAAAAAGCTTCAAAATTTGTACTCTCCTGACCTAACATTTATCATTGAGCTGTTATAATGGATAAGACATATAAGGATACTTGAGTCTCGATTTATCAACTGGTCATTAATTCATAATATCCCTCGTTTATAAATCGAGCCCAATTTACCTGATAATCTAACGCTTACTTGTGCTAAAATATCACCCTAATTTATGCTACGTTAAGCAGATATCAGTAAAATCTGACTGAGAAATTCCCAACACCCTGAGATTTGGGCGCTAATCACTTGAGGCAAAATGCTTATCACTCATTTCTACAGTTTTCTTGTGAGAGATACACAGAAATGTTTAGCAACGCTTTTTATAGTTACTCGTTAAAAAGCCGCCAATCAGCTCAATGTTGAATAACACTCCACTTACAAAATCCAATATAATTAATCTATATGAAAAAAAAAATGCGAAGAGTGCTTCGTGATACAATTACAGTTGTAGGAAATGAATACGGCGACCAAAGTTCAAAACCTGGATGAGGCTGTTTGTGTTTGATTCTTCGCTAATACACGTGAGAAAGGGATGAGGCTGTTTGTGTTTGATTCTTCGCTAATACACGTGAGAAAGGGATGAGGCTGTTTGTGTTTGATTCTTCGCTAATACTCGTGAGAAAGGGATGAGGCTGTTTGCGTTTGATTCTTCGCTAATACACGTGAGAAAGGGATGAGGCTGTGTGTGTTTGATTCTTCGCTAATACTCGTGAGAAAAGGATGAGGCTATGTGTGTTTGATTCTTCGCTAATACTCGTGAGAAAGGGATGAGGCTATGTGTGTTTGATTCTTCGCTAATACACGTGAGAAAGGGATGAGGCTATGTGTGTTTGATTCTTCGCTAATACTCCTGAGAAAGGGATGAGGCTGTGTGTGTTTGATTCTTCGCTAATACTCGTGAGAAAGGGATGAGGCTATGCGTGTTTGATTCTTCGCTAATACACGTGAGAAAGGGATGAGGCTGTTTGCGTTTGATTCTTCGCTAATACTCGTGAGAAAGGGATGAGGCTGTGTGTGTTTGATTCTTCGCTAATACTCGTGAGAAAAGGATGAGGCTATGTGTGTTTGATTCTTCGCTAATACTCCTGAGAAAGGGAAGGGATGAGGCTGTTTGTGTTTAATTCTTCGCTAATACTCGTGAGAAAGGGATGAGGCTGTTTGTGTTTGATTCTTCGCTAATACTCGTGAGAAAGGGATGAGGCTGTTTGTGTTTGATTCTTCGCTAATACTCGTGAGAAAGGGATGAGGCTGTTTGTGTTTGATTCTTCGCTAATACTCGTGAGAAAGGGATGAGGCTGTTTGTGTTTGATTCTTCGCTAATACTCGTGAGAAAGGGATGAGGCTGTTTGTGTTTGATTCTTCGCTAATACTCGTGAGAAAGGGATGAGGCTGTTTGTGTTTGATTCTTCGCTAATACTCGTGAGAAAGGGATGAGGCTGTTTGTGTTTGATTCTTCGCTAATACTCGTGAGAAAGGGATGAGGCTGTGTGTGTTTGATTCTTCGCTAATACTCGTGAGAAAAGGATGAGGCTGTTTGTGTTTGATTCTTCGCTAATACTCGTGAGAAAGGGATGAGGCTGTTTGTGTTTGATTCTTCGCTAATACACGTGAGAAAAGGATGAGGCTGTTTGTGTTTGATTTTTTGCTAATACTCGTGAGAAAGGGATGAGGCTGTTTGTGTTTGATTCTTCGCTAATACACGTGAAAAAAGGATGAGGCTGTGTGTGTTTGATTCTTCGCTAATACTCGTGAGAAAGGGATGAGGCTGTTTGTGTTTGATTCTTTGCTAATACTCGTGAGAAAGGGATGAGGCTGTTTGCGTTTGATTCTTCGCCAATACTCGTGAGAAAGGGATGAATCTATTGGTCTCTTTGGATAATTCTCCGTAAATAGAATAGTACTATTTCTTTTGCTTTTGTTAGGCAACCCTTCTAGAAGAAGGAAAACTGGCTTTGCACCACATCCTATATGTGGCAGAGGCTTTGTGTAAATATATGCCTGAATAAATATGAAATTATGTTCTGACACTACAATAATTTAAAGATTAAATGGCTAATACGTATGATCGACGTACTATCTGGATTGTGTATTTATATATATATATATATATATATATATATATATATATATATATATGTAAAGTTTAAGTAAATAAACTATATTGATATGTAATATATAAGTAAATATTTAGTAGATTAATATGCAATATATAAGCATTATGTATATTAATATGTAATATATAAGTGATCTCCAAATAAACCTGTAGAATACACCGACTGCACCACTGCAGAGCGGTAAGAGCCCTCCAATGAGTGTCCTGGATATGGCACTAAAGAATCTGATAGTAAGGTTCCAGTAAGGCTAGAGCTTGAGGGAATGCGGAGCACCCCTTCATTGCCATTGCTCCCAGGTCCACTCTGACTCTTTAATTTGACAATTAAACCGTACTTACATTTGAATTGCGTGCTTATGCTAAACTGAAATTTTTGAATTGGAAGTTTTTTGACATTGGAACTGTACTTACACTAAACTGAATGGTTATATATAGAACTGTTTTGACGTTTTACTGTGTAAACAAAATCTGTACTCACGCTAAACTGAATTACCTGAATTAGAACTGGTTAAATAAACAGAATACTTTGAAATAGAAATGTTTCGACAATTAAACTGTGTACTAATGCTAAACTGAATTATTTGATATAGAACTGATTTTTTACCTAAAAATGGATTTGGCGTTAAATAACCTACAAAGGTTGATATGCCATAAAACCCAACCAAACAACCAACCAACCAACCAGCCAAAACAAACCATATAAAACAACGTCCATGTTTTTATCAAATCTCGCCACACCTGGCGAACATCATACTGAACAAAAACAAAATCAAAATAGAAAACCTTATGAGAAAAAGAAAACATTTTCTCCCTCTGTGCCACCATACCTTTGAGAATGCTTTCCTTTGGCTTTTCCTAATCATTTGTCTCTTCCTCACTTCAATCACAACCCAGACACCACAATATAGACAATTTTCAGCGACGTCACATTATAGTCAATATCTTTTCAATGAAACAAGTCATGCCAAAACTCCCTTTCACACAAACTATCTTGCCCAGTCAGCTGGGGCTGTACAATACACTGACTGCACCTCTGCAGAGGGGTAAGACCACCCCCATAACGAGTGTCCTGGAAATGACACTAAACAATCTGATTGTGAGGTTCCAGCAGTGCTGGAGATTTGGGGAATGCGGAGTACCCCTTCATTGCCATCGCTCCCAGGTCCACTCTGGCTCGGAGTGGAAGCACCTGATACGGCCCTATCTATGGGTTAAATAGAACTAACAGCATACTTATGCTAAACTGAATTGAGTAAACTGAATAGCTTGAAATAGAAATGTTTTTGACAATTAAATCGTACGTACACTTAAACTGCGTGCTTATGCTTAACTGAATTATTTCAAATAGAACTGTTTTTCGACATTAAAACTGTATTTACACTTAACTGAGTTATTACATATAACTGCTTGAATAGTTTGAAATGGAAATGTTTTTGACAATTAAACTGTGTACTTATGCTAAACTGAACTGTTTTCAATAGAACAGATTATTTACATAAAAATGGATTTGGCGTTAAATAACCTACAAAGGTTGATATGCCATAAAACCAACAAACCAAACCAAACACAAACTATTCCCTATTTCTTTCTTATCAATTCCCTAAAATCTATCTCCACTTTCAAAACAAAAAAATTTAATGAAACCTGATACACTTGACTAAAATCAAGTGTATCAGGTTTCATTAAATTTTCTCTACCGACTTTTCCTGCTACAACTATACACCTCCACTCTCCTCACGTGGTTTTAAATAGAAAAAAAAACTCAGAAAACAGTTTCTATCTTGAAGACACTATTTGTCGCTGCCTTTCACCAGACAGGACTTGACACAAGGTCAAAAGCCCGAAGGCCGACTAATGTGGGGATAAGGGGGAGGGAAGGTCGAGATCGAGTCGAGACTCGAACCCTGCTGGTCTGTGCTGCTCATCGGCTCACTTGGTGCAATGTGAGCCTGATGAGGCAAGCAGTTTCACGAACCCAAATGTGGGTCCGGGCACGTATGCCGGGTTATGGCTTGAACTAGACACCAGGGTCTAGTGCCATACATAGGTTTCTGAGAGCGTCCGAGGACCTCTCTTGAAGACGTTCGTGAAGATGCAATAAAGTCGATCGAAATATCACACACGTAAATTTGATTTAGATATTTGATTTATCCAACTTTCAACTTATTTCTATCATAAGTAAATTAATATTTAAGTAAATTAGTAAACTCGCATCAAAACAGCAAATGTTGGTAATGTGATAATAGACACGTAAAAAATTAATCATATAATAAACGAATGCGGGAAATGAACGCTAAAAGAATATGAGACGTGACACGACTGGGTGGAGAAGGTGATTCACAGGGAATTGTGCAAGAAATCGGAATTTTACTATACGAACAAATGGTATATACACAACCCAGACCCCATCCAAGAAAATGAGAAGCATAAGATTCTCTGATATTTCAAGATTACCAAATCTCGGCCAGACGACCAGACCCAGTGATGGTCAATAAGAGAGAGAGAGACACAGAGAGAGAGAGAGAGACACAGAGAGAGAGAGAGAGACACAGAGAGAGAGAGAGAGAGAGAGAGAGAGTGATGGTCAATAAGAGAGAGAGACAGAGACAGAGACAGACAGACAGACAGAAACAGAGACAAAGAGAGACAGAGAGAATCTGCCGAATAGTGGTCTTTGCCGTCACGACGAATCACAGAATCAAAATGAAAGAAAGCGGAAGGAGAGATACATATATACATCTTGCCAGAGAACCAAAATAGTATGAAACATGAGAGTGACGGTGATACTAATAGTAATTGGTGTGGTCGAAGCACTCCCCAAAGGCTTGGTAAAAGGACTGGAAGACAGAGAAATCAGAAGACAAGTGGAAACACTTTACGATTATTATGATCGGCCAGAATACTGAGAAGAGTTCTGGAGATTTGAAGAGACTTGCCGTTACTTAAACTCCTCTAGAAGACCTTCGGCTTAAGTTGCTGTGAAAAATTCTCAATATTAATCAAAGAAAACGAAAAAGAGAGTAAAGTACTTGGAACTTGCTACGGAACCAAAATGCTGCGGATTATGAGAGTAACAGTTATACCAATTGTAATCGGTGCACTTGGAACGGTCCGCAAAGGCTTGGAAAAGGGAACTGGAAGAGTTGTAAATGGGAGGACGAATTAAGACCATCCAAACTACAGCATTGTTAAATGGCCAGAATACTTTAAAGGGTTTGAGAGAGTTGTGGAGACTTGCCGTCACATGGACTCTAGTGGAAGACCATCCGCTAACCCAGGTGTGAAAAACTCGTTATATATATATATTTCAATTTCTTTAACATTGCATAATATTCTATAATTTTTTTCTTATATTATATCTTACAGGATTTTTGTATTTCTTCAAGTGTTCATCGTTAAACAGGCAAAAATGTAGACGAAATTTTTCTATTTCATCAATCGAATTTTTGCCATTTTCCTTATTATTATTAAAATTGATCTTTTTTTTTAAGTATATCTAAATCGATTTTAATGAATTCTTTCTTTTATTTCGTTCACTCAGTTTTCTTTCAAACAGAAAACAATGCTTTCGTTCAATACGCCATACTGAATTCTCCCGAATGACTAGCAAAGGATGGACATGATTGTGAAAAACCACAAAGAGGAAATGAGGTATGCACATTTCTGTAAGTATGAATTACTCCATCTAATAAACATGCAAGCACAAGTTATATAGCTAGGTGTGTAAGCATACTTTCTAGAGAGTGGCCTGGATCTAAGGGCGGTCGGATATGCAAAGGGTCGCCGTTATTTGTTTGTTTTTTGTTTTGTTTTAGTCTTTATTTGAAGTCAAAGATTCATTTACAAATGTGATTGCCAGGCGTCTGTTCCTGACATGAGTCCGCCACTGATACACCGGTGGGTTGAGCAATGGATAAAAATGCGCCCTGGGGTGGTAGTGGTGGTGTTGGTAAAAGAACTGAAAGTGATGGGGAAAAAAAGAAACTGCATAAAAGTCAAAAAAGGGCGAAACGCCACCTACAAAGGAACACAGACCACCTACACATGCACATGCGCACACACACACACACATATATATATGAATATATTACACGAATATATTTCCATTTACATAACAATACATACATGTATATATATATATCTATATATACATAATAATATCCATATACATAATAATACATACATATAAATATGATACATATACATGCATAAAATAATTCGCTCATATATACATATATATATATATGTATACTTATATATATATACTTAGGTGTGTGTGTGTGTGTGTGTGTGTGTGTGTGTGTGTGTGTGTGTGTGTGTGTGTGTGTGTGTGTGCGTGTTCGTTCGCGTGTGTGTGAAGCAAAAAATTCAATATATGCCAGGCTCTTCTTTTTCTATTCTTTCACGTCATTGATCAGTAACATTCTTTGTGTAATATTCGTTTTTTTTCTTCTTGTTTTTTTCCCTTCCGCTTCTCATCTCTTATAAAATCTACAAAATTAGACATAAGATTGTATTTGTAGATGAGGACC
>OY757940.1:59174759-59209759 GCA_963585895.1 Sepioteuthis lessoniana
AGTTGAATGTTTTCAAATGTTTGTTTGGAAGGGGTAGTGATGATCTGCGCTCGAGATGGTGGCTGTTGGTAGACCCTACGTCCGGTGATAAGGACTTTCCGTCACATCACCCTTACATTTGTCCGCCTAACCCGACGTATTACAATCTCGTTGATTGTTGATTGAGTGTGAGATTAGCAAAACTCCGCGCATCATCAAAGATGAACTGAAGGCAAGGATAACGGCAAAATTTAAACTAGGAGATCATCGGAAAGGATTGAAAGAGCTTCTTAAGTTTGTTGGAGGCCGTCGTCGAAGCCAAAGGCGATTTCTTTGAATAAACTTATTTACATTATTTCGTGACATTTTCATGTAATTTTGGTAAATTGATCTCATAAAATAATAAATCAGTGTTATTTTTTGCGTAAAAACAGACGACTATACACCCTTCACGCTATCATTCTATCTATTTGTCTATATATATATATATATATATATATATATATATTCATATATAATTGATCTAGTGTCGAATTCTGCTTGTAGCAGTGGGTACTTTGCGCGGAAGACAAATATGGAATAATCTTTAAAACATTTTTTTTTTTAGTCTGATTAGTCCATTTTTTGAAAAAGAAAAAGAAAAGAAAAACGTGATAAATCTAAATTTTCATGATTAGCTCTATCATTCGAGTACTTTGTCAAGGAAATTAAGTCTAATATGAGTGAACAAAAAAAGAAACGACAAAGAATATTCGATTTGCTTAACGCCGAAACTAAGCCAAAAAAATTTCCGAAATGATTGGAGTTGCTTTATGGCTTCCATCAAGCCCAGATCTTAACCTTCTTCATAACGCTTTATGGGGCATCTTAAAAAACAAAACAAATACAACTTCCCATCCAAATATTGGTTTGCTGAAAACTTTTATTGAGGAGGAATGGAATAAAATATATGAAGGCATGCAAATCGTTTCGAAGAAGTGTTGACACAATAATAGAAAAAAAATGGCGGCCATATGAGTAAATTTACTGTTTTGTATCTATCTTCTTATATTGTTGTTTGTTTTTAAAAATTAAAACTAATCTTGTTTTGTTATAGAATTGTTTATTATTATACTAGAATATTCCTAATTTTCTTCAGCACTTTGTAAATATATACATACATATATATATATATATATATATGTATATATATAAACCTTTTGCCACGAGCAGAATGCAACAGTAAGTCCATGTTATACATATATGTTTGTAATTGTTGAGTTGTCATACAACGAAAACTTTTGTCTGTGGATGACAATATGTATATATATGTGTGTGCGTCTGTGTGTGTGCCGGTGGGTGTGTATTGAAGAGAGAGAGAGAGAGAGAGAGATTGAGAAAGAGAGTGCGTGTTGCGTATTTATATAAAGATATAAACTTAATCTGATAGAAAGGAAGAAAAGAGAAGAGAGAAATAATACACACACACATATATATATATATATATATAGGTTGTTTAGTACGTCTAATACACTCAGTAACTGACTATTTTACTGAATACTGTTCAAACACTGCAATCTCTGTAGAAGTATTGGGTTAAACTTATTGACAGAGGAGGATATTAAGTTTATAAATAAATATGTTTTGTAAAACAACTATTTTATTAGGATACTGAGTTCATGACAAACCGATGTATAATTTATATATATATATATATATATATATATTGTGTGTGTGTGTGTGTGTGTGTGTGTGTGTGTGTGTGTGTGTGTGTGTGTGTGTGTGTGTGTTTTAGTCCACTCTCTAAACCTGTCTCAGACCCAGCCCACATTATATGAGTGGGTTGTTTAGTACGTTAGATACACTTATTGGCTGACTTTTTTTTTTTTACTGAATACTGTTCAAACATTGTAATCTCTAGAGAAGTATTGGGTTAAATGTATTGACAAGGGAGGGTATTATGTTTATAAATAAATATATGTTTTGTAAAACAACTATTTTATTAGGATACTGAGTTCTTGACGTATATATATATATATATATATATATATATATATATATATATATATGTGTGTGTGTGTGTGTGTGTTTGCGTGATGAAGTTCACTCTTCAAAATCCGTCTCAGACCCAACCCCTCTGAGTATCGCTCCCAATCTGCATTCGGCTTTTCTTTTCCTCTGGGGTAAGTTTTACAACCTTCTCCCGATAACGCCCTAAAAAACAGCCTTTCACTCGTTGGCCATCTGTTGATTTGGTGAAGGGCCACTATAGATGCTGTGAGTTCTGGGATCACAAAAAAGAGCCGTGGGAAGGAAGGGAGAAGACGGTAGGGACAGAGAGACAGAGAGATAGAGAGAGAGAAAGGGGGGCAAAGAGAGACGATAAAGAACGTAACGTGAATAGTTAGGACGGAGAAAATATTTCCACTCCCTTGCGTTCATAGGTTAAATTTACCCGGAAGATATATATATATATATATATATATATATATATATATATATATATATATATGAAAGGCAATAGGGACAAGAAAATAAATCATATAACACGCAATATCCTTCCCGACCCGTATGTTGGTACGTTAAGATACTGGAGACTTTCAGCCCCGTTGGAAGGATTCAAATAAGTGTGAAATAGTCGATCTGAAAAGATTTGTTGATGAGAAGATATGAAAAGGTTGGTGTTCCTCGTATTGGTTCTTCATCATCAACCTTAACCCTAACCTTTCCTTTCTCTACCACCTTAGTCCCCTCACATTTCTTTATATCTCTCTTTGTTCGCAATCCTACCGACGCACAATAATCTTCTTCTTCTTCTTCTTCTTCTTCTTCTTCTTCTTCTTCTTCTTCTTCTTCTTCTTCTTCTTCTTCTTCTTCTTCCACACACTCACTTTGTTTGCGTTATTGTTGCTCTTTTTCTTCTTTCTTCTTCTTATTATTTTTGTTGCTGTTGTTTTTGCTGTTGTAGTTGCTCTTCTTGCTTTCAGTCTATGCAAGACTTTAACGGGTGGTTTTTCATTTCATTCCATCGTAGTTGCTTTTTGTCTGAGTGACAGCAAGTCTCCTCAGCACTCTTGGACTCGGCGTATTATTCTTGCTTATTAAAAAAAATGATACCAAACTGAATACAGAAAGTTTTATTGAACCTGAATTCTGAGGATTATTGTTTGAGAACAAATTCAGAGGTAAACCAAATCCATTTCAGCAGCCAGAAAATTCTTGGGTCTCAGAGCTAAAAATTACGCTCACAGTGTATCGAAGGATCAAATGCCTAATATTTATATTCAAAATGCATTTCTTGCATACTTATTTTGATTTTTCTCCGACGATGATTGGTGTCGCAATTTATGCAAGGATCACAGCTTCCACTAGGACTTATCTGAGATAGAAATGCGGGATCAGGTCAATTCCAACGGAACATGATTGATGACTACTGCTAGTTCCAACTGTAGAAGATTGGTTTAAAGCAAAAACGTTCAAAGAAACATTTAAAATATTTCTGAACCTATAAAAATGAAGTGACCGTATATATATATATATATATATATATATATATATATATATATATATAAATGTATTGTTATTTTTTATTGTCCTATTTCCTAGAATATATATATATATTATTTACTTATATGCTATTTGCCTTGGTTGGTTGTTTGGTTAGTCGGTTGAATTTAATGGCATAAAATCCCTATAGGTTGTTTGGTTAGTCGGTTGAATTTAATGACATAAAACCCCTATAGGTTATTTAATGCCAAAGCCTGTTTACACATATGTACGGTTTGTGAACACATGATTTAAAGAAACGACTCATTTACTCGCATACGAGTAAATATTTTCAAGTATTTCTATATGACATTAGTTTATTTAGTAATGATAGTTCTTTTTTTATTATCATTTCTCACAACTATTTCTACAACACAAATATAATGGTATTTCTCTTCAGCTTTTATTGGCTTTCAGTTGATTAGTTTGTTGTGTTTTTAGGATTGTAACCAACCCGGTCTCTTTCAAGAACGCCAAAACATTATCTATGTGGACGTTCTAAAATAAGTCATTCATGGTATTTGCGTGAAAATAGTGCTTTCTGGTATCATTAAAAAGTTAACACTCAAGGGGAACGTGTTTGATTGTGCAGGGCGTTTGGCATGTCGAGCACTGTGGTTGCTGTTCTTGCTTGAGTATAAAAGAGTGCGTAAGTCTGCTGTGACCAATACGCAATCACATTATAGTTACTTGTTCTTTTCGCGATTTTCGGAAAGCTGGGCGCTATTTACCTTGGTCTAGATTAACAATATACTGTACTAATATACTGCTAATATAATATTTACGATGAACATGAATATATTATTCACTTAAGTACAACAAATTTATAATTGTGCACATATTTGTAACAGTTGACGTGTTTGGAGAAATACGATTAAATTCGAAATCAACATATTTGAATTACTCTATGACCGTATCAAATATCTGAGTACTAGGCAAGTTTTTTTTTTGTTTTTTTTTGGCTTTTCTTTTAGTTCAGTGTATTAATTTCTGGAGACCACATAATTGTTTGCAAAAAAAATAAATTAATTGATAAAAATTAAAAACGAATAAATAAATAGAATGAAATAAAGATGATTGATTGATTGATGGATTAATTGATTAATTTGAAAGGCATGCTAACTTGTATAGAGTTAACTTATGCCTAGAGGTTAAGGAATCGCGTTCATTGTGCATTCATATTTACATTTTTTGCATAGTTGTTTTTTTAAGAGTTTTTTCTTTTTACACACGATCCTATCGAATACAGAAATTTTTAAACTGTTTTATTTGACCTATAGATCGGATCCTAACATGTATTCCCGATCTGGGTCTAAGTGGATATGGGAGGAATTCCCATTAAGAGGTATTGCACATTCCAAAGATTTACAGAACTGAAGCATCACCATTAGATGCAGTTTTGTGTCATACTCGAAAAACCCCTTTTGGGGGGGGGGTAACAGTCAGAATATTGTAAGCCTCGTCGACATAAAATAAATATATTGTTTACTTATAAACAATTTGCCTTGTTCATCAATGAACATAATACAGAACTAGTTCAGATCTGCCGTGGTGTTATGGTTATTTGGCGAAGGAAATGGACACGGCGACACGAGTTCAAATCCTGGACGGGACTGTTTGCATTTCACATAGCGCTAATTCCCTTTCGAACGGAACGATCCAACTATTCTCAAACCAGCTATGGGTAAATAGTAGAGCAGACTAGGGTTTTTTTTAGCTCTGGTTGGACAACCAGTCTAAGAGAAGGAAAATTCCGTATTCAAACCTGTTAAACTCCGCTAAGGAATTGACCTAATGTCACATCTTAAATATACGGAGAGGTTGGTAAATAGTAAGTAAGTAAAGTTGTCGACCGTAGTCAAGGGCGACCAGAAGGCTCCTTTTTCAATAGCTACTACACCGAGGTGTAGGAGAGGGCGCTACTCCTTTCCCTGGATTGCTCCACTTCACTCTTGATACGTACCTTATATTGCTGAGTGCTAAGCTAGGAGGTATCAAGTACCATTTTTAAAGTCTCTGGTCTGACGCGAGCTGGGATTGAACCCAGGTGTCCTGGATCATTGGCGAACACTCTACCCACTGGGCCATATATAATAGGTACTATTAATATATCATTTACTTTAAACATAAATATGCCAGGTCAGTCGGCAGGGGGTGTAGAATACACCGACTGCTTCTTTGCAGAGGATTAAGACCCTCCCATTGAGTGTCCTGATATTAAACTAAGCCATCTGATAGTGAGACTTCAGTCCAGGAGCTTTTGGGAATGTAGACTACGCCTTCATTGCCATTACTCCCAGGTCCACTCTGAACTGGAATGGTAGTGCCTGATATGGTCCACTCTATGAGTCAAATAAAACTGCGCACAAACGTCTGATGTTAAATAATTGTTAGTGTTACATAGCAATACTTGAAACCACTTTGCTGTGTACAAACGAATGGGTTATGTTGAATATAATTATGAGTGATGAAAAGCAACACTAAAAACTCTTTAACTGTGGATTGAATGGTGTTGTGACGTGTCTCGTACCACCTGACATCGTACCGTGTGTATAAAAGGCGTCTCACGAGTAGCGGTCGGCAGTTGTTGAATATCGACAACCAGCGTAACACTCTCACGGCGAAAAACTGTGAATATTGTATATACTCTAGATTGTACTGTTCAATCAATAAAAAGATTCATCTCTGTATTTCTCTGGGTATCTTTTCCTTCGATATACTACAAATAAAATAATTAATGTTAAATGCAAAACTGGTAACCACTTCACTGAGAGGAAACTAATAATTGATAGTAAATATAATTATTTGTGTTCGATAGCAGCTTGAAATAGAAAAGTTTTTGACAAGTAATGTGTACTTATTCAAAACTGAATTGTTTGAAATAGAACTGATTATTTGTATAAAATTGATTTGGCATTAAATAACGTACAAATGTTGATATGCCATAAAACCCAACCAACTAACAAAGAAACAACTCACTTGCAAATCATATATATATATATATATATATATATAAACATTTGTCTGAGTGCAAAAGATGACCGATCTTGAATTAAATTGTTAGTGTTATATCGCAATACGTGAAACCATTTAAGTTTGAGCAAAAAAAATGTGCTCAGGTTTATTTAGTAATGTCATCTGCAAAATTATTAAATAATCCACAAGGTTGATATACCATAGAATATATATATATATATATATATATATATATATATATATGGGAATGAAATATATATATATATATATATATATATATATATATGTGTGTGTGTGTGTGTGTGTGTGTGTGTGTGTGTATGTATGTATCTTTAAAAATTGATGGGTTTGGGTAATTCTGACCACAGATTTAAAAACAGCATATTAGACTGAGTCATTGGCAGTTTCCAAACCATCTTTCATAGAAAGGAGGAAATCCTATTGCATATTCTAAAGTACCCCTCTGCATCGGTTTTGATAATTATCCGACTCCCCACCAAATTCGATAAGACATTGCGTGGGCAGGGGAAGCACGAATCGAATGAACCTGAGAATAATGGCAAAAACATTTTACATCATAAATTCTTTTTTTTCTTTTCTTTTTGTTGGTTGGTTGGTTGTTTGGGTTTTATGGCATATAAACCTTTTCATGTTATTTAATGCCAAATCCATTTTCATACAAATAATCAGTTCCATTTCAAACATTTCAGTTTAGCAAAAGAATGCAGTTTAATCGTAACTACACAGTTTAATTGTCAAAAACACTTCTATTTCAAGTTATTCAGTTTAGTTGGTTGGCTAGTTGTTTTTGGTTATATGGCATATCAACCTTTGTATGTTATCTAATATCAAATCTATTTTTATACAAACAATCACTTCTATTTCAAACAATTCGATTTAGCATGATTACACAGTTTAATTGTCAAAAATATTTCTATTTCAAGCTATTCAGTTTAGTCAGACAGTTCTAATTCAACCAATTCAGTTTAGCATAAGTACGCAGTTTAGTTCTATTTAACCCATAGATAGAGTCCTATCTGGTGCTACTACTCTGGGCCACAGAGGACCTGGGAGCAATGGGAATGAAAGTTCACTCCACATTCCCCAAGGCCCCACTGGAACCTTAACATCAGACTGTTTTGTGTCATATCCAGAACAGCCGTTGTTAGGGTTTTGCCCTTCTGCAGATGTGTAGTCGGTGTATTCTACCGCCCCAGCCGACTGGTCTATTTCTTTTTTGTGTATGGGTGTGTGGTGTTGGAATAAATATATTAAAGTTGATGTTTTGATTATCCCAGTACGAAAAGAGGAGTGTCCACCCTACTATTTATCCATACATGTGCATGAAAAATTAATGGATTTGTATATTTTCTAAGGGTATTAGCGCCATATAAAATGCAAACAACCTCGTCCACGAACAAGATGTAACACAGAGACAATTTCAAAGTGTAGTATAGCTGGTGTGAATTCAGATGTTACATTCTCCTAGACTGGTTGCTAAATCAAGGCCTAAGAACCCGGTCTGTCCGGCTATTTATCAATAACTGGAGAGAGAGAGACAGACAGAGCTGATAAATTCAGAATTTTCCCAAGGAAAGTGAAATGTCTCAAGTCTCGTTCAGGATTTGAACTTGGTTTGCCGGTTCGATTCTCTACGCCGATAACCATTGCTCTAAGTGTCCTCGTGGTGTAATGGTTAAAGCGATAAACTGCGGAATCGTAGTACGCGAGTTCGTACTCCAGTCGCGCTATTACGTTCACTTTCGGGCAAATACCCTTGGGAAAGGTATGAACCCCCTTATTCTCCCTCCAGCTATGGGTAAATAGTAGGACGGACTAGGTTCTTCAGACTTGGTTAGGCAACTAGTCTAGGAGAAGGAAAACTCTGAATTCAAAACCTGTTAAACTCCGCTTAAAAATTGACCTTGTGTCATATCCTGCCCGAGCGGAGGGGTTGGTAAATAGTACCATTGCTCTAAGCGCGCCTCTAATTTGTTTTTATATGTGCATATATGTGTGATATGTCAATGAAAGATAGCTATACAAGTATTTCCTTTTAGGTGCGAATTGGGCAATTCCTTTTTTAAATACAGACTTAGTTCAAGCTGGTTCAAATCCGACAGAGATATAGTAAGCTTTGACCAAATCCCGTGCGAAACATGTCTGTGTGATTTTCTCAGTAGCTTTCCTTTTCTGTTATCATCGAATTTTTGGCAAACCCTTACACACACACACGCACGCACGCACACACACACGTAACCAACTCACATTAGTGGAAAATGATGCATCCCAAATTTTTGGTAACATGAGGGATATTAGTTAGTTTATTTTTTTTTTAAAGATATTTTAATATAAATTTATTTTCGCGGTTAATAACAAGGTAAACTACACTATTCAATCTCTCCTACATCCTTTCTTGAACTTCGTTTCAAGTTGTATTTTATTTTATTTTTTTGTTGCTGTTTTGTTTTTTGCTTTTTAGTATTTTCTTAAACATTTCTTTTTTTCTGTCTTTTTTCTTCACTTCATCACTTTTAATTCTTCCTTACTTTTCAATTTCTTTTCATTTCCTTCAAATTTTCTTTTCAGTATCACAAAGAAATTCTAAAGTACGCTTAATTTCCCCACAGGCAAAACCGGGTATCCCAGCTTGTTTTTTTTTTTTTTTCTGTTTTCTAGCTGCATTTTTCGCAGGCTTTTTATTTTTATTTCATTCAATTTTGCTATTTCTTTATTCCCCATCTTTCCCTCTTTAAAATTCTTCAGCTATCTTGAAAACCTCTATTTTTTTGGCGTCTCTCACTCACTCACTCACACACACACACACACACACACACTCTCTCTCTCTTTCTCTCTCTCTTTCTCTCTCTCTCTCTCACACACACACACACACACTCACCCCCCACATACTCTCTGTGTATTTCCCTCTCTCTCTCTTCAATCTTTACTCGTTAGAAATCTCTTAATTTCCATATAATTTATTTCTCATTATATCCCCCCCGCCAGTCTCTACGTTTTTCTTTCTTTCTTCTTCCATCAGGCCGCTTATATATTTATATATAGTTTTTTAAGTCTCGTTTTTTCTCGCCCTATTATCAGTTCACTTAACCTACGAGGTTTTCTTTTACAATTTTTCATGCCATTTCTACCGTTAATATTTTTTCCCAAGAGATATCCTGATTTTCAGATAAACACAGGTCGTTACAAGACGGTAGGGGTAGGATTTATAACGATGGCGTGAACGAATTAACAAGTGCGCAAAAAAGAAAAGATTAAAAAATAGAAGATTTTAATAAAAATTTTTAAAAAAAGAAAAGAAACTGGACTGAAGGCTCGAAATGAAAAAAATGTGCCGAGGAAACGAGAGTAGAAAAAGAAAGGAAAGGAGAATAGAAAGCACAGATTATGGTTTAGTTTTATGGCACATCAACCATTATAGGTTATTTAATGCCAAATCCATTTTTATACATTTAAACAGTTCTATTTCAAACAATTCAGTTTATAATAAGTACAAATTTTAAATGTCAAAAACAGTTATATTTCAAACAATTTAGTTGAACATAAATACAGTTTCTTTGTTTACAAACAGTTAAATGTAAAAACAGTTCTATTTTTAACCATTCAATTTAGCATAAGTTCACTGTTTGACTCATTGATAGGGCCCTATCATTTGCTAACACTCAGTGGACCAAGGAGTGATTGCAATAAAGGTGTACTTTACATTTCCTAAGGTTCTAGCATTACTGGAGCCTGACCATCAGATAGTTTAGTGGAGGTCTTTCTCCTCAGCAGAGGTGCAGTCGGTGTATTCTGTAGCCCCAGCAAACTTGGCCCGAAAAGCACAGAAGAAAATAAAGCAAAAAGAAAAGAAAATTTAGATAAGGAAGGAAGGAAGAAAGAAAATAATGATGAAGAAGTTAGAAAATTAGAGAAGGGTGTTATATAAAGGATTGATTAATTGATTTTAACGGTATGTCAATCTGTCTGGGATTATTCAATGGCTAAAGGTAAGGAAATCGCGGTCATTGTACGTTCTTATTTATATTTTGTAAAGTTGGCGATTGTAGTCGAGGGTGACCCGAAGGCTCCCTTTTCAATAGCTACAACACCGAAGTGTAGGGAAGGGCGCTACTCCTTTCCCTGTATTGCTCCTCTGAACCCTTGATCCTTACCTTATTGTGCTGAGTTTTAAGCAAGGCGGCATCAAGTACCATTTTTCGAGTCTTTGGTATGACTCGAGCCGGGATTGAACCCCGGTCTACCGGCCCATTGGCGAACACTCATTAGTCCAATGGCCTGGTTCTCATTGGCTTAGAGGGTAAAGTGTTCACCAAGGGTCCGGGAGACCTGGGTTCAATCCCAGGTCACCTCATACCAAAGACTTTTAAAATAATACTTGATACCTCCTTGCGGCAAGGAAAGGTACGTATCGAGGGTAAAGTGGAGCATTCCAGGGAATGGAGTAGCGCCCTCCTCTACTCCTCGGTGTTGCAGCTATAGAAAAGGGAGCGTTCGGGTCACCCTCGACTAAGGTCGCCAACTTTACTTACTTATTTCTTATTATATTTTGGTACTTAGTCCTATTGAATACGAATAATTTTTAAGCAAATCTATTTGACCCATAGATGGTATGCTAACAGGTACAACCACGCTGGGCCAAAGTGGACCTGGGAGTAATGGCAACAAATTCATGGCTTTTCACTCTCCACATCTCCAGATTCAGTTATATCCAGGACTCTCATTTTAGTCAGTAGGAGATTTATGCTCCCGACAGAGAATTCAGTTAGCATATTCAAAGCCTCGCGAACAGTGTAATTTATGAAAAGAAGAAAATGGAGGAATATACATGGATAAAAGAGGGTAGAAAGAAAGATAAATGACTGACCTTAACGGCATGTCAAATCTCTATGGTTATTTTAAGTCTAGAGGATTGGGAATTGTGTTCATTGTACATTTATTGGTAGATTTTTTATGGCTTCTTAAGTGTTTTTGCACTCACTCATAAGATATTCAGTATTTTTATTTAAATAACCTAGTCGGCTTGGGCTGTAGAATACACCGACTGCTTCTCTGCGGAGGGGTAAGACTCCTTCAACGAGTGTTCTGAATATGACACTAAACAATCTGATGGCGAGGCTACAATAATGCTGGGCCTTTAGGGAATGCAGAGTACACCTTCATTTCCATCACTCCCAGGTCCACTGTGGCCCGTAATGGTAGCACCTGATAGGGTCCTATCCGTGGGTCAAATAGAATTCTTTGATATTTAAACTGAATGCAAACAAATGACATATGCAAAATTGAATTCATAAAAGAGAACTGTTTGATCATTTAACTGTGTGAAAACAAATGTCTGAGGTTTAATTGAATTGTTTGTGATACATAGCAATACGATTTAACTATTTAACTTTGGTTGACTTATGCAAAATTGAAGAGTTAGAAACAGAACAGTTGATCTTTTATTCATGTGTATCTTGAAAATGTGTTTACAAATCAGATATTTAAGATATATGCAAAAACAGGATTTGGCATAAAATAACTAATAATGGCCGATATGACATAAAACCAAACCAAACTTTATCTAATACAAATAATTTGCACACAGTACTAATAATTATATGGTTTCAAGAAATTATTTCTTTTTAATAATAGTAATTTCTTTGTATACAGTAATATGGTTTCAAGTCTCTGAAAATAATCCTTAGTAAATAATTATACGAGCGTCATTCAAAAAGTTTTATGCCTCACCCAAAAGGAAGAGCCATAGCTGAATATTTTGGCGGTGGTAACATAATTCTTTGTATTACTACATAAATCTAAATGAGATCTTCTTTTAATTTTATAAGAAGTATTGTGTTGCCTCAAAAAATTCTTACTTATAGTTCTTCGTTCTTGGTGAAGCTAAGAACATTTTGAACAACCTTAATTGCTTCAAGTAAAAATTCTTAGATGTAAATGTTTCTTTTAGAAGTAGAGGAATTATATTGTGAATTGAATTACGATGACAAGAAAATCCGGCGAAGACTTGCGTGTGACATACGGAAACACTGGACAGCTGTTTCTCACCTTTTTAAGTCTCATTAGCAGTGTATACAGCGATCTCTCTAAACCAGAATGCAGGCCCGAAACTTTCGGCTCTGCTTTCTTTGGTCGCTGGTTCGACCTTCTGTGGTGGGGATCACGGTATACACTGCTGATGAGACCTAGTAAGGTCGAAACAGCTATCCAATGTTTCCGTATGTCGTACGCAAGTGTTCGCCGGATTTTCTGGTCATGATAATTCAATTCACGACATAATTCCTCTATACAAAAAAGAAAAATGTACATCTAAGAATTGTTACTTGAAGCTAGTGAGGTTGTTATCGCGCGCAAGTGTTCACTGGATTTTCTGGTCATAGTAATTCAATTCACAATAACTATTCTTAGTACAAATAATTTACAGTTTTATGGCTTATCGAATACATACACACACACACACACATATATATATATATATATATATATATATATATATATATTCAGGTCTATTTAAGCCATGAATGGGAATATAAAAAGTACTTTCACTCTGGGTCAGAGTCAGTCTGAGAGTGATGAATTTTAATATTTTTTTCACACTCCACAATTGTCATCAGGCCATTTTTGACAGTTTATTGTCATATAGAAGACATTCCTTTTTTCTGGGGGGGGATAAATATTAGCACTTGTTATATGAGATATTACATGGATTTTCGGTTCGTTCCTATTGACCCCGTGTGCTTTGGTAAGCTGTCACATTTTGATTAATAAACAGGACAGCACGATCAGAGCACTCAGGTCGACCAGGGGTGTAACCGGAAGTGGATCACGTGATGAGAACCACACGGTCAGATTTGGACAGAGAGCAGAGAATCGCAGTCGAGCGAGGGAGACGCAGCCGATCAGAGGCATCTTCGACGAGCTTGCAAGGGGATGCACGCGTTGGCACCCCCTGGCTCCTGGAAAAAGTCATCGAATGAAGAAGTCCTCTCTCTGAGTATATGTCTCTCCACCCATCTCTCACGCACCTCAGACACATCAACTCTTTCGAGAACAAAGTGTGAGAGATATATTTTTTTTATAAAGAAATGTGTTCGTTCGTTCATTGAAGTTCGTAAATTATGTTTGATTATGTTTCCGCTTATATTTGTATGACGGCTATACAATATATTATGCAGTGGATCCAGTCAGCATATTCTAAGCCCCTCTTACAGGGTGGTAATAAGAAAAAGACAGAGAAATAGAGCAAAAAAAGCAAAAAAAAAAAGAAAAAAGAGGAAATAATGATATATTGGTTGAAGTTTGGGGAAAGGTCATTCGGGTTAGAAAATAAGTGCAGGCTTAGATTCTTCATTTAATGGCATTCAAACTTTGTCGATTAGTCAATGCCAAAGCCATCTTTGACGGTGAATGGTGATAAATATGTAACCCATTTGTAGTTCGAGTGACACGGGGTTCATGCCTTTCCCAATGGAATTAGTGTGAATGGGAACGTAACCGAGCGGTTGAACATTGACCTCGCCTTTTTCGAGACTGCAGTTCAGCACTTTAGCCGTTACACGATGGTAAGTCCTCAAAAGTGAAAGAAAAAGTAGTAATTTCCTTAATTTTTAGCTTAGATGTTGCATAAGGCCGAATAAATGGGGCATCCAATGAGAATCGAACTCACTCGTGAAGATTGCTAGTCCAGTTTGCTAATCATTACATCAACCGAGACACCCAAAGTGAAGGAGAAAGTAGTAATTTAATTAACTTTGAGCTTAGATATGGTACAAGACTGTTTGAACGGGCACCCGCTCAGAATCGAACTCACTCGTGAAGATTGCTAGTCCAGTTTGCTAATACTTACATCACCCGAGACACCCAAAGTGAAGGAGAAAGTAGTAATTTAATTAACTTTGAGCTTAGATATGGTACAAGACTGTATGAACGGGCACCCGCTCAGAATCAAACTCACTCGAGAAGATTGCTAGTCCAGTTTGCTAATCATTACATCAACCGAGACACCCAAAGTGAAGGAGAAAGTTGTAATTTAATTAACTTTGAGCTTAGATATGGTACAAGACTGTATGAACGGGCACCCGCTCAGAATCGAACTCACTCGTGAAGATTGCTAGTCCAGTTTGTTAATCCTTTCATCACCCGAGACACCCAAAGTGAAGGAGAAAGTAGTAATTTAATTAACTTTGAGCTTAGATATGGTACAAGACTGTATAAACGGGCACCCGCTCAGAATCGAACTCACTCGTGAAGATTGTTAGTCCAGTTTGCTTATCCTTACATCACCCGAGACACCCAAAGTGAAGGAGAAAGTAGTAATTTAATTAACTTTGAGCTTAGATATGGTACAAGACTGTATGAACGGGCACCCGCTCAGAATCGAACTCACTTGTGAAGGTTGCTAGTCCTGCTTGCTCACCATTAAACCACTCGAGGCGCCCAAAGTGAAGGAGAAAGTAGTAATTTAATTAACTTTGAGCTTAGATATGGTACAAGACTGTATGAACGGGCACCCGCTCTGAATCGAACTCACTCGTGAAGATTGCTAGTCCAGTTTGCTAATACTTACATCACCCGAGACACCCAAAGTGAAGGAGAAAGTAGTAATTTAATTAACTTTGAGCTTAGATATGGTACAAGACTGTATGAACGGGCACCCGTTCAGAATCGAACTCACTCGTGAAGATTGCTAGTCCAGTTTGCTAATCATTACATCAACCGAGACACCCAAAGTGAAGGAGAAAGTAGTAATTTAATTAACTTTGAGCTTAGATATGGTACAAGACTATATGAACGGGCACCCGCTCAGAATCGAACTCACTCGTGAAGATTGTTAGTCCAGTTTGCTTATCCTTACATCACCCGAGACACCCAAAGTGAAGGAGAAAGTAGTAATTTAATTAACTTTGAGCTTAGATATGGTACAAGACTGTATGAACGGGCACCTGCTCAGAATCGAACTCACTTGTGAAGGTTGCTAGTCCTGCTTGCTCACCATTAAACCACTCGAGGCGCCCAAAGTGAAGGAGAAAGTAATATACAAAATAAAATGTTAGTAGAAGAAAAAATTTAAAAAAAAACAATAAAAAAAGAAAATGAAGAAAGGGAAGAATGAAGGCAGAAATAAAAGCAACGAAGAAAGAATTGCGTATTGAAGAGAAAAATGAAGATATCATGAGATAGTAATGAAGGAACCATGGCAAAGAAAAATTGGAGGAGAAAGTTATATGCGAAAAAGTTGAAAGCAGACACAAATGAATGAAGGCAAAAAGAAAAAAAAGCGAAAAGATTGAAGGAAAGAATAAAAACTGGAAGGAAGAAAGAAAAAAGCACAGAAGGGAAGGATGAATAAGGGAGCGATGGAACGTTGATGGGAGGAAAATAAGTAGGGAGAAAATGGGGATAGAAAGAAAATAATGGGAGGAGAAAGCAAAAAATGGGAAGAAAAGTATGATGAGGTGGTGAAAAAGAAAAGAAAGAAAAATCAAATGAAAGAAAGACATAATAAAACAAGGAAAGCCATGATGGAACAAAGAAGAATTAGAGAGACGAAGAGAGATAAAGAGAGAGAGAGATAAAGAGAGAGAGAGAAATAAAGAGAGCAAACTTTGGAGAAAAGGAGAAATAAAGAGAGGAAGGAAGGAAAGGAGGAAAGAAAGGCGGGGAAAAGTGAAAAGGGAAGGTAATTAAACGATCTTTTTACAGCAACCTTTCTCTCAGAGAAATTTACCGTATCTAAATTATATCTAAAACATATAATCATATTATCTATATTATAGGGTGTTTCAATATACATAGAACCAATGTGACTGCTAATAACTCTACTAATAATAATGTTGTGTTCTTTTTTCCCTTCCGATTCGAAAATAGTGTTCTATAACAACTATTAATCTTTGGACAAAAGAGGAAAAACATTTTGCATCACTACTTATTCAAAGACAAAATAATTCAAACCTGCAAGTAAAATTTCGCAGGAAGTTTAACTTAACAATAATCCCCAGAAAAGCCAAATTTATCGTAGGGGACAAAAAGTTTTAGCCGCAGGGTCAGTACAAAATCTCATAGGATCTGACTGGAAGTTGACTGCAAGATGTCCAGACAATGTGGATACAGTGAGAGATTCTTCCGGAAGGAGTCCGAAAAAGTCGCTCCGAAGACGTTCTAAAAGTAGGTAAAGTCAATCGATTTCTGCCCTTGGCATCTGGTTTGACCTTTCTGAAGTGATATGATCGCTGTTTAAGGCTCAGATAAAAGATGACTTGATGCAATATGAATTATCGGAGAAATGGATTGCATCTTTTTTGAGACATCCTGTAAAATGATACGATTTTAATATGTATATACATTGTGATAACAATCAAACATAAAAAAATGAATCCAATTTCAGCATTAAATAAGGAGTTTATATGCCCTTAAATGGAAAAATCAAACCAAAACTTATTTGAGAACTTCCTACGGAAAACTGCATATTGCTTTTCAAGAAAGTACTATTGAAGAAGAAAGCCTAATACCACCGCCGAATACCTCCCTTATATATATACATATATATATCGCGTCTTTAATTAATGGTATATCAAGCTTCCTGGGTTATGTAATGCCGAAGCCATCCTAGTGAAAGGAGAGTATGGGGTGCTTATTTAGCTGGAAGATAGGGGAGTGTTCATACGTTTCCTAAGTTTAATTATCCGAAAGTTAACAAGACAGTGACTGAGATTTCGAACTCTCTTACAACAGTGTTACAGTCCAGTACATTAGCCACTTATCTACGGTGACTATATATATATATATATGTGTGTGTGTGTGTGTGTGTGTGTGTGTGTTTAGAACATTGATATATATATATATATATGTATATATATATATATATATATATACTAATTCACCCTGTATTTACGCCACAGGTAGACCGGTTGCCTAGACTGACTATTTTACCGAGGCTAAAGATACCATTCTGCCCTACTTTTCACTGTCGTTGGGAATGTGGAGAAATTATATTTTTCTGCGTTTCACAAGGGCATTAGCACAAAGTGAAATGCAAACAATCTCATCCCGGATTTGAATTCAGTTTACTGAATTCGAGTTCTTAGACGATAACTGTTACTCTGCGAACGCTTGACAGCTGGCCACGAGAGACAAACTAGGTGTTTAAAGATCAAGGGTGACAAGAATCCAGGATGAATGATATTAATCAGAAAAAATTAACGATTATAGGTTATTTAATACTGGATCTGGTTTATACATAATAATTACATATATAGGATTTGTAAATGTAAGTCAACAAAGTTTTATTGTTCCAAGAATTGCTACGTATAACTAACAATTCAATTAAACATCAGTCATTTGATAAAAGACATCTAAATGATCAAACAGTTCTATTTCAAACAATTCAATTAAGCAAAAGTCATAATTGGCACTCTGGGCCCTTGGTCTAATGAGTAGACTGTTTGCCAATGGCCCTGGAGACCGGAATTCAATCCCAGGTCGAATCATACCAAAGACTCAAAAAATGATACTTGATGCTGCCACTCAGCATTATAAGCTATGGATCAAGGATAAAATGGAGCAATCCAGGGAATGGAGTAGCGCCCTCCCCTACACCTTGGTGTAGTAGCTATTGAAAAGGGAGCCTTCGGTTCACCCTCGACTATGGTCGCCAACTTTACTTACTTTAAATGTCAAATAGTTCCGCTTGACCTCTTTGGTGTTATTACTTCGGGCCAGAGTGGACCTGGGAGCGATGGCAATGGAGAGGTACTCTGCGTTTTGGGAAAGATATGAATCTAATTTCCAATGAGTAGTGATAAATAGTAGAACAACATGGAAGAAGGAAAACTTTGACTTAAAACAAGTTTTACTCTGTTGAAACATTGATCTTTCACCGCATGCCGTCCCTGTCAGAGAGCTTGAACAAATACACACACACACATATATATATATATATATATATATATACATTTCTGAAAACTGTGATCTTTCACTGATACATCTTTACACAATAGTTGATATGCCATTAAACCAAACCAAACCGTAACTTTCCCAAGGTTATATGGGCCATATAAAGTGCAAACAGCCTCATCCATGGACAAGATGTGGCACAAAGTCAATTTCTAAACGGAGTGAAATTGGTCTGAATTCAGGGTTTTCCTTTTCCAAGACTGCTTGTCTAATCAAGGATGAGGAACCCGGCCTACCCTTTAATTTGTCCATTTGAAAAGAGAGCAAATAGATTCATGACTTTGTCAAGGGCATTATCGCGAAGTGAAATGCCTACAGTCTCGTCCAGGATTTGAACTTGGTTCGCTGATTTCATTTCCTGCGACGATAACCATTACTCTAAGCTAGCCTCCAATGTATTTGTATATGTGTGTGTATGTGTGATGTGTCAATGAAAGATGGCTGTACAAATATGCCCTTTAATGCGCGAATTAGGTAATACCTTTTTCTAGATGCCGACTTACTTGACGCTGGTACAAATCCGACAGAGATTGTAAGATTTGGGTTATGCGCATGCGTGATACGCTTTGCTATTTAGTAAGAAGATCTAAACTCGTTTTTCCCGCCGTTTCTTGTAGGTTGTTACTCATGCCCGTTGGAGCGTGAATAGCAAGGTTGGGCATTTTGAAAAGACACTAGAATAATCCTCCTCGTTTACTTTTCTGTGGCATTAGCTTCCCAAACACGTAGGTATTAAATCAGGCTTTGCCCTTACCTTTATTAATAACTGGTGAAGTTTGAATGGCGTCTGTTTTTATCTTCACACTCTTTGTCCATTTTTTAAAAACCTTTTCCTCATCATTTCTTCCCTCTTTCTATTCCCCCCCTCTCTCTCAATCTATCTATCTATCTATCTATCTATCTATCTATCTATCTATCTATCGCTTCTTTTTCCCTCTTACGTATCTATTTTTTCTCTTTTTCTTTTCTATATTTTCCGTTTCTATTCTTTTCCTGTTCACTCTTATTAATCTATTCATCTCTCTTTTCTATCTTTTTTCTTACTATTTTCTCTCTCTCTTTCTCTCTCTCTCTCTCTCTCTCTCTCTCTCTCTCTCTATCTATCTATCTATCTATCTATTTATTTATCTCTTCTTTTTCCCTCTTACGTATCTATTTTTTTTCTCTTTTTCTTTTCTATATTTTCCGTTTCTATTCTTTTCCTGTTCACTCTTGTTAATCTATTCATCTCTCTTTTCTATCTTTTTTCTTACTATTTTCTCTCTCTCTCTCTCTATCAATCTATCTATCTATCTATCTATCTATCTATCTATCTATCTATCTATCTATCTATCTCTTCTTTTTCCCTCTTACGTATCTATTTTTTTCTCTTTTTCTTTTCTATATTTTCCGTTTCTATTCTTTTCCTGTTCACTCTTATTAATCTATTCATCTCTCTTTTCTATCTTTTTTCTTACTATTTTCTCTCTCTCTCTCTCTCTCTCTCTCACTCTATCTATCTATCTATCTATCTATCTATCTATCTATCTTTTCTTTTCCCTTTTACATATGATTTTTTCTATATTTTTCTTTTCTATATTTTCTCTTTTCTTTTTCCTTTTCCTTTTTATTCATTTAATTCTCTCTTTTTTATGTTTTGTCTACTTACTCCCCACTCTCTCTCTCTATCTATCTCTATCTCTACACATCAATTCGTCACTCTTACTTATTCATTTATTGTCTCTCTTTTTCATCTTATTTCTTCTCGCTATTCTCTTTCTTTTTCCCTCTCCATCCGTCGCTTCTTTTTCACTTTTATACATATATTTGACTCTCGTTTCCTTTTCTGCATTTTTCTACGTTTGTCTTCTCTTCTATTTAACTGCTTATTATTTTATTTGTCTCTCTTTCTATATCTTTCTTCTTCTTACTGTCTGTCTGTCTGTCTGTCTGTCTCTTTCTCACACACGCGCGCACACACGCACATGCACACATATACTTTTTTCTACTCTTACACATTTATTTGTCTTTCTTTTTCTTTTCTGCATTATTTCTCTTTTCCCTTCTCTTCCTTTTAACCATATTTTGGTCTCTTTCTATCTTTCATCTTCTTACTGTTTTCTCTCTCCCTCTCTCTCTCCCTTTCTCTCCCCCTCTCTCTCTTGTTTCTCCTTTGCTTCTTTTCTACTCTCTTGTTTCTCTTTTTCTTTTCTCTATTTCTCTTTCTTTTAACTACTTATTTATTTGTTTCTTCTTTTTCATCTTTCTTCTTCTCACTATTCTCTCTCTCAAATTTTCTCTCTCCCTCTCCCTCTCTCTCCCTCTCTTGTCTCTCCTTTGCTTCTTTTCTACTCTCTTGTTTCTCTTTTTCTTTTCTCTATTACTCTTTCTTTTAACTACTTATTTATTTGTTTCTTCTTTTTCATCTTTCTTCTTCTCACTATTCTCTCTCTCAAATTTTCTCTCTCCCTCTCCCTCTCTCTCTCTCTTTTCCTTCCTTCTCTTACACATCTACTTGTCTCTTTTTTTTACTTTTCCGTATTTTTCTCCATTTCACTTCGCTTCGCTTTTTTTTTTCTCTGACATTTTTTGTTTCCTTTCCCAACTTTTTTTCTCTCCCTTTTTCCTTACTCTTTCTCTTCCTCTCTCTCTATCTGTCACTTCTTTTTTCTCTCTTATTCATCTAGTTGTTCCTCCTTTTCTTCTTTCTATTGTCTCTTTCACTGTTTTACAGCTATTTATTTTTCTTCTCAGTTTTCAGTGTCCCTCTTTTTCACTCCTATACCTGTCTTTGTTATTCTTTATTACCTCTTTTCTTCCTAACTCATCCTGGCTTATTCTTTTTCTCTCCTATACATCTATCTATCTTTCTTTTATTTTGTTTTATTCTATCCACTTTTCCGTTTTATCTTTTCAAATGACTTGCATCGAACAATTGTGTTTTTATCTTTGGATGATAGAAATTTTATGTTTGAATGACCAATTTCGAAAATAAAAAATAATACAAAACCATGCTATTTTTCTAGATATAATAAAATCCTTGTATATTTGATTGAAAAGAAAATGAACATTTTTACGTGCTATTTTGAATAAATCCTGGAAGCAGCATCCCCAAAATAGCATCTTCACGTTTGATATAATCAAGGATGGTAATTGATTATATTAGTTAATTATTTTATTTGTTGTAATAAATTGTGAGTTAGCTAAAAACATTGAATTCGAGAAAGTCACATTCGAGAAAGGTCAGGCGGGTGCTCTCTGGGTTCTTTGGACGGCAGTCAATTGCCATAAGAGAGTTCTGTTTTGAAATCGGTTGTAGATAGGATGTTGAAAATAATCATTTTGAATGCAATGACAGGTGATTTAGCTGACGTGTTACGGAAAGTTTTTAGTAATAACGTAAGCAGTAATTAGTGAAATATTAGAAGAAATAAAAGGAAAATTTCAGTGATCAGTTAGTCAGGGCAGTTAGATGGAGAAAGACGATCAAGTAATTAGGAGATGACAATATCGGTCCATTTTGGAGTGACAGGCCTGGTCATGATGAAAAGATGTAAGTCGGTGTTTTGATTGTTCGTCTCTCACGAATGAAAATCTTAGCGTTTCTAATGAACTCCAGTAATCCTCTCACGCTATTTCTCTCGGGTTTGTTGACGACTGTGTAAATTTTGCAGACTTTAATATACTTTCGTATTTAAAGAAACAACGGTATCGCTTTGGTGACTGTACCAAGAGCACCAATTACAATTGGTATAACCGTCACTTTCATGTTCCACAGTTTTATGACTATTATTATTATTATTTTCAGAGTTTTTCACACCAGAATAAGCTGAGGGGTTTTCCACTAGGGCTTGAGTGGCAGCAAGTCTCCTCAAGTCTCCAGGACTCTTCTCAGTATTATAGCCGATCTTAATAATGATGTAGATCGCATGGTCTCTACTAATCCTTTTATTTCCTAGTTTTCTAGTCCCTTTACCAATCCTTTTGGGATTGTTCCAAGTGCTCCAACCACAATTGGTATCACAGTCACCTTCATAATCAAGAATTATTAGAGTTTTTCACATCAGCGTAAGCTGATGGTCTTTCCCTGGAGATTGAGTGACAGCAAGTCTCCTCAAGTCTCTAGGTATTATTATTATTATTCTCTCATTAGAGCTTTACACATCAGCGTTAACCGATGGTTTTTCACTGGAGTCTGAGTGACAGCAAGTCTCCTCAGTTCTCCAGGACTCTTCTCAGTATTCTGGTCGTTCTTAATTATGCGGTCGTTTGGATGGTCTCCATTCGTCCCGCCAACGTCCAAGTCCTCCAGTCCCTTTTGTAATCCTTTAGTTACTGTTTCAAAAGCGCCAATTACAATTGGTATAATTGTCACCTTCATATTCCATAGTTTTTTCAGTTCCCTAGCAAGGTCGAGGTACTTATCGTTCTTCTCACATTCTTTCAGCTTTATTCTGTGGTCAACTGGGACAGCAAAATTTTTGTTGTTGTTGATTATTATTAGGTTTGGTCTTCTGGCCGAGATTAGGTGATATGTATGTATGACAAAGTCCCATGAGAGTTTATGTGTGTTATTTTCTAGGACAGGTGCTGTGTTGTGCATATACCATTTGTTAGTATGGTCGAATTTAAATTTCTTACACATTTCCTAGTGAATCCCCTTCCCGACCCAGTCGTGTCTCGCTTTATACTCCCTCTATGCTAATTTGCTGCATTCGCTTATCATAAGATTGATGGTTTCATCTTTGTCACCACATAGCCTGCATTTGCTATTTTGTTGAGACCTATCTGTTCTCGCTTTGATATGATTGGTTCTTATGGCGCTGTCTTGTGCTACTATTAGGAGAGATTCTGTTTCTCTCTTAAAGTTTCCTTTTCTTAGCCATGTTCAAGTTTTGTCGTGTGAGATATTGTTTATTAGTCGTTTAAACCACCCATAGAGTTGTTTTCCTTCCCATTTTTGTTTCCTAATTATTGTCATTCTGTTATTCATCCTGTTCTCAGTTTCGTTTCTGGTGGCTGTAATGAGTCCTCCTTCGTGTTTTTGTATATAGTCTTTGAGTCATTGTATCGATACGTCAACGCTGTCTTCAATGTAGGCAAGTCCTTTTCCTCCATCTTATTATTATCGGGCATCTTCCATTTTTACCATTTTCACACATCAACCTTTAAAAATAAAGAGTCTTTGTTCCGAACAGAGAAAGTATTAATACAACATCTATAGACTGATGAAATCCAGCTTAGTAATTTATCTGTTTGTTTTCAAAACTGCCTTCTTAATTTGTTTTCCTTGCATTTATTTCTGAAATCATCAAATTCAATCTTGACATTTTTTACCCTATGCTGTTATTGATCTGATTAGGCAATTTGTTTCAAGAATATATTATTTTATCGCAAAAAAATCAGTAAGTTAGTTGACTTAATTTTTGAAATCTGTCTTGACAGTAAATCTACAGCTGAAGAAATTTTGGAAAAATCTTCTCCATAATCAGAAATCCCATCAGTTATTTTGAAAGATTCAGCTTGATCACAGCTTATTTCTCTTTCTAATCAAGTAAAAATAAAAAGTAAAGTTGGCGACCGTAGTCGAGGGTGACCAGAAGGCTCCCTTTTCAATGGCTACTACAGCGAGGAGAAGAGGAAGGCGCTACCCCTAGATTGCACCACTTTACCCTTGATACGTATCGTATATAACTGAGTTTTAAGCAATGAGGTATCAAGTACCATTTTTAAAGCCCTTGGTATGACGTGACCTGGGATTGAACGAGTGTCCTGTGGCTCAGTCGGTTGGGGCCGTAAAATACACTAACTACTTCTCTGCAGAGGAGTAAGATTACTCCATCGAGAGTCCTGTTTATGACACTAAACAATCTGATGGTCAGGTTCTAGTGATGCTGGAGCTTAGGGGAATCTGGAGTACCCCCTTATTGCCATCGCTTCCAGGTCCACAGTGGCCCAGAGTGGTAGCACCTGATAGGGTCTTATCTATGGGTGAAATAGAACTAAACTGTGTACTTATGCTAAACTTAATTGTTTGAAATAGAACTGTTTTTGACATTGAAATTGGGTACTTATCCTAAACTGAATTGTTTGAAATAGAAATGTTTTTAAATAGAACAAAACTCAGTACTTATGCTAAACTGAACCGTTTGAATTTGAACTGTTTTGACATCTAACTGTAAAAAAATATACTTTGGCTAAACTGAATTATTTGAAATTTAATTCGGTGTTAAATGACGTTAAAAGGGTTGATACAACGTAAAACAACCCGACCAACTAATCCAATTTCAATATTCTGCTCCAATTTCCATATCTTGACTATAGATAGATACACACAAATACAGTTTGTTTGGTTTGGTTTGGTTTCATGGCATATCAAACATTTTAGGTTATTTAATGCCATATCCTCTCTCTCTCTCTCTCTCTCTATATATATATATATATATATTAAATATATATGATTTGGTTTGGTTGGGTTTTATGGCTTCTCCTCCATTGTAGGTTATTTTATGCCAATTCCTCTATATACATATATATTAAATATATATGATTTGGTTTGATTGGGTTTTATGGCTTCTCCTCCATTGTAAGTTATTTTATGCCAATTCCTCTATATACATATATATTAAATATATATGATTTGGTTTGATTGGGTTTTATGGCTTCTCCTCCATTGCAGGTTATTTTATGCCAAATCCTCTTTATACATATATATTAAATATATATGATTTGGTTTGATTGGGTTTTATGGCTTCTCCTCCATTGCAGGTTATTTTATGCCAAACCCTCTTTATACATATATATTAAATATATATGGTTTGGTCTGATTGGGTTTTATAGTATATCAACCATTGTAGTTTATTTAATGCCATACCATCTATATACAGATATTAAATATATATGATTTGATTTGGTTGGGTTTTATGGCTTATCATCCATTGTAGGTTATTTAATGTCAAATCTTCTTTATACATATATATTAATTATATGTGATTTGGTTTGGTTGGGTTTTATGGCATATCAACCATTGTAGGTTAGTTAATGCCAAATCATTTTGAGAGAGGGATTTTAGTGATATGAACGAATTAAGATAGACAAATATTTAAGGAGAAATTTTCGCATTTATATTTTCCCCGTTTTTTTTTCTTTCGGTTCTCTTTAAATGTTCAGCACGTTCGATTGAAAACAATTCCGACTTTTTATATATATTTCTAGCTTTATTCTATTGTCTCCTTCTTGTCGCCCTACCAAGTTTAATGGCATTTCAACATTTGTGGGTTAATTGATACCAAAGCCATCCACTTCAAAGAACATTGGTAGAACACTTTAAGAACATAGATAGGGGATAATGGGGTTTATACAATTTCAAGTCCACCCCCCCAAAAAAAATAATTGCAAGACATGAGTTCGAACTCGCTCACTAGGAATTCGCAATCTGGTATGTTAACCACTGTAAGATGAAAACTCAACCCCCTTTACTAAATTGCCAAGTTCTGTGCGTATCAGTGAACGCCTGTGAGCACATGCCATTATGAAAAGTGACTTTGGCTGCTCTAGCATTTATTGTCAACTTATTTGTTACTTGCTTGTATAGGTAGCTGAGGTATCTTTGTACTTGCACAGGATTTGATCCAGTTAAAACTGTAGCACTTGAGACGGACTTCTTTGACCTGACCTACGGAAGCCCATAATCGCTAGAATTATCTGATCAGCCGCTTTAATGGATCAGTGCGTCGAAATCAGAACCTATCTCTTCAAAAAGGTGAACAAATGTAAAGGCCAAACGCATACACATCCATGGATGTGTTCATATATATATATATATATATATATATATATATATATATACACACACATATATATGTATATATTAAAACAATAAATATATCCATAGATACCCACACCCACATATATGTAAATAAGCACACACACACACACACACACACACACACATATATATATATATATATATATATATATGTGTGTGTGTGTGTGTGTGTAGATATGTTAAATCACTATACATATATAGGTATATATAGATATGCACACACGCCTTTATATTTATATATATATATATATATATATATATATATATATATATATATATATACGCACTATTGTATATATATATATATATATATATATATATATATATATATTAAGATGAAAAGGTCAGCAAATGATTTCAAATTTGGTATTTACGTTTTTATCATCATTCCTACTTGTGTATACTTATACGACACATATTTTGGACATCCTAGTTCTCTTAAGGCGATTGAATTGTTGGTTCTTTGTTGAATTCTTTATAGTAGAGGGAGGTTCAGAAATTGTTTTGGTTGATTCTGATTGACTCACGATTTAATGTCCGAAGTTATTAATTATCCAGGAAGATTTTGGTAGTTTTGTTCATGACCTTTTTTGTTCTTTCCCCTCTTTTTTTTTTTTTTTTTTAAATCTCTGGTCAATGAAAACATGATTTTTATTTACTAAAATATTCGTGCATACGTATACGTATACATTCTGTACGTAAATTGGATGTCTCAATATACTTGAGATTCGTGTAACATCTAATAACTCAACTGATTAAATGTTGTTTTTTTTTGTCTCAGATTTGAAAATAATATACTATAACAACTATTCTTTCTCGATCACACTGCCTTGGACAAGAGAGCAAGATTATTTTGCTTCACTACTGATTTGGAGACAAACTCATTCAAAACTGTCTCAAAATTGATGCAACGCATTAATATAATAATGATTTATTACTGAGGTAATAAACACAAAAAAAATTGCATGTCCTAGAAGCTGATATAATTACAGTTACGAAAAACATTAATTTGATGTCTCTAGCTCAAAGGATACAGTTTTTCAGGGCGTGTTCCAAAAGACCACCATTGAGCTCGTCTTATTATTAAATAATTATCATATTAATGGGTTGCGTCTATTTTGAGACACCCTGTATATTACTACCTTACTCGAGGGTGACCCGAAAGCTCCCTTTTCAGATTTGAAAACTGTAAAGTAAGTTAGCGACTGTAGTCGAGGGCAACTAGAAGGCTCCCTTTTCAATAGCTACTACACCGAGGTGTTGGGGAGGGCGCTACCCCTTTCCCTAGATTGATCCACTTTACTCTTGATACGTACCTTATATTGCTTAGTACTCCTTGCTTAGTACTCACTAAGCACGGAGGTATCACGTACCGTTTTTAAAGTCTTTGGTATGACGTAACCGGACCATTGGCGAACACTCTACCCACTTGCCAATGCCTTGGACATAAGAAATAAGAATATTTTGTGTCACTACCTATTTGTAGATAAAATCATTCAAAACTGTCTCAAAATATTAATTTTGCGAAGGCTTGCAGTGACAATCAAATCCATGCATGTTAACCGTTGCAGTGACAATCAAATCCATGCATGTTAACCTACATGTGAGAATGTGTTTTACAGCGCACTCAGTCGGTGATATGCTAAATAATGCACCAAGATTTTTATTCGTAATAATTATATTCGTAATATAATGGCCGAGGGATTCCGTTTTATATATCTTGCCTTTCGGTTTAGTTAGGCTGAGAGCCTTTCGCTTAGCGCATGGGTTAGTTAGGTGCAACATAAGCGCAGATGTTCACGCTGACGCACGGGGAGGATGTGTCATTCAGAGATGTCAAAATAAAAATCCCAGATAGGACTTGGGGATGTGAATGACGTCATGCACCGGAAGTGTGCGCGGAGGATTTTGGGAGATTTGAGAAAAGTCAGTTTGAGTTGAGAACTAGACACCGAACGAGAAGGGTCGACTTTCGGGGCTCGCAGAGGCGAGACGAATTTGCGTGCTTCGGGCGCCGCACGAAATGGGGGCAAATGGAAAAGCCAGAATAGAAAGAATGTGTATATCTCTTTTTATGTCGAAGAACCTTTAAACTCAAAGGCAATAAAAAGTTTCGTACCTGAACTAAGAAGTCGTAAGTGTTTTTCGTGTTTCGGGATTCCTATGTTCTATGTATATATGTTATGAACATTCTATGTACGTTTCACACATATCCGTATCATGGATATGGTACATATTAAACAGTGACACAGCATATTATGACTGTAGGAAAAAAATAAAACTGGAAAATATTAGTGGAGTTGTCAATTACAAAACAAAATGAGTTAGTAAAGGGCTAACAATACGGAGCACCCAGTGCGAATCGTATTCATTCACAATGGTCTGTTGCCTAGGTCTTTAACCAATATATTTCTAAAAAAGACTATTTACAATGCATTTCTACATGAAAATTTCAACTGCATTTCTATAGTAAAACAATTTCAAGGGCATTTCTATAGTAAAACAATTTCAACTGCATTTCTATAGTAAAACAATTTCTTGGGCATTTCTATAGTAAAACAATTTCAACTGCATTTCTATAATAAAACAATTTCAACTGAATTTCTATAGTAAAACAATTTCTAGGGCATTTCTATAGCAAACTCATTTCCACTGTATTTCATACCAAGGTGACCTAAACGTTTGATGTGTTTGTATTTTAATGCTGACCTTTGATCGGGATATCCGTGACTAAATCTTGATTTATTTTTGTGACTGATCACTGAATTTAATACTCACCAACTCAGTTTATTTTTTACTTTGACTAATTAGATAATTCTGTTGGGGAAGAAAATATTATTGTTAAACGTCGAATTTTTATAATAAATTTGATTTTGCATCTTTCAACTTAGCTTACATATTGTGAATTGTAAAACATAGATAAAGGGATTAACAGTGTATAGGGGAAAAAAGAGATGCTTGTAAAATAGATCAATTAAATGGAGAAATAATCTTTGGAAAGAGTTTCGCTAAATAAACATCTGGCCCAGTCGGCTGGTGCTGTAGAATACGCCAACTGCACCTCTGCTGCGGGGTAAGACTCCCCCAACGCGTGTTCTGACCCTAAATAATTTGATGGTGAGGCTCCGTATTGCTGGAGCTATGGGGAATGCGGAGTACCCCTTTAATGCCATCACTCCCTGGTCCACTCTGGCCCGGAGTAGTAGCATTTGATAGGGTGCTACCTAAACTGTTTATATGTATAAAATATGTATAGGCATTAAATAGCCTACAATGGTTGATATGCCATAAAACCAAACCAAACCAAACCGAACTAAATAAACCTTATATTTAAATGCATTGGAAATAATTCTGCGATATAAATGTTTTGGAATTCACCTATAGAAACACAGTACACGACACCCTTTAAAAAACCCAGACATCTACCATGAATAAGATTAAGACAACTAGTGACAGTTGATGTAGTTTATGACAAGTTAGGACAATTTTGACCACTTTATATTTGGTAAGGTATCCATTAACATCAAAAAATACTTGACAGTGTCTGGACATCCTTTCAACGATTGACAAAGATCATATAATAATTGTTGCCAACAATCATTCAATATGGTAAATAACTTAGTTTCGTTAAAAGTCTCACTCGCCATGAGCAAATGGGTTAGTCACAGTTTAGGATATCAAATCAAGGAAAAGAAAATTCTCAGAAATTTCCATTTTTTTTAAAGAATTTCTGAGCGTTTTCTTTTTAGAAAGTCATGACTTTTCTTTCCTACTGAGAGAATTTTGATCACTATAATAAAAGAAAACAATCAGTTCCTAAGTATCTAAGCCATTAAAGTTTCATCAAAATTTAAGTCAATTAAAAAAAATGATTTATTTTTTTTACGATGCTATACATTGGAAATTATTCTAATGTGGAAGTGCATTGGAAATGACTTTACTAAGGAAATAGTTCGGCAATAATTCTAATAAAAAACGCATAGAAAATGATTCTGCTATAGAAATATATTAGAAATTACCTTACTATAAAAATGCTATGAAAATGAATTTACTACAGAAATACACAAGAAATAATCTCACAATGCATGAGAAAGGATTTTAATATAGAAATGCACAAAAAAAAGAGATTATTTTGCTATACAGAATGTATTGGAAATGTTTTTCTGTCGAAATGCATTAGACATGAATTTAAAATTGAAATGTTTTGTATTTGATTTTACAATAGAAATGCATTGAAAAGGATATTACTCTAGAAATTCGTAGGAAGAATGTATATATCTCGTTTGAGATAAAACGCTACAGATACAAACAAAAATAAACACCTCCAGAGGATCCTGAGAGGGGAGGAGAATGAGATCTCCATAAGGACGGATAACATGGAAGCGAACCAAGCTTTTCAACAACGGATTACGGCTACGATTTGCCATTACGGGAAAATATGCAAGAATATACGCGGCTTAAAGATTCATAAAGTCCGCATGAAGTGCCAAGTGGAAACCCGCCAGAGGCAGCGCACGGGAGCTTCTCCCGGTGAGACGCAGGAAGCACAGGGCCGGGAAGCCCACCACAGAGCCCAGTCCCTCCAAGCTGAAGCTCAGGTTCCATTGAAGACTTCGAATACGGCGGGAAATAAAATCAAATGGCCCGCGGCCGCGGATAAGAAAGCTCGGAACCTCTTTAACTCAGACATCTGTGAAATCCTTACAGTGTCAGCAAAAGGTGCAGTAGACAAGCGGCTATTAACAACATCCAAGATAATAATCCTCTTGTAATTTTTTTTTAAAGTGAAAAGTCGCATACTCACCAGCCAATCGTACGCTCGGCCTAGTCCATTTAAGACTAGGCCGAGGGTACGATTGGCTGGTTTCAACAGCCAATCGAATGCTCGGCTTGGTCTGAGGGATTAGTTATTTCGAGCCGTCCAAGCCATAAGTTTGTTTCAGCGTCTTATAGGGTAGGTAACTCAGAATTTGATCACCTCTGAGGGGGTCGTTCTGGCGAGGGGAGTATGATGATGCAATACCCGAAACTCCCCAATGACCCAGAAAATTAAACATCACTGACGACACCTACTGGCGCCGGTTTAAGCGTGTATAGATATATATATATGCGTGGGAAAAATTTTGCTATAAAATGCATTGGGAATGATCTTGCTATAGAAATTCACAGTCGAACGTTCTGCTATAGAAATGCACAAAATGATTTCGCTAGAGTAATGCAGAGGAAACAAACTTTCTTTTTATAGAAATGTATTCAAAATAAATTTTTACTTGCAATTGGTTAGATAAGATTTTACTAAAGAAATGCATTGGAAATTGCTTATATATAGAAATCAATAATAAATAATTTTGCAGTAGAAATGTATTTGATATCCTTTGGCACAAGAAATAATTTTGCTAAAAAATGCATTGGAAATACTTTTACAATAGAAGTGCATTGGAAATAATTTTTGCAATTGCAATGTATTCGAAAATATTTTACCAGAAGACTAAATGCATTGAGAATGACCTTACTATAGAAATGCACTGGAAATAAACTTGCAATAAAAATGCCTCGGCAATAATGCTGATATAGAAATGAACTAGGAATGTGTTTGCTTTCGAAATGTATAGGAAATGATTTTGCTGTAAAAAGCAAAATAAATAGTTTTCAGAAGAAGTCTACTTGGAAATAATGTTGATAGAAAATGCAATGGAAATTAGTTTCTAATTGCAATGCACGAGAAATGATTTTACTATAGAACAATATTTTACATGACTTTCAATAAAATAAAACGAAAATGATTTTTCTACAGAAATGCTCTAGAAATGATTTTACTCTAGAAATGTACAAGAAAGGATTTTACTAGGGAACAATAGTGTACATGACTTTTCTATAAAATAAAGCAGAAAAAATGTTTTCAATAGAAATTCCTTGGAAATAATTTTACTCAAGAAAGTCACTAAAAATGATTTTACTAAGAAACGGTATTTTACATGATTCTCCGACAGAAATGTGCGATAAATGATTTTACTATAGAACAACATTTTACATGATTCTTTCTATAAAATAAAATGGAAATAATTTTTCGACAGAAATGCCTCGCAAATAATTTTGCTCTAGAAATACACTAGAAATGGTTCTGCTAAAGAAATGCGTTGAAAGTTATTTTGTTTTGTTTTTTTACATAGAAATTTATTCAAAATGATTTGCAATTGAAGGGGTTTAGTGACACATGACCAGATAGATGATACTCGTTTCGTTTATCAATTGGTTAAGAACTCCAGTCTAAGCTATACTTAGTAAATACTTAGTTAACAACAAAAAAGAATGATTATCTAAATTCTTCAAGTTAGGGTGGATTCAAAACGACTCACCTACCTACAGGCGGACGAGGGTATTTTACCACAATCACAACTGATTTTTGTTAACATATTCATGTTGAACCCACCTCTAACACTGTTTTTTGCTGGAGTTATAGGGACCAGTGAACTAAATATCCGAGGGCAAAACTGTTTACCCTGGCAGAATCACTGCATGGTATATCAGCGTCTGTATTGCTAAATAACATCTGCGGATAACTGACACAGAAAAAATAAAATCGCCAAAATTTCTATTGATCACCACACTGAGTTGGAATATATACACAACGCACAAGTAGTTCCTTGGTTGGTTGGTTGGTTGGTTGGTTGGTGTTTTACGGCATATCAACCCGGGTGGGTTATATAATGTCAAATCATCTTCAACGATTATCCTGGGTATGATACTAGACTTCATTTGATGGTGAAGCTCCAGCGCTGGACCTTTTGCGAATGTAGAGAGCTTTTTCATGGCCATCACTTCCAGGTCCACACTGATCTGGAGTGGTTATACTTTTTAGGGTCCTATTTATGAGTGACGTAGAACTATTCAATCATTTACTTAGGATTATTATCATTAGGTGTCTGTGGTGTAATGGTTATCGTCGTAGGAAATGGATACGGCGACACGAGTTCAAATCCTGGACGAGACTTTCACATAGCACTGATACCCTTGGGAAAGGTATGAATCCAATTATTCTCCCTCCAGCTATGGGTAAATAGTAGGACAGACTGAGTTTTTCAGCCTTGGTGAGGCAACTATTCTAGAAGGAAAACTCTGAATTCAAACCTGTTAAACTCCACTTAAAAATTGACCTTGTGTCATATCCTGCCCGAGAGGAGGTGTTGGTAAATAGGATTATCATTAGTTATTTGAAGCCATACAACTGCATGGAAATTATATTAAAAATTGATTCTTGATAAATAGAATTACTAATGTTAAATAGCAGTTGTTGAAAGTATTTAACTGCGCAAACAAATGAGCTCTAACAATACGCTAAAAAATAAAGTTGCCTACAAAGTATTTTCTTGAAAATAATGTATATTCAAATTGGATTTGGTATCAAATAATCCATAAGGGTTGATATACCATGGAGAACCAACCAACCAACCAACCAATTTTAAAATCATCAGTTCACGCTGAAAGCACGGAATTCCCAGACTCTCTCTAACCTTCCGTCCCTATTATCCATCGCTCCTGAGAGGTCCACTACACTGTACCCAGTTCACCTCAGAGTTGATGAATGGAAGTCCCTACTGGTCGATCAACCCTGGCTCATCCACGTTTAGCTATCCTTTGGATAATGTCACTTTTGGATAATGTCATCTTTACTTCTCCAGTCGTGCCATGTCATCTTTACTTCTCCAGCTGTGCCATGCATGCCTTATTCGTCTTACCCTGATGGTTCTAAAAATGGGAGATTAGTGGCCGCAGAGCTGCTCTTTTGTGGGGTGTTGCTTCCAGGATTTGTTCAAAACGTTATGCAGCATTCTTGTGTAATTTCCATCTAATTTTTTCTTTATACGCTTCGTTAGCATCCAAGTGGTGTATCCATACAGTAGTATTAATTCACCTACAGTTTACAGAAGAGATCAGATTTCCATATGATTGATAAATTGACAATAGTTCGTGGCGTAATGGTTATCGTCGTAGGAAATGGACCCGGCGACACGAGTGCAAATCCTGGACGAGACTGATTGCATTTCACATAGCACTAATACCCTTGGGAAAGGTATGAATCCAATTATTCTCCCTCTAGCTATGGGTAAATAGTAGGGTAGACTGTTTTTCTGCCTTAGTGAGGCAACTAGTCTAGGAGAAGGAAAACTCTGAATTCAAACCTGTTAAACTCCGCTTAAAAACTGACCTTGTGTCATATCCTGCCTGAGCAGTGGGGTTGGTCAATATGGATAAAATGACAATAGCTGTCCATGATTTTTGTGTAAAACGCATGAACTATATTTTATTTGCGTTTACGTTCAGGCCGACGCAGGCTATACAGGCTATGAGGGCAGAGATTTGGTTTGGGCTGGTGTATCTGTGAGAAGCGCTAGATCATCTGCATAGTCTGTTTCTGTCATAGTTTCTCTGAGATATCATCTGCTTCTTATTTAGTTTTATCTGAAACCACTTTTTTTAAATGAAATCTATCGACGTTCGTGGTACGTAATCTCAACAGATTATAAATTAGATGGTGTTTATGTATCCTCTTGCAAAACTCCAGTGACAATGATGAAGATGTCGGTGTCACCATATGATAGCAATCCAGATATAGCTATGTATATTTATGCGATTCGTTTTTCGATTCCACGTTCTCAATGTTGTAGAATTTGGTTATGAATAACAATTAATAATATCTGTTTTGGTTTTTGGATGATCTACTAAATAGAATAAAATTCTAGTA
>OY757940.1:59212259-59329759 GCA_963585895.1 Sepioteuthis lessoniana
AATTTTATTTATAATCTAAGACCTGCTCGGAGGGTTGAGAATATGTTGTATTTATTCTCTGCGTGGCAGTTGGACCCCCAGTTTTAGAACTTTGAAGTATGTTTAGAGACCCCTTTGTTGCCATTACTTCTAAAACAATTCTGATTTTGATTCGTAGTTACTGTTAGGGTCCACTATATGCTTTAAATAGGGATGTTTTAATAGTATTAGATCGGAATACTTAAAATCATACGACTTTGTATAAAATATTGTTATTCTATTAGTCGTAGCAAGTTTTTCACCCCAGCGTTTGCTGATGGTTTTTCACTGGATCCCGAGTTACAGTAAGTCTCCTCAGGTCTCCAGAACTCTTCTCAGTATTCTGTCCGATCTTAGTACTGCTGTAGTTTGGATAGTTTCGGATCATCCTCTGATTTCCAGTTCTACTGTCCTCTTACCAAGCTTCTGGGAATTGGTCTGAGCGCACCGATTATAACTGCTATCACCATCACTTTAAACCTTTTTTTAGTTCTCAAGCATGTTCTGAGTACTTTTCTCTCTTTTCGTTTTATTTGATTATTACACTGTGGTCAACCGGGCCGGAAAAATCCACTATTTGCAGGTTATCTTTTTTCTTTTTTTCTTGTTTTTTTTTTTTTTTTTTTTTTAATTCTAACTTGGCATTGTCTTCGGGTCGGTATTACGTGATGCCCAAAAATTTTATATCTCATTCTCAAAGACAGGATCTTTGTTCATATACCATTTGTTAGAATGATCAAATTTCAATTTCTTGCATGATTCACAATGATCATTTTCCCCACTCAATCATGTCTCTTCTGGTACTCTTTTTGTGGAAGTTTGCTGCATTCGCTTATCATATGATTAATTGTTTCGTCTCTGTCAGCACATTAACTACACTTGCTATTCTGTTTCGTCTTATCTATTTTTCCCATTTGCATAGTTGGTCCTTAAGACCTTCTTTTGTCCTGTTATTTGAAAGGATTTAGTTTCTCTCTTCAAGTTTCCCTTTCATAATGTTGGGTATCATCCACCTTTCTCCACACAATGAACTAATCCATTTGCCATATATAGCAGTAGCTACTAATTCCAGGAGTCGAGAAGGTGAAGAGCCGCTTCATATAACGGAAGCCAATACTATCGTTGAACTATATCTTTATTCTGTATTCACTAATCCTATGTTCTTGTCTACTAATAGTCTCTCTATTGTATATACTTTTTCCTGAGAATATATCTCTATTTCTTCTCATATCGTGGTTTGTCCTTTATTTAATACTACAAGCGTTCACTAACCAGAACGCAACACATAGCCATGTCGAGGTTTTCTTGTGTGAGATTTTGTAAGTTTGTTGCTCGAAATGTTTATACAGTTGTTTTTCTTTCTATTTCTGTTTGCTCCCAACTATGGGTTAAATAGTACCACTACTGTTCTTCAAGGAGAATGGCTTTGGCATTAAATAACCAACAAAGGTTGATATGCTATTAAACAAAGAAACCAAACATATTTCTGTTTGCTAGATGTTGTTCGGTTGATCGATATGTTGTCTGTGCTTTTTCTGGTCTGTGTAATCAGTCTTTCTTTGCTCTTTTTTATGTAGTCTTCAACTCCTCATGTTGAAGCATCCACGCAATCTTCAATGTTTGTGACTTCTCTTCCTCCTTCTTATCTTGACACACGAAGTCTGTCTGTCATCTCTCGGATGCTAGGTATTATGCATCGTTATTACTATTATTATAGTTTTTTCACATTAGCTAACGTTGATGGTCTTCCATTGGAGTTTGAGTGACAGCTAGTCTCCTCAAGTCTCCAGGACTTTGCTCAGTATTCTGGCCGTTCTCAATAATACTTCCGAGTCCTCCAGTCCCTTTAGTAATCCTTTATTCACTGAACCAAAAGCACCAATTACGATTGGTATAATTGTCACCTGCATGTTCCACAGTTTTTTTCAATTCCCTAGCAAGGTCGAGGTACTTATCCTTCTTTTCACATTCTTTCAGTTTTATTCTGTAGTCAGCCGCCCAGACACCAAAGTCGACAATTTTGCAAATTCTCTTTCTTTTTTTTTTTTTGGTTGATAATTATTAGGTCTGGTCTTCTGGCCGAGATTAGGTAATCCGTGTGTATGTCAAAGTCCCATAGGAGTTTATGTTGTTATTTTCTAGGACAGGTGCTGGTTTGTGCATATACCATTTTTTCGTATGGTCAGATTTAAATTTCTTGCACATCTCTCAGTGGATCACCTTGCCCACCCAATCGTGTCTAGTCTTATACTCCTATGCTAATTTGTTGCATTCGCTTATTATGTGATTGATGGTTTCATCTCTGTCACCGCATAGTCTACATTTGCTATTTTGTTGCGTCTTATCTATTCTCGCTTTGATATTATTGGTTCTTACAGCGTTGTTTTGTGCTGCTATTAGGAGAGATTCTGTTTTTCTCTTAAAGTTTTATTTTCTTAGCCATGTCCAGGTTTTGTTATATGAGATGTTATTTATTAGTCGTTTAAAATGCCCATAAAGGTGTTTTATTATTATTATTATTATTATTATTATTATTATTATTATTATTAAATTGGCATAGTTGTTTGAAACTATATCAAAGTGTATAATTTACTTCTATCAGATCGGAGTACTTGAAGAATGATACGTTGAATTCAGAACACTTTTTCCATCGTATCATTCTTCAAGTATCATTCTTTGCTGCATTGTATTTCCACCATAAATATACTTAGCGTGTTTCTCAATCTTTTTTTGAGATCCTGAAATTCAGATAGTCATCCTGCTAACGCTATTCCTGTAGTGAAGCATATCAAATGTTTTTACTTATTGATAGACTTAATTTGAAACTCACCACACACACACACTCTCTCACTCTCTCTTTCTCTTTCTCTCTCTCTCTTTCTCTCTCTCTCTCTTCCTCACACACACACACATATGTATGAATATATATATATATGTGTATATATATATATATATATATAGTGTAAATGTGTCAACTACAATCTTACCTGATGATCGATAACGCGAGACTCGGTGTAAGTTTTCATTCAATTATTATCATTATTATTATTAAAAGAGCACTAAATATTTCCCTGATTGAAAAATTGAAAATGCTTTTGTTTTTAAATGTCAAGTATATATATATATATATATATATAAATATATATATATATATATATATAAATATATATATATATATATATATATATATATATATATATCATCCAACGCCAAGTTTCCGATGGTGGATACGATTCTTTTTGGGATTTTCATTCTTCAATATTCATGTAATTTTGATGCAAAAGAACGCTCCATGTGAGATAATAATAAACTACAACGCAGAGCAAATAATTCCATTTCAAAGAAAAACATTTGAAAATTACTCATTATTTTTGTAATAATATTTATTTCAGCAGACCCTATATTATACTTAATATGTTAGATCTGCAACTTCAGAAAAAGAAATGATAAGATTATTTCTTTGTCTGAAGATGCAAATCTAACATTTAAAAAAATATAGGGTCTGCAGAAATAAATATCATTACAAAAAATAGTGATTAATTTTTAAATGTTTTTCTTTTATATATATATACACATATATATATATATATATATATATATATATATATATATGCAAAGGATTATATATATATATATATATATATGCAAAGGATTATATATATATATATATATATATATATATATATATATGCAAAGTATTATATATATATATGAGCAAAGTATTATATATATATATATATATATATATATATATATATATAAGCAAAGGATTGTATATATATATATATATATATATATATATATATATATATATATATATATATATATATATAAACAAACGATTATATATATATATATATATATATATATATATATATGTATAAGCAAAGTATTATATATATATATAAGCAAAGGATTTATATATATATATATATATAAGCAAAGGATTTTATATATATATATATATATATATATATATGTATATATATATATATATATATATATATATATATATATATATACATATATATATATTAAATACATCAGTTCTATGCTGACAGTGGACGCAATCTAGAAGACCGTCCAGTAGCTATAGACGAGATAGATAGATAGATAGATAGACAGAGAGAGAGAGAGAATTGTTGTTGAATATTTAAATAGGATAGTAAAAGATAATTATTCACTTTCAATCGTTTTTTTTTTTTTTTTAATAACCGCTTGTTCTCTTCATTTAACCTTTTTGGGTTCTATTAAATAGAAATATGTTAATTAGCAGCACCATTAAAAAAAGTCACTTCGTTTGTAAAGTTTTGCTGCACACAACAAACAGAAGTCGGAAAGATGCAGTTTACTCTGGATTCTCAATTCTATGTTGAATCCGGACAAAGGTAACAAACTAACCGATAGTCGGATCTGCTTAATATATTACATATATAATATATTATATATATATAATATATTATATATATATATAATTCAATCTGCTTAATATATTATATATATATAATTCAATTTTAACGCTAAAAGTGTTTTTTAATCTGTCAAATTTTTACAGTGCTCCATGCAAGAAAATACAACACAATACCAGAATATATTTCAAGTAGAAAATAAGATGAAACAGGACAAAATTTCAAAATTGGTGGGGTTACCCTTCGGGTCACCATAGGTGAGCTTATAGTCAACTCGTCTGGTTTTGGGAACTTTATAATTAAAAGTGTCGAATACGAGCTCACCTGAGAATCGACAGTATGAATCTTTTCTTAGGGCCTCCAATGATTCCATAATTTTATTATTTCTTGTGAAATATCATGAAATCATTACAGATATCATTAAATATAACACATGACCAAACTCTACAGCATTGGAGCATTGTAAGTAATACTTGGGCAGAAGAGGTTCATTTGTCTTGATTAGGCAATTAATCTCGGAGAAGGAAAACCATCAATTCAAACCAGCTTTGACCCGGAGATAAGTTGACTTTGGTTTAATTTGTTTGGTTTGGCTTCTTGGTTTGAAGATATATCAAGCTTAATAGCAAAGACAACCTTGTAGAAGAACAGTAGTGGTACAATTTAGTCCATAGCTTGGGGATGAGGAGGTTCATGCCTATCTCAAGTGTATGAGTCCGAAAGTGAACGTAATAGCGCGACTGAAGTTCGAACTCGCTTACTTCGAGGCCACAGTTCAATACTTTACCGATTACGACACTTCAACTCCTTCCAGCTTGATCTTGTGTTGGTTGGTTGGTTGGTTGGTTGGTTGGGTTTTATGGCATATCAACCTTTGTAGGTTATTTAGCGCTAAATCTATTTTTATACAAATAATCAGTTCTATTTCAAACAATTCAGGCTAGTATGAGTACAAAGTTTAATTGTCAAAAACATTTCTATTTCAAGCTATTCAGTTTTGTAAAACAGTTTTATTTCAAGCAATTCAGTTTACCGTAAATACAGTTTAGATATCAAAAATAGTTCTCGTTTGTTTTCAGTTTAAATGTCAAAAAAAGATCTATTTCAAATAATTTAGTTTAGCGTCAGTACACCCTTTAGTTCTATTTGAACCATTGATAGGACCCTTTTCAGGTGCTACCACTCTGGGTCACAGTGGATCTGGAGGCGATGGCAACGAAGGAATAGTCTGCGTTCCCCAAAGCTCCAGCATTACAAAAACCCCACCATCAGATTTAGTGTCATATCTAGGACACTGGTTGGTAGGGTTACCCTTCTGCAGAGGTGCTGTCAGTGTATTCTACAGCCCCAACTGACTGGGCAACTGACCTTGTTGAGACAACTGACCTTGTTGAGACAACTGACCTTGTTTGAGACAACTGACCTTGTTGAGACAACTGACCTTGTTGAGACAACTGACCTTGTTTGAGACAACTGTCCTTGTTGAGACAACTGACCTTGTTTGAGACAATAATGTTGGTGAATTACATACAAATTCATATTTGTATCACACTTATATTTTACTGTAAATTTTGATAATATATGATATTGTTTAATATCCGAAAAATTAAATCGATAAAATCCTGGTGTGTTTTTTATAAGAAGAAAATAAAATTAATAAAACCCTGGTGAATAGAGTGATCGCCAATGGTCTGGGAGACCGAGTTTCAATCTCAGGTCGAGTCATACCAAAGACTTAAAAATGGTACTTGAAACCACCTTGCTTAACACTCAGCATTATAAGGTATAGATCAAGGGTAAAAGGGAACAATCCAGGGATGGAGTTGCGCCCTCCCCTACACATAAGGGGTAATAACTATTGAAAAGGGATCCTTCGGGTCCTCCTCGGCTAAGGTTGCCAACTTTTACTTTTTGATTGAAAGCAATAAAACATTGGATGTTTAAAAGGAGATGCTTAAGCATCTTTTTGATTCATCATTTGTCTAGAATAAGTACTAAGAACGTCCGTAGATCTAATGAAAAAAAAATCACACTAAAAAAGGCAAGTTACAGATGATATCCTATAGAAAAAATGACAGATATAGACTACACCGATGATCTAGTGCTTGTTGGAAATACGCCTGTCCAAGCCGAATGTCTGTGGCATAGCGTGGACCAGACAGCAAGATGCATTGGCCTCTATGTTAACTCACAGGAAAAAAAGTGTTTTAAATATTAAATAGCACACCTATGAAATTTGTTGTCCAATTCACATACCTCTGTAGCAATATCTCAGCTACAGAAGGCGATGTCAATATACACATCGTAAAGGCGTGGACAGCTATTGACAGGTTAAAGACCATAAGAAAATCTGATCTATCTGATAAAATAAAACGGGATTTCTTTCGAGTTGTGTCTTTAGTCTTGTCAGTACTACTGTATGGTTGTAGCACTTGTATTTTAAAGAAATGTTATATTTTGACCTTCGACCCGACCCAAAAATACTATTCCAAGGTGATACACCAGAAGGAAGTGACACATTCCAATGGCCAGTAATCGAAAAAGATCGCGTGGGCGGATTGAGGCTTATGATATGGGACAAGGTGAAGGTCCCATTGTGCCACTACAGTGATGCACCGGAAGAGAGTAACCTCTGAACTGCATGACAGTTATTTCCGCTTGATGACGATTAAACATCCGATTCAAAGATCCAGTAGGCGATCGTGTGGGCGTAGAGTTATTATTTAACTCAGTTGAGTTTGGGTCCCAGAGCAGTTGCCAGTAGAATTCCAGACACCTAGAGACCAAATGTAGTAGGGAAGGCCACACCCGACCGAGGGGGCCCTCGGAAAAGCCCCAATGGAGTAGACCCCAACATCAGGAGAACAAGAAAGACACAACGTGACGGTCATAACAGTGAGGTCAAAATATGAAGTTTATGTTCGGTCTCCAGCACCCTCTCACATGCAACCCTTCAACAACCCTTTCGAACCTTGCAATAAACTGAGAGGTGAATATTTTTCTAAAGAAGTCTTCCTGCGTCTTCCTCCATGCGTCTATCTTTCTGCGTGCGTCTGTCTTTACTATTATTGAGTCGTTATGATACGACAAATGAGTATATAACAGAAACTCCCAGTGAAAAAACCTTTTGAAAACTACCAAAGAATTTACAATTCTGAACAAATCCTGGAGGTAGCACCTCAACAAAACAGCGGGTATTCGACTACCTACATTCCATCTCAAAAACCATCCAAGTAAGACTAACAAAACATGCTAAACACTGCTAGAGAACCAATGATAAGCTACGTTCTCCTGAGAACTCCTACTCATTGACAGAAGTATTGACCATCCAGCAAAAACTTCCGTACCTCAACTCTGTACACACATAATATGTCGTCTAGAGAACTTGCCAAGGAACTGATTATTAGAGAGACTCAAAAGAATCTGTACAACTGACAAGACTTGATAATGATAACGATGATTCTTAAAAACCATGGAATCCTGGTATCTTTTAAAATAATACCGCCATGGTGTGTTTGCTTTAAAGAAAATTAACTTTTTATTTATTTTAATAAAAAATTGTGAGACATGTTCTTATTTACGGGCATTACTGAAAATTTTGAATGATTGACAAATGTAGAAGAAGATTTTGAAGGACAATCCTACAATATAAATTTGTAATACTGCGTAGGCTATACGTGACGAAGCATTTTGCTAGACCGTTTAGAAATGAAAAAATTATATCTGTATCATTGTTTGAAGGTAAATTAGAAGATGGCGTACGCAGATGACAAGTCCGATAAACCGGTCTCGATTCGTGTTCTTCTTTTAGTGTTAACTGGACTATTAAGATGAGATAGCGCCGAAAAAAATGGCTGAAAAGGCATCTGATAATCAGAACGTGTCTGACATTTTTATGTTTATTCATGATAACATCCTCATTAGTGTCTCTCCTCGTTTCCTCTGCGTTTTCCATAGCTTGATCTTAGTTAAGCTTTAGTGAGGTTACTGCATGCGACCACATTCGGCAAGAAAGATTTTTGGTTGATCTGCAAAAAAAAGGTAAATCAACCAAGAGAATCAACTCTTGAGATTCTGATTTCAAACTTCGAAGATAGAACTCGGTCATTTAATAATAATACGTTAAGTATGAAGCATATCGAATGCGAATTATTTTTAATCAGACCTACTTTTTCCATACTTGGGACTCTAACAGGTACAATCACTCCGATTCAAAGTGGTTTTGGTTTGATTGGGTTTAATGGTATATCAACCATTGTAGGTTATTTAATGCCAAATCCTCTTTATACATATATATTAAATATATATGATTTGGTTTGGTTGGGTTTTATGGCATATCAACCATTGTAGGTTATTTAATGCCAAATCCTCTTTATACATATATATTAAATATATATGATTTGGTTTGGTTGAGTTTTATGGCACATCAACCATTGTAGCTTATTTAATGCCAAATCGTCTTTATACATATATATCAAATATATATGATTTGGTTTGGTTGGGTTTTATGGCATATCAACCATTGTAGCTTATTTAATGCCGAATCCTCTTAATACATATATATTAAATATATATGATTTGGTTTGGTTTAATGACATATCAACTATAGTAGGTTATTTAATGCCAAATACTCTTTATACATGTTTATTAAATATATATGATTTAGTCTGATTGGGTTTTATGGCATATCAACCATTGTAGGTTATTCAATGTCCAATCCTCTTTATACATATATATTAAATATATATGATTTGGTTTGGTTGGGTTTTATGGCATATCAACCATTGAAGGTTATTTAATGCCAAATACTCTTTATACATATTTATTAAATATGTATGATTTGGTTTGGTTGGGTTTTATGGCATATCAACCATTGTAGCTTATTTAATGCCAAATCGTCTTTGTACATATATATTAAATATATATGATTTGTTCTGATTGGGTTTTAGTGCATATCAACCATTGTAGGTTATTTAATGCCGAATCCTCTTAATACATATATATTAAATATATATGATTTGGTTTGGTTTGGTTTAATGACATATCAACTATTGTAGGTTATTTAATGCCAAATACTCTTTATACATATTTATTAAATATATATGATTTAGTCTGATTGGGTTTTATGGCATATCAACCATTGTAGGTTATTTAATGCCAAATATTCTTTATACATATATATCAAATATATATGATTTAGCTTGGTTGTGTTTTATGGAATATCAACCATTGTAAGTTATTCAATGTCCAATCCTCTTTATACATATATATTTTATATATATGATTTGGTTTGGTTTGGTTTGGTTTAATGGCATATCAACCATTTTAAGTTATTCAATTCCAAATCCATTTTATGCATACGTATTAAATATATGATTTCTAAACACATTTGTAGATCACTTTTTTAAATAAGCCTGAGCTCATTTTTTGTATACAATTAAACTGTTTCACTTATTTCTATGAAACACGAATAATTCTATTTACTATTTATCATTTGTTTTTCACTCAGTTAAATGTTTTCCAGCATTGATATTCAACACTAACGATCCAATTCAACAGCAATCTTTTGTTTATCAACTGTTAAATATGAAAAGACAGTCCATTTCAAGCAATTCAGTTTTGCGTAATTCATTTGCTTACACTCAGTTTAAATGGCTAAGTCCTCAGTTAAAATGTCAAGCATTTCTATTTGACCCATAGATATAACACTATCAGGTTCCACCACTCCGCGCCTCGATGGACTTGGGAGCGATGGCATTGAAGAGGTACTCCACATTTTCTAAAGCTCCAGCATTACTGAAACCTCCCCATTAGATTGTTTAGTGTGAATTCCAGGACACTTGGGGGAATATTACCCTTCTGCAAAGATGCAGTCGGTGTATTCTACAGTCCTATTTCATTGGGCCCTGAGTCAGGGTGAACCTGCATTAATGGCAATGAAGGAGTACTTAAAACTTTCCAGATATCCAGAACTGGAACCTCGCGATCGAGACACAAAATATAATATCAAGTATTCCTATTAAATACAAATAATTTACACTCAGTTGTATGGTTTCAAGTTACTGATAATAATAATCTTTAGTAAACTAGCTTTGCGTAACTAGGTTAGAAAAAAGACTTCCGATATTTACTTAACTTCTTTTAGTATAACATAAATCAAATGTATTCTGGTTTGTGCGTATAGCATTTTATTACTTTCACTCCATGCAAGTTTTAAGACCATTCTTAATTTTCTCTAAAATTTTTGTGTCAGAAATTCTCCTCAGAATTCCTGTACACTTCTGAATGTTCTAAATATTTATTTTTAGCAGTGTTGTGACCTAGATGGTCTCAATATTTATTCTGATCCCCAGATTCTTTGGGACCATTCCGGGAGCACCAAATATCAATAGTAATACACCCATTTTCATTTTCCATAGCTTGTTTCACTCTCTGGTAAGATTCAGGCATATGTTTCTTCTTCTTCTTCTTCTTCTTCTTCTTCTTCTTCTTCTTCTTCTTCTTCTTCTTCTTCTTCTTTATTATTATTATTATTATTATTATATGACTCCTTGCAAGTTTTTCTCACCAATGTTAACTAATGGGCTTTCACTGGAGTCCAAGAGAAAGGAAGTCTCTCAGGTCTCCACGACTCTTCTCTGAATTCTGGCCGATCTTAATATAGCTGGTCTGGATAGCCTCCACTCCTTTCTAAGACATTCAAGTCTTTGGGGATTGTTCCGAGCACACCAATTAAAATTAGTATCTTCGTCACCTTCATGTTTAGTTGTGTTTTAGTTATTTGCTAAGGTTTGAGTATTTATCTCTCTTTTCACTTTATTATTATTATTATTATTATTATTATTATTATTATTATTATTATTATTATTTACTCATTAGAGTTTTTCACATTAGCTGATAAGCTTTCACTGGAGTTTGAGTGACAGCAAGTCTCCTCAAGTCCCCAGGACTCTTCTCTGTATTTTGTCGGTTCTCAATAATGTAGTAGTTTGGATGGTCTCCCCTCGTCCACCAACTTCCAAGTCATCCAGTCCTTTTAGTAATCCTTTAGTTACTGTTACAAACGCACCAATTACAATCGGTATAATTGTCACCAGCATGTTCCATAGTTTTTTTTTCCGATTCCCTAGCAAGTTCAAAGTACCTATTATTCTTTTCACACTCTTTCGGTTTTATTCTGTGGTCAGCCGAGACAGCAAAGTCGACAATTTTGCAATTTCTCTTTTTTTGTTGATTATTATTAGGTCTGGTCTTCTGGTCAAGATTAGATGATCCGTGTGTATGTCAAAGTCCCATAGGAGCTTATGTGTATTATTTCCTAAGACAGGTGCTATATTATTATTATTATTATTATTATTATTATTATTATTATTATTATTATTATTATTATTATTATTATCGTGTTTGTGGGTCTTAGCGATAATTTCTATTTAGTGTTGATTTCATGCGAATTCATCTAATGAAGCCATTCTTATAAAAGAAAGAAAAACCTTATCAGTTCGACCCATATCAGTATAGGTAAACAAACAGCAATTTGGTGGCCTCTATTAATAAAAGGAGAAAACAAGTCCTTACCTGTAAATTAGATACAGATTCATGCAGCCAAACACAATACTCATCTTTTACACATGAAATAGAAAATGTCAATGAAGAGCGACAATTAGATAATCCTTCTAAATCTATTACGATTTATTGCATTAGTTTTTCCTTATGCTTCTTTTCGTCCTTTTTAAACCAAAGTCATCGGGAAATCGTTACTTCTTGAAAGGAGATATCGTAATGGTTATCGTTCTTGAAAATTGAAACAGCGAACTGAGGTCAAATCAGGTTAATGTTTCACTTTATGCAAACACCGTCGGTGAAAGCAGTAGGGCAGGCTTTGTTCGTTGCCCAGTCGTCTCGGACTGTAGAATACACCGACTGCATCTCTGCAGAAGGGGTAAAACTCCCTCCTAACGAGTGTCCAGCATAAAACAACAAACAATCTGATTGTGACCCTGAGCTCAGTTTTTTTCACACGGTTAAATAGTTTCACCTATTTTTATCAAATACGAATAATTCTATTTACTGTTAATATTTTGTTTGTCCACAGTTTAAAGTTTTCAAGCATTGCTATGTATCACTAACAATTCAATTAAACATCAGTTATTTGTTTACTCACAGTTAGTTGAACAAATAGTTCTATTTCACACAATTCAGTTTAGCATAAGTACACAGTTTTCTTTTTATTTACACTCAGTTAAATATAAAAACAGTTCTATTTGGAGCAATTCAGTTTTGTATACGTATACAGTCAAACAGTTCTATTTGACCCATTGATAGAACGCTATCAGGTGCCACTACTCCGGACCGGAGTGGACCTGGGAGCGATGGCAATTAAGGGGTATTCTATTTTTTTTTGTGTGATATGGGTGTTTTCAGTAAGAAATACTTGGGGAAAATATGGCGGTTTTTTAATTCATTCCATCAAATGACTCATACGGAGACTTCAATCGATCAACTACAAAATATACAGAAACAAAGTGTTTGTATTATTTAATAAAACATGTTTAAAAGAGAAAATACTGCACACAGACACACTCACTCGCACACACACACACACACACACACACACACACACATATATATATATATATATATATTAAAATAAGAAGGTCAACGATAAGTTTTGTATTTTTTAATATATTTTTTATAATATATATATATATATATATATATATATATATATATATAAATAATCCCAAAGCAATTATCCTATTTCTAAAGAAAATTCACCAGACACTGAAATCACAACTTTAAAAAATTCTGACATTAAGTATATATATATATATATATATATATATATATATATATATATATATATATATATTCATTCTAGGACACTCAGTCATTTCGTTTCTTTCAAAAATAGGAATCACTGGCCACAGTTTGAAAGTTGCCACATATCGTCTTCAGATCACGGCACAATATACATTAAGTTGGATTTTGTAGAGAGCGAAAAAAATAAAGGTTAGTCAGTATGTTAAAATTTATAACGGTTGACACAGAAAATCTATTTGGAAAATTTAAGGACGAGACGAAATTTTGTCTTTGAGATTTGGGAAATTTGAAATATTTGCGGAAAACCAAGGAAAGAAAAAATCCGGATTTCCGGAAATATTTCTTTAAACACTTGTCAATCTTTATTTTTAAGAAAATAAAATGCATGTAATTATTGGCCCATAAAACATCGGGTACCACACGGCCGTGGGTTGCCCAGTCAGCATGGGCTGTAGAATACAGTGACTGCACCTCTGCAGAGGGGTAAGACCACCTCTAACGAGTGTCTTGGATATGACACTAAACAATCTGATGGTGAAGTTCCAGCAGTGCTGGAGCTTTGGGCAATGCGGAGTACCCCTTCATTGCCATCGCTCCCGGGTCCACTCTGGCCCGGAGTGGTAGCACCTGATAGGGCCCTATCTATGGGTTAAATAGAACTAACAGCATACTTATGCTAAAATGAATTGAGTAAACTGAATAGCTTAATAGAAACATTTTTGACAATTAAATCGTACTTACACTTAAACTGCGTGCTTATGCTTAACTGAATTATTTCAAATAGAACTGTTTTTCGACATTAAAACTGTATTTACACTTAACTGAATTGTTACATATAACTGCTTAAATAGTTTGAAATGGAAATGTTTTTGACAATTAAACTGTGTACTTATGCTAAACTGAACTGTTTTCAATAGAACAGATTATTTACATAAAAATGGACTTGGTGTTAAATAACCTGCAAAGGTTGATATGCCATAAAACCAAACAAACCAAACCAAACGGCCGTGGGTTTCTGAAACCTGAGTTCTTTACTGAAAACACTTTAAAAAAATTTTGCAGTCTGTTATTTGAAAACCCTAAAAGCGTTGTAGAAATAAAGAGTCCCAAACTAGAATTCAGTTAGTTGTATAAATTTCTGAGACGAAGCTTGGTGATTTTTATCATTAAGGGTTTTCGGACAATTGTCTTCATCTTTATTGTTATTTCCACCATAAGAAAATCTGAATATGAGCACAGGTAAAAAATTATGTATAATTGTAGTAATCCTAGTCAAGTAAGAACATAGAGTTTATGAGTCCCCCAAATTCACTTTGAACTGTCCAGCAGGACACATAGCGTAACGGTTATAGTCGGTAGTTCCCCTAAGCTTCAAAGGAGACAATCATCTGGTGGTTGCAAGTTTAATCCTAACTGCAGGCGAATAATAATACAGTAATACTTAACGCTTATACGGAATCAGAGCAGGCGACCCCCGTGGATTCAAGTTCCGTAAAGGTTCCCGAGTTTGACAAACACCTGAAGAAGGCCGGAGGACGTATCGGCCGAAACGTTGTGGAAATAACAATAAAGATGAAAACAATAGTCCGAAAACCCTTAATGATGGAATTCAGTTTGCTCGAATATACGAACTTCATGTTAGAGACGCAAATACCGCTTGTATTTAGCTATATTAAGCCATATTAAAATTTGTGGAAATAAAGAAGGATAACTGAAGCAAGGGTGAATTGATTGGATATCGAGTAATTTTTACTTGTTTTTGGCGTCAAACTCTCACAAGCGTTAGGCTCGGGTGCTTTGAAAAATGTGTTGTCACTGAAGAGGAGTCTTAAGAAAGGAAACACGTATTACTCTCTATTCTTTGGCAGAAGTGAGTATCTCGGGTGATGTAATGGTTAGCAAGCTAGACTAACAAACTTTCACGAATGAGTTCAATTCTCAGCGGGTGCCCTATACATATAGCCTTTTGACACATTTTAAGCAAGAAGCTTCGTAAATTACAACTCTTTGTCAGAAGTGGCGGGTGGCAGATATTTACTCTCATGTAAGTAATTACCCAACTCTTTCTGCACGATCAGGAATTGACTGAAGGTCAGTTTTTCAAGCGGATTACAGCTGGCTTTAAGTCAAAGTTTTTTCTTCTTGACAGGTTGCCAATCTGCCTTACAATTCAACCATAGATGGAGAAAGAACAAATTGATTCACGCTATTCCCAATGGCGCTTGCACGAAATGAAATACAAGCATCCTTGTCCAGGATTTGAACTCAGGTCATCGATTCCATTTTGTACGACAATAACCGTTACGTTAAGCGCGCCTCCAACGCGTTGGTAGAAGCGTAACGGGAACGTATTTTTGAAGTGTAAATTCACACCTAATTAATCCCGTCATTTAGACGGGAACTGTGCTAGGATTTCAGTATCTAAATAAATAAAAAAACAAATTAATTTACAAAAAAAAAAGGAATTATCACGGAATAAAATATCAGTAAACACCTGAAAGTACTCTAAAAAAATCTGAAACCAATTAAAAATATATTCATTTTAAATGGGCGATATATAAAATCGGCATTCACAATTCTTTTTTTTATTAACACTTTTAGATTTTTTTGTTGCTTTCTAATGGAATTAACAATATAATAACAACTTCCAGGAATTATTCATTAAAATTTATTAAAAGCAAAACCATATACAAATACTAAGATTACTATATTAAATTTAAGTAGGAAAATGCATACCGTCTGTTGGCGATTTACGGATCTAAAAAAACCAACAAGATAAAAATTATCCAATGTACTTTCATCTTTCAGGCGAGTAATAGTAGCGAATTAACCTCTGCCCTATAACGGGTGGAGATGTGGGTCGGAAGATCGAAAGAATTGCTTATTTACGACTTTAAATAGCGTAAACTAATAAATCTTACTTGGTCTTTTTATCGGTTACTGTCATGGAAAAATAAAAAAAAACTGTCTCATCATTAAAAAAAGAAGTTTTTTTTCTGAGCAACATTAAACCGACGTGATCAGAAGCTTTTAATTAATTTTCCACTGGTGGCCTTCACGAAATCCAAACTAAATTCTGTCTCATAATGAAGCTAACTTTATTTTTTAAGCCACAACATCCAATCAAAAGTATTTGACTGATATTCCCACAGAAACTTTCGGGAAATCCAAACTAAATTCTGTCTCATAATGAAGCTAAGTTTATTTTTTAAGCCACAACGTCCAATCAAAAGTATTTGACTGATATTCCCACAGAAACTTTCGGGAAATCCAAACTAAATTCTGTCTCATGATGAAGCTAACTTTATTTTTTAAGCAACAACGTCCAATCAAAAGTATTTAACCGATATTCCCACGGAAACCTTTGGGAAATCCAAACTAAATTCTGTCTCATAATGAAGCTAAGTTTATTTTTTAAGCCACAACGTCATATCAAAAGTATTTGACTGATATTCCCACAGAAACTTTCGGGAAATCCAAACTAAATTCTGTCGCATAATGAAGCTAACTTTATTTTTAAGCAACAACATCCAATCAAAAGTATTTGACCGATATTCCAACAGAAACTTTCGGGAAATCCAAACTAAATCTGTCTCATAATGAAGCTAACTTTTTTTTTTAAGCAACAACGTCCAATCAAAAGTATTTGACTTTTATTCCCACAGAAACTTTCGGGAAATCCAAACTAAATTCTGTCGCATAATGAAGCTAACTTTATTTTTAAGCAACAACATCCAATCAAAAGTATTTGACCGATATTCCAACAGAAACTTTCGGGAAATCCAAACTAAATCTGTCTCATAATGAAGCTAACTTTTTTTTTTAAGCAACAACGTCCAATCAAAAGTATTTGACTTTTATTCCCACAGAAACTTTCGGGAAATCCAAACTAAATTCTGTCGCATAATGAAGCTAACTTTATTTTTAAGCAACAACATCCAATCAAAAGTATTTGACCGATATTCCAACAGAAACTTTCGGGAAATCCAAACTAAATCTGTCTCATAATGAAGCTAACTTTTTTTTTTAAGCAACAACGTCCAATCAAAAGTATTTGACTTTTATTCCCACAGAAACTTTCGGGAAATCCAAACTAAATTCTGTCGCATAATGAAGCTAACTTTATTTTTAAGCAACAACATCCAATCAAAAGTATTTGACCGATATTCCAACAGAAACTTTCGGGAAATCCAAACTAAATCTGTCTCATAATGAAGCTAACTTTATTTTTTAAGCAACAACGTCCAATCAAAAGTATTTGACCGATATTCCCACAGAAACCTTCGGGAAATCAAAACTAAATCTGTCTCATAATGAAGCTAACTTTATTTTTTAAGCCACAACGTCCAATCAAAATTATTTGACTTTTATTCCCACAGAAACTTTCGGGAAATCCAAACAAAATTTTGTCTCGTAAAGAAAGCTAACTTTTTTTTTTAAGCAACAACGTCCAATCAAAAGTATTTGACCGATATTCCCACAGAAACTTTCGGGAAATCCAAACTAAATTCTGTCTCATAATGAAGCTAAGTTTATTTTTAAGCAACAACGTCCAATCAAAAGTATTTGACCGATATTCCCACAGAAACTTTCGGGAAATCCAAACTTAATTCTGTCTCATAATCAAGCTAACTTTATTTTTAAGCAACAAAGTCCAATCAAAAGTATTTGACTGATATTCCCACAGAAACTTTTGCGAAATCCAAACTAAATTCTGTCTCATAATGACGCTAACTTTATTTTTAAGCCACAACGTCCAATCAAAAGTATTTGACTGATATTCCCACAGAAACCCTCGGGAAATCCAAACTAAATTCTGTCTCATAATGAAGCTAACCTTATTTTTTAAGCAACAACGTCCAATCATAAGTATTTGACTGATATTCCCACAGAAACCTTCGGGAAATCCAAACAAAATCTGTCTCATAATGAAGCTAACTTTATTTTTAAGCAACAACGTCCAATTAAAATATTTGACTGATATTCCCACAGAAACTTTCGGGAAATCCAAACAAAATCTGTCTCATAATGAAGCTGATTTTTTTTTTAAGCAACAACGTCCAATCAAAAGTATTTGACTGATATTCCCACAGAAACTTTCGGGTAATCCAAACTAAATTCTGTCTCATAATGACGCTAACTTTATTCTTGCGAAACAACATCCAATCAAAAGTACTTACCTGATATTCCCAGAGAAGCCTCTACGAAATTTAACCTAAATTCTCTATCATACTCATAGAAAATCTTTCTATTGGTATGAGAGCTTGTTTTTCTCTGTGGTCAGGGTTCCCGCAAAGGAGTAAGCCTAGAATTTGAATAAAAGACTGGTTTTGTTTAAGTTAAAATATTTTCATTTCTTTGAAAGTTAGCTTAGTATAAATTTCCTAGCAATCAGTACTTTTGTGAAGTTGTTCTTCTTTATTTTGTTTGTTTGTTTAATGATATATCAACCTTCGTGGGTTATTTAATTCCAAATCTATCCTTCTAGAAGTACAGTTGTAATTCTACAACAGGAGCTCAAACTCGCTTACTAAGATTCCACAGTCCAACGCTTTAACCATTACACCACGAGGACATCCCCACTAGCCTTTATTTACTTTTTTAAAAAATGATTTACTTTTTGCCATAAGTTAGTTTTGGTTTGGTTTCTTTGTTCAATGGCATATCAACCTTTGTGGGTTATTGAGCGTCAAAGCAATCCAGTAGAATAGCTGCAGCGGCCTTATTTAACCCATTGCTGGGGAGGGTGTAAAGGGATGATTTATTCATTTCCCAAAGGTATTTGGCTGAAAGTGACTGCAGTAGCGTGACTGAAGTTCAAACTGACTATCTACAATGTTGCAGTACAGAATGCTAGCCATTAGGCCAAAGAGAATCCCCCACCACCATTCTTAAGGATCTCTTATATTTTATGGACAGATCAGAGTCTGTCACGGCAGGAACTCCATTCACGCAACTGTGGTTATGTCAAATCTAGAAAAATTATATTTGCGAAAATGAAACACAGCCACATCTGGTTCAAATATCAAATGAGTCGGTTTTTATTTTCAAATTTTAGTCGCTTTTTATTTCACTGAAAATTTTTAAATTCCTTCACTCTCAAAACATTCAGTTCCTCACGCCAATACCAACCACCCTTCCTGGTGGAACATTCACCCTTGGCTCCAGGCTGCAAAATCTAAAACCTACTAATCTTGTAATAACAACAGATTAGCTTTGTTGTTGCTAGGCATAAACGATGTAGAAATGGGGATTTCCCAGCCGTAGATTAAACCGTCCATGTTTATGTAATTATAGGTAAAGTTTGACTGGATTTTATAGATTTAATTCAGTTGGAAAATAAGAATAAAATAACTTCAGGAAAGTTTATATATACCTTTCTTTAAATGGAAAATCTGCTTTTTTGAAGTTGAAAACGCGTCCTATCTAACGGTGTTACCGAGTTCTCTGTTACTATCTATCCTAAGTTCCATTGAAATAAATGGCAGTTATTACTTTTTTTTTTAACTAAAACCCCAAGCTCGTCATGTAAGTTATTGTTCATCGCAAAGGAAAATACATTGGAAATGATGGTGACTATGTTGAAAAAATTGTGGTTTGTAGAAGAAAACATGCCCTATCCAACGGTGTTATTCTGTTCTCTATATCTGTTGTAGTTTCCGTAGCAATAAATAGGGGCCATTACTTTCGGGTCAACCTCTTATGCTATTTCGGAAAAAGTTTAATGTGTCTTTGTTTCTGAGATAAAGCATTATTATCATAATTATTGGCCCGAGAATACAGCAGCTGAAACGTTGTGACTAGAGCAGCCAAGACAAATAAAACTGTCTGCAAAATGTAGGTTTGGAGTGGTTTCTGAATTTTATGGCATATCAATCTGTATGGGTTATCTAATGCCAAAGCCATCATTGTAGAATGAAAATAGTGGTACTATTTGACCCATACCTGGCGTGGTGGGGGGAGATAAAGCAATTCATTTCCAAAAAATATCAATTCGAAAGGGAACGAAGGAGCACGACTGGAGTTCGAACTCACTTACTTTGATATCACAGTCCAGTACTTTAGCCTCTACGACGCCAACAATTTGTTGAGAATGATAATAAAGGGTTTAGTGTGGTTTGGTTTGGTTTTATGGCATACCAACCATTGTAGCTTATCTAATGCCAAATCCACTTTCATACGTATAAACAGTTCCATTTTGAACAATTCAGTTTTGCATAAGGACGGAGTTTAAAAGTCAAAGCAGTTTCATTTCAAACAATTCAGTTTAGCATAAGTAAGCTGTTTGAATGTCAAAGCAGTTCTATTTCAAACAATTATTTCAGCATAAGTACGCAGTTTAAATGTCAAACAGTTCTATTTTAAACAATTTGGTCTAGCATAATTACGCAGTTTAAATATCAGAACGGTTCTATTTAAAACAATTCATTTTAGCATAAGCACACATTTTAGTTCTATTTAACACATAGATAGTAACCTATCAGATGCCACCACTCCGGGCAAGAGTGGATCTGGGAGCGATAACAATGAAGGAGTACTCCACATTCCCCAAAGATCCAGCATTACTAAAACCTCACCATCAGATTGTTTTGTGTCATATCCAGGATATTCTTTGAGGAGGGAGTCCTACCCCTCTGCAGAGATGCAGTCGGTGTATTCTACAACCCCAACTGAGTGGCCCAGATGATAAAACGTATTTTATATGCCGGTAGTTGTACCTGCGCTCATGTTAATTTTATTTTTTAAACTTTTTTAGTCATTCACTTACGGGAAAAGATTTTTAAAATGTCCTAATATCTTCTCTTGTTTCGTTTTATGTTGTTTTTTTGTTTTGTTTTGTTTAGTGGCATATCAACTTTAGTTGATTATTTGATACTAGAACCCTCCACGAGGGAGGAAAATTGTGATACCATTTAATCCATTGCCGAGCAGATACGAGAGTCTATACCTTTCAAGAGGTTTTTTGTCCGAAAGTGAACGTAATAGCGTGACTAAAGTTTGAACCCGCTTGCAACGATATCACAGTACTACGATATCATAGCACTAATACCCTTGGGGAAGGTATGAATCCAATTATTCTCCCTCCAGCTATGGGTAAATAGTAGGACAGACTAGGTTCTTCAGCCTTGGTTAGGCAACTAGTCTAGGAGAAGGAAAACTCTGAATTCAAACCTGTTAAACTCCGCTTAAAAATTGACCTTGTGTCATATCCTGCCCGAGCGGAGGGGTTGGTAAATAGTACTACGATATCACAGTCCAGTACGTTAGCCTATAGACTACGGGAATTTCCACCCTAATCTTGGTAATACTTATTAGACAGCCATTGTCTTGAAACAGATTAGCGTTGTTTTTCTTCAATCCTTTTGACACCCTCTTTTCGAAAAAGGAAATGGTAAATATGGTATTTTCTTTCTTTAACACAAAATTAAACGCCAGGTCAAAACGAATTTATAAAAGAAAATCTATTTGAAAAAATAAACTAAAAATAATACCGATAAAAAACAAAGATAAAAAAGGAAATCTTTGAAAGGGACCCGGACTCCTTGTCTATACCAATCAACTAATTCTAAAAAGGAGAGACAGATTATAACCTGAATTGTACTTTTTGGATTAACGAAGAAAAAGAAAAAAAACAGAAAAAGGAAAAAAGTAGTCTCCCTAGTCCGGTTTTCCGTCGGCACCAATCAAGTACCGAATACGAGGTTATTAAAACTGACGCTTAAACAATAATTCACGACACGCTTAAAGAAAAAAAAAGAGCCAGGAAATCTTTCTATTACAATACATTGATTGGATTTCAAACAGAATGACTGCCAGAATGTTTTTGTTTGTCTGAGGTTCAAATCTTTTGCTAATCTTCTCCTTTTAGACTCCTTGCAGATATTCTCTTTTTATCTAGTTTTCAGTCTTTCCTACTTCGCCTGGTGATCAGGGATGTCTGTCTTTCCATATCCCATCGTGCTATTTTACTTGATTTTTTTTTTATATCATCTTTTTCTCACGCTTCTCTTTGAAGATTGAAATTTATCACTATATCCGGTAAGGCAAAATGTGAACAAAGGAAATTTACAACATAATGCCTTATAATTCCCAAACTAACGGACGTTGCCGGCTGGCTGAGCGGTATGATACTAAGTCTAACGTAAAGTTGGGGGGGGGGTCGGTTCAAGTCACAAAGAAAATTTGTGATACAACGAAACAGTCTGTCTGTGGATGACAATATATAAAATATATATATATATATTGTCATCCACAAAAAATATGAAACGCTTCAAGCATTTTGGTGTTACACACACACACACACACACACACATATATATATATACGTATATATATATATATATATATATATACGTGTATATATATATATATAAAGTTTGGCTAAGTGTGTGTTTGTATGTATGTGAGTGTCTGTATATATATATATATATATATATATATTTAGATATTTATTGATAGATAGATAGATAGATGTACGCATATGTATATGTAAAAATTGGTTATCTCTAATTTATTTGTCTGTCCTCTCCCACATGTCACACTGATGCCAGCAGAGATAAAGGAAGGCTCACTTGAACAAACTGCGTATTGCTTAGTGTAACGGTTATAATCATATGAAATAGAATCTGGGATACCAGTTCAAATCCTTCACGAGGCTTTATACATTTACTGCTGAACTCTTCTCCGTCCAGCGGGGGTGTCCTCGTGGTGAAATGGTTAAAGTGATGGACTGCGGAATTGTAGTACGCGATTTCGTACTCCAGTCGCGCTATTACGATCACTTTCGGGCAAATACCCTTGGGAAAGGTATGAACCCCCTTATCCTCCCAGCTATGGGTTAAATAGTACTAATAATGTTCTTCAAGGAGAATAGCTTTGGCATTAAATAACCTACAAAGTTTGATATGCCATTAAACAGAGAAACCAAACCATCTTCTCCGTCCAGCTATTGCGAATTTTTGGGTAGACTCGGACTATTAACTCAGTTCTGGCAAGCAGTCTAAGTAGCGGCAAACTCTAAATTAAACCAGCTTTTGGAACGAGCCGCTGCAGGAATTGGACTCCATGTTAATGCTCACAAAACTGAATTTATGTGCCTTTATCAGAAAGGTGACATCTCCACACTCGACGGAACCCCCCTGAATCTGGTTGACAAATTCACCTACCAAGGAAGCAGCGTCTCATCAACCGAAAAAGACATCGACACACGGCTAACAGAGGCATGGACAGCTATCGATAGGCTTTCGATCATTTGGAAATCAGACCTGACCGATAAAATGAAACGCAGTTTCTTCCAGGCTGCGGTCGTGTCGATACTGTTATATGGATGCACTACTTGGACGCTGACTAAATGGTTGGAGAAGAAGCTAAACGGCAATTATACAAGAATGTTAAGAGCAATATTAAACAAGTCCTGGCAGCAACACCCCACAAGGCACCAACTATACGGTCACCTACCACCTATCACGAAAACTATCCAATCTAGACGAACCAGACATGCCGGACACTGCTGGAGAAGCAAGGACGAGCTCGTAAGTGATGTACTCCTGTGGACCCCCCGCATACGGCCAATCAAAAGCAAGGCGACCAGCTCGAACATACATACAGCAGCTACGGGATGATACGGGATTTAACCTTGAAGACCTGCCAGAGGCGATGAATGATATGGAGACGTGGAGAGAGAGGGTCAGGGATATCCGTGCTAGCCGCACTACATGATGATGATGATGATGATGATGACCCCGCAAAAATTTGACCTTGTGTCACATGTTTACAAATAGCTAAAGGGTTGCGTGATGCATAAACGTTCACAGCAGAGAGAACAGCTAAGTTCAGTGATTGTGTTTTTGCTGAAAAATCAGAAACACATACACCTTCCATCTATCTATCTACCTCTCTCTCTCTCTCTCTCTTTCTCTCTCTCTCTCTATATATATATGGAGAAAATTGCAAAACAATGTAATCCAAGTGATGACACTATTACGAGGGAAAGTCGACGGTAAAAAGTTTTAAAATGGTGAAAAATGTTCTATCAACACTTGTTCCATCCTTTCAAAGTTCTGATAAAGATTCATTAAAACTGTAACATTTCATCGTCGACTTTCCTTCGTAATAATTTCATCACTTTTGGATTACTTTTTTTTTCAATTTCCGCCGTACTTTTCCTTTCCATTATTTACTTATATATATATATATATATATATATATATACGGATTTAGATTTATTTTATTTCTATTCACTTTTTATGGTATGTAATTTTAGAATGGTCAAGATTTGATAAAAAAAATGTTGCATACTGTCATAATATAATATAATATAATATAATTTCAACTATTTCTTGTGGTGTGAAACATGAGAATCTTTGTGTCGTTTGTACAATTATCAAATGTTTAAATTGTAATAGCATGAAATCGACTGTCGTAAGCAAAAACATGAAAAGTAATTTATAGTTAAAACAAAACTATATATATATATATATATATATATATATAATCAAAAAAGAAGATTATATGGAAAATCAGACTGACATGTTTGCAAGAGGGATAGTGTCATGCTGATTGGGAAATATGTCAATCTGATTATCAAAATCGTACCTTTTCTTTTCTCATCACGTCAAATTCAATTCAATAACGTCTCTTTAATACATACACACACACACACACACACACACACACATATATATATATATATATAAGTTAGGTTACCTTAAATAAAAAGTCAACGGCTTTCGATATTGTCAGTTTTCCGCCTATGTTATTATTAGAGCAAAAGCTTTTGGTCCGAAGATCGCCTAAGCAAAAATCTGAAAGCCACAAAATGCCCTTGAATTTTTCTGCACCCACCTAATTTAGATCTATATATATTCCATCAGGATTGTGGGGCATCTTTATCGATGCATACAGAACACTACTCCATTAAAATTAATATTTATATATATCTTAAATATGAGCTTTACTACACTGGGTGCCGGAGAGTGTCGGCAGTTATGTGTTTTTAATTGGGTCTTTGGCGAGTTTCATGTCTTTTAACATCATACTCCCCTCACCAAGCAGACCCCATCCGATATTATCAGTCTCTGATACGCCCTTCCGTTTGCGGTGAGGGAAAGAAAAGAAAAAAAAATGGCTATTTATTCATTTAGAATATTATAGACCACTCAAATGCGTATCTGATTGGTTGTGACAAATCACCAGTCAAATGTGTGGCACTGTCTATTTTAGTCGTTTTCGAGCACTTTTAAAACCAATGGATCATTCGCAATTATTCATTTGCACAGCTCCCGACTTTATGTCGACTAAGCCGCTCCTACCTGTTAAAATTATTTATTATCATCACTCCGTATTAACTGGCTGCTATATCTTTACAGATTTTTGTTGTCTCTTGATTCTTGAAAAGGAGAAAAAAATCTGAATATCGGGAAATTAAAGTAGCAAAGGCTTGTACAATACGAATACCACTTTCTGAGGGACTGTGAATATACCCAAGGGAAAGCATAGAGGAGATAACCAATAATCACAAGCACCAAAGACACCCTAAATTGAGAGGCTACTCTTTCCCGCTGATATCGCTATGTCCCTCTGCAAGACCACAATACTCTTTTGCCATGCGATCGTTCGGCTGCCATAAGCCTTCAGTGTTACTGATAACAATTTTTTCTCGAATTGTTGTGTCTTGAATTCAGAGTTTTTCCTTCTCTTAATATATTTGTATCACAAACTTGATATATATATATATATATATATATATATATATATATATATATATGTGTGTGTGTGTGTGTGTGTGTGTATGTAAACAATAGTAATTGTGATTCATAACCGTTTAAAAATTTACCTTGCTGCAAATGGCTACTCGTGGCTGATTGGTTAGAAGCTTGGCTTGGTGTTTGAATCAACCGGGTTTCGCTCCCAGCTACAGGAAGCTAATGTCTAGTCACACTGATGAGTTCTGATAGAACGAAACGGATCTGTCTGTGGATGACTATAGATAGGTATATATATATATATGTATATGCAAATTTCATTAAACATAATAGACATTTTATGCCTACATATTTTCTTTTGGATCCGTTCGAATTCCCGTATTACTTTTATCGTATTGGGTGGGGGAATTGATTTAGGTATTGTCCATAGTTGTATGTATCCCTAGTACTTTCCGCCCGACTTTGGGTCATCATCAGGGGAGAATCTGTTACAAAAGTGATGTAACTTTTGTTTTAGCAAATTACTACTGTGTAAGGACGTCTTTGCTGTTGGAGATTATGGCGCTTGCTTTTAAATGTAATTCTGTAAATAGTGCCAGTAGCTAAAGACATTTAAGTACGTTAGCACTGGTTTGAAAATTAATTCTATTAAGTGCTGGTTGCAGGTTTCTAATATATAGTGCTTCGAGAATCTGAAGTTGTTGTTTATTATTTTGATGTTCGAGTATTGTTATTATTTTGATGTTCGAGTATATATATATATATATATTTAAATGTGAATATTTTATACAAACGTGTGTTTCTATGTAAATACATAATTGTGTTTGTTATTACATACATATATACATTTACATATATAAAGGAAATATAAGAATGAATGTATTTCCTATGTATATTATTTTGATCATGATTTTTCGGACAATCATCATTATTTTTGTTAGTTAAAAGACAATGTTTCAGCCACTGTGTCCTCCGGCCTTCCTGAAAATGAAGCCTCTTCTAAAATATTCAGACAGATATTTTCTATGTGTATATGAATATATATATATATATATATATATGTGTGTGTGTGTGTGTGTGTGTTTGTGTTAGTTTATTTCTTTGTTTGTTTACAATGTGAATATAAGAAAGAAATATTAATATCCCTTTGGGTATCACCCACATTTTTCCACACAATGACTTAGTCCATCTGCCATATATAAGACTTGCTGCTACTACCAGGGCAGACTAGAAGGTGAAGAGCAGGTTCTTATAGGAATAGTATTAGAGCGTTGGAGACTGGGGATCGCACTAGATCACCTTACTTGCTACCGTAATAACGGAAGCCAATACTATCGTTGAACTATATCTTTATTCTATATTCACTAATCCTATGTTCTTGTCTTCTAATAGTCTCTCTATTGTATATACCTTTTCCTTGGAATATATCTCTATTTCCTCTCATATCGTGGTTTGTCCTTTATTCAATATTACAAGCGTTCACTAACCAGAACGCAACAATATCCGAGATAGATTTTTTGAAAAAAGGCACAAAAGACCCTTGATGAACTCAAGCTCCTACTTTACGCTCAGATAAATGAGACGAAGAGGATATACGGGGCACTACTGTGGCAGTAAGGACACATTTAAAAGCGAGTTTTTCCTTTGCTCTCCAGCACAATGGACACAACAGTTTTTCAACCACAAAAAAACTATTATCATCAGCCTTATGGGAACATTTGATGCCGTCTAGAAGACATAAACAGAGCAATGAACAATAGGGACATGTAGTAAGAGAAATAGTGTGATTGTGTGAGTGAGAGAACTATATGGAGAGAGTGAGAAATGCAGAGAGAGAGAGAGAGAGAGAGAGAGAGAGGGGCAGAGAAAGGAGGAGAGATAGAGAGGATGAGTCGATGGAATCCATGGTATCTGTATTTTATGATAGATAGATAGATAGATATGAACACACACACACACACACACACACACACATATATATATATATAAACAGATTCAATAGATGGATAGATATAAACAGAATGAGATAGATCTATTTATCTATCTATTTATGTAATTCGGTTCCAAAAAGTTTGATACAAAAATCCATGTGATCGTTTTTTTTTTCTATTTAACAGGTTAAAATTGCGTGAAACTAAAATAGTTATTAAAAGATATTTTGACTTAGGATATGACGGGTTAAAGAATACGATCGAAGAAAAATCTACATTAAATGAATTCAATGTTATCTGTGCAATAACTTACATAACATTTTATAACTTGTCACTGCTTCCTCTAGTGAGTTTGTTATTTTTGATATTATTTTCAGTAATTTACTTTCCGTTTTAAAAAGGTCAACATCATAACAAAAATAACAATTTACAATTATCTTTATATACATAAATACATACACACGCTCATATACACGAGTACGTGAGCACATATATATTCTTGAATTTATATATATATATATATATATATATATGTGTGGCGGGGGTGTATACCAACGCATCCACACTAGATGGATGTGACAAAAGATCAATTTTTTAGCGGACTTTAACAGGTTTTAATACTCAGTCATGAGTGACTGGTTGCCTCACCTAGGTTAAAGGGACCAATTTACCCTACTATTCAACAATAACTGGGGCGGGGAGAATAATGGGATTCATACCTTAACCAAGGGGTGTCCTCGTGGTGTAATGGTTAAAGCAATGCACTGCGGAATCGTAGTACGCGAGTTCGTACTCCAGTCGCGCTATTACGTTCACTTCCGGGCAAATACCCTTGGGAAAGGTATGAACCCCTTATTCTCCCTCCAGCTATGGGTAAATAGTAGGACGGACTAGGTTCTTCAGCCTTGGAGAGGCAACTAGTCTAGGAGAAGGAAAACTCTGAATTCAAACCTGTTAAACTCCGCTTAAAAATTGACCTTGTGTCATATCCTGCCCGAGCGCAGGGGTTGGTAAATAGTAACCAAGGGCATTAATGCTATGTGTAATGCAATCGGTCTCGAATGAAATTTGAACTCATGTTTCCGTGTCTATTTCCTACGACGATAACCAGTGCACAACGAGTACCCCCATCTAAACAAAAGAGCCAAACTAACTTTTTTACCTCGTGAACAAATTTTAAGCGGATTGTTTGGTAAGGTTTGGTTTTATGGCATATAAACTATTACAGGTTATTTAATGACAAATCCTGTTTCTACGTATATATTGAATATATAGGATTTGGTTTTATGGTATATCAACCAATATAGGTTACTTAATGCCCAATCCTGACTATACATTCGTATATATTAAATATGTAAAGTAAAATTGATAACAAGGTAATCCAAGTGGAAGGAGAGATTTATTGAGAAGCAAAGCGTTTCGGTTCTAATGAACCATCATCAGGGCTATGAGGGATGATAATAGTGATGTTAAATCAACGATTGGTATGTAAAAATTACAAAATATAAAATCCTAGGGAAAATTTGTATAACAAGAAAAAGTTGACCGTTTATGACAACAAAAACTCGGCCGTTTGATTAATGAATCAGTGTTTTTTTGTTTTAAAATACGTCATTTGTCTTATCAGAAATATTGTGTCGAATTTATTTTCCGTCTGTTTATGGAGAAAGATTTCGAATGATTCCTGATATGATTTATAAACACATTTGCTTGATACCAAATCTAAACGAGCCTGAGCTGTTTTTTTGTTTGTTTTTTTTTTTTGCACACAGTTAAATAATTTCAATTATTGCTATGTAACAGTAACAATTTAACATCAGTCATTTCATCATCATCATCATCATCATCATCATCATGTCGTGCCGCTAGCACGGATATCCCTGACCATCTCTCGCCACTTCTCCCTATCATTCATCGCCTCTGGCAGGTCTTCAGGGCTACATCCTGTAACCTCACCTAGCTGCTGTATGTATGTTCGAGCTGGTCGTCCTGCTTTTGCTTGGCCATATGCGGGGGTTCAAATGAGTACATCAATCCTCTTTGCTTCTCCAGCAGTGTCCTGCATGTCTGGTTCGTCTAACTTGGATAGTTTTCGTGATGAGAGGCTGGTGGCCGTATAGTTGGTGCCTTGGGTGTTTCAGCCAGGACTTATTCAATATTGCTCGCAACATTCTTGTGTAATTGCCGTCTAGCTTCTTCTCGAGCCGTTTTGTTTGCGTCCAAGTAGTGCATCAGTCATTTATTCGTATACAATTAAAAAGACATATATGATATGTAAGAGATTAGTTTTAAAATTTATTTGTTTGCACTCTGGAATTTGTTATTGTTTCTACAGTTAAATAGTTTCAATTATTGCTATCTAATACTAATAATTCAATTCAATATCAATCACTTATTTGGACTCAGTGAAGCGGTCACACTTACTGCAATTTAACACAAATTATTCAATTCAACATTACTCATTTGTTTGCACACAGTTAAATGGTTCCAAGTATTGCTATGTATCCGTAACAATTCAATTAAAAATCGGTCACTTGTTAACACACTGTCTAGAGATTCGAGTCAGTCCAACTATTTGGCCATAGATGAGTGGAGAACATTTGGGCCTCTGCCTATCAAAAGGGCATTAGCACGAAATGAGGTGCAAACCAACTCGTCCTGAATTTGGATTCGAATCACTGATTCTGTTCCCTTCAAGACAAACCGTTACATTAAGCGCGCGCGCGCACACACACACACACACACACACACACACATATATATATATATATATATATATATATATATATATATATTGTTTAATACATGCATAAATTGCCTGCTTACATGGATGTTCTTGACATAGGATAACTACATGTACACGTAAAACTCTATGCACCTACACACAAACATATTTAGTTTTGAATGTCTCTCATTGGTTATTGATTAATTTTAATGGCATAGCAACTCGTCTTTGGCTATTTAATTCCGAGCGATTAAGGATTCGCAATCCTATTTACATTTTGTGTATAGTTGTTTCTTAAAGTTTTTTTTTTCACATGGACATATGATTATGTCTGTATATCTTCACGTACACACACACACACACACTCCTGCAGAGACACACACACACATATTGACATTTATATGTATATGTGTGTGCGTGTATGTGTGTCTGTGTGTGTGTTCTTTGGTTTTTAGGGATTATAATCTATGCTATTCCAGTTTTTCTCCCCCGCTCACTCTCCTATTTTCATTCTCTTCCCTTCTCTCTCTCTCTCTCTCTTTTCCCCACTCTATCATTTGTTATTCTTCCCCTCTCCTCAGCAATAGAAATTTTTCAAACGTATTTCACCAAACTCATGTGGACATTCAGATGCATTAAATGCATTTATCAATGTAAAAGAAGATTTTTTTATGAAAGGAGTGACAAAAAAAAAAATACTGAGCACAAAAAAATAAGAACAAGAAAAAATAATTCGACTAAGTTTTAGCATGTCTATTCCTCACTATTTTCTTCTTTTTGTTTATTTATTTATTTATTTAGTCTTAGTTTTTTTTAGTTTTTTGGCTTTTGATTTTTTTTAATGCCCGTCTTTATTCGTCTGATAAAACAAGAATCCTTATATTGAGATGAACCGCTGGATAATCTTTTATGTTTCTTGGAAGGATTGTGACAAGTCAAAGATGGAAGACATGTACACACTCTTAAGCAATGACAATAAAGGAGGCTATCTATCTATCTATCTATCAATCTATCTATCAGTGTCTGTATATATTTGTGTGTGTTCTAACATTATATATATATATATATATATATATATATATATATATATATATATATATATATATATATATATATATGATAACAGAGTTAAAATAAATCCATATATGTGTGCGTATTTATGTGGCGAAATTTTATAAGATATATATATATATATATATATATATATATATATATATATATATATATATATACAAACGTTGTTATTATGTATATATATATATATAGACACACACACACACACACACACACACACACACACACACACACACACACACACACATGTATATATATATATATACATGATAACAGTTAGAGTAAATATATGTGTGTGTATTTACGTGGCCAAATTTTGTAATATATATATATATATATATATACGAAGGTTGTTATTATGCATATATATATATATATATATTCACACACACACACACACACACACACACACACACATATATATATATATATGCATATATATATACACACACACACATACACGCACACACACACACACGTATATATATATATATATATATATACCAGAGACTGACAAATGCATTTTAAAGTACGGATCAAGATAAGTAGAGCAATCCAAGTAAAGGAGTAGTACTCTTCTCTATAACTCGGTATTGCAGCTATTGAAAAAAGAGTCTTCGGGTCCCTCTTGACGACTGCCAGCAAACTACTATATATATATATATGTGTGTGTGTGTGTGTGTGTGTGTGTGTGTGTGTGTGTGTGTGTGTGTGTGTGTGTGTATCAACGTTAGTATAAATAATATATACATACATACTTATACATGTGTATGTATGTGTATGCATGTGAAGAACATTAGTAGCAAAAAAGAAACGAATGATTTTGCCGAAGATTATGATGACGATGGTGACAATGATAGTAATGAAAATTATATTGGTGAAATGACTTAAAATAACCGTAAAGTTGAAAGGAAAATATCAATGAAATATAAGATACACTAGCACCGTGAAAGTAAGAGAGGCTGCCCAGCGTAATGAACCAGAAAATAGCATATAAACACAAAAATAAGACACCTCGTAGTTCCAGACGACATGAAATACAAAAATAATGCACTTGGTGGAACTGCTCATCTCCTTTGGACAGTACTATCAATATGACGGAAAAATATCACCCAAATGATTGCTTTGGTTTGGTTTGGTTTGGTTTGGTTTGCTTTGGTTTGCTTTGGTTTGGTTTGCTCTTATAGCATATCAACGCTTAAAGGTCATTTGATGCCAAATAATTATCATAAATTTATTTCAAATATATAAGATTAGATTTGCTTTGGCTTCATGGCTTATCAACCATTGTACGTTATTTAATGGTAAATCATTTTTATACCTACGAGGATCATTAAATAAGTTTCTAGAATTTTTTCGGATGGGCACTTTTATTGATAGTAAGTAAGTAAAGTTGGCGACCATAGTCGAGGGTAACCCGAAGGCTCCCTTTTCGATAGCTACTACACCAATGTGTAGGGGAGGGCGCTACTCCTTTCCTGGATTGCTCTACTTTACCCTTGATCCGTACCTTATAGTGCTGAGTGCTAAGCAAGGAGGCATCAAGTACCATTTTTTGAGTCTTTGGTATGACTCGACCTGGTATTGAAACCAGGTCTCCCGGGCCATTGGCGAACACTCTAACCCCTAGGCCAATGTCCGGTACATTGATAGTATTATTGATAGTACATACATTAAACTCTTGTGTGAGTGTCAATGACCTTCGTCACAGCCTCTTTCATCTCCTCAATTGTCTCATAACTAAAGCCTCTGAGCTTAGGGAATAACCAAAAGTCACAGGAAGCAACGTCTGGACTAAATGGAGGCTGAGGAATTGTCTTGATGCCCATCTTGGTCAAATAGTCTGTGACAAGGATGGAGTTGTGGACTGGTGCATTGTCCTGGTGGCCTCTTCCGACGGAATATCTTCCTGAACTCCCTTTAAACCTCAACATAGTAACCCTAACCCTTTGGCCCATCAAATCTGATGTATTGACTTCCTTACTCCTCCTACACCTCTCATCATCCCTCACAGACTCCCTGCCTTCCTTGAATCTCTTATACCACTCAAAAACTGTGGCTCAATTCATGCAAGATGGTCGAAAAGCAGTCTGAAGCATTCCATACATTTCTGTGGCATTTTTCCCAATTTTACAAGAGGATTTTATTGCATATCGTTCTTCGAAAGTGTCCTTACGTCCAGACTGCATTTTTGAAATTCACCAGCTGTGACAATCCGGCTTTAGTAGGGTGTATTCCAGTTGCTACTGTAGCTGTTCATTTGAAGCTGAAATCATAAAAATTGGTCAGTTATCTCATAAGAGGTATAGCAATAACATACTGAATTTTCAAGAGTCTATGGATCACCAACAATTTAATTAAACATCGGTCATTTGTTTACGTACAGTAAAATTTATCAAACAGTTCTATTTCAAACCAGTGAGTTTGACAAAATACAGAGTTTTTGTTTATACACAGTCAAATGTGAAAACAGGTTTATCCCAAACGATTCCGTTTCGCGTAAGGATACAGTTTAGTTCTACTTGACCCATATATAGGACCCTATCAGGTTCTACCACTTCGGGCCCGCGTGAACCTGGGAACGATGGCAGTGAAGGGGTACACCGCATTCCCCAAAGCTCTCGCAATAATGAAGCTTCACCATCAGATTGCATAGGGTCATATGCAGGACACTCGTTGTGGGTGTCTTATCACTCTGCAGAGATGCAGTAGGTGTTTTCATGCTGCCCGAGCTAACTGAGCCTCCAGGATACTCGTTGGGGGTGTCTTATCCCTATGCTGAGATGCAATCGTTGTATTCTGCAGCCCAGCCATTACCCATAATAGGTAGCAACAATCATAGATACAAAGAAATCTTATAATATCTAACTTCCCTCACCCTAAGCGTCTTTGGTGATCGTCCAATGAAGGATTGTAAGTCAAATAATGATAATAACGATAATACATCCAAGAGATGGTATACACGGACTCTATGTTTCACGAAAAGAAGGAGGATGAGCACGTGTTATGTTAAAAGCTAGCATTGATACATTGATACGACGACTCAAAGAGTAAAGAAAGACTGATTACAGCGACCAGAAATACAAATAACACAAGGTTCAAAAGATAGCTGAACATCTGTCTTAGAAAATAACATAACATCCTCTGTGATTTTGAAATATGAAATGATCAAGGAATCTCGGTCAGAAGACGAGATCTGGAGTTAATTAAAAAGAAAAAAAATTCTTATCTTGTAAACTTTGTCGTTCGCATGGATCACAAAGTAGAAATAAAAGAAAGAGAAACAATAGAATCCTGCCAGATTATTAAAAAAAAACCCCGTGGAACATGGAAAAACTGATACTAATTGTGGTTGGTACGGTTAGAGCGGTCTTCAAAAGCTTGTTGAGAAGATTGAAGGAATTAGTGGAAGATCGAGACCACATAGATTACAGCATCGGCTAGAATACTAAGAAAAGTCATGGAGATCTGGAGAGACTTGTTGTCTCTCTGACTCCAATGAAAGAGCACCAAATAACACTGGTGGGAAATATTCCATCGATGATATAGACAGACTATTTGTGTCGAGGAAAGAAATAGGAAGAGGATTCGCCAGCACAGAATATAGCGTCGATATACTCAAGATCACTCAAGTACTACATGAAAAAAAGCAAAGAAAGACTGATTTTAGAGACCAGAAATGCAAACTTCTCAAGAATTAAAAGAATAACCATAACTAGAAAACAAAAATGGGAAGAAAAACAATTGTATGGACATTTAAAGCGAAAAACAAGGGAAATATCTCCTGAGAAACCTTTGACATGGCTAAGAAAATGAAACCTTAAAAGAGAAAGTGAATCTCTTCTAATAGCAGCACAAAACAACGCCAGAAGGAGAAATTAAGAAAAGACGAGACACAACAAAATATTAGATGTAGATTATGTGGTGATAGAGAAGAAATGATTGATCATAAAATGCAGTAAATTTGCTCAAATATAAGACTTGACAAGACAGAATAGGGAAAAGTAGGCGTTGTGCAAGAAACTGAAATTTGACCACACGAACAAATGGTATTTGCACAACCCAGAATCCGTCCTGGAGAATGAGACGCACAAAGTTCTCTGGGATTTTTAGATACAAATGGATCATCTAATCTCGGCCAGACGATCAGATAGTCAACAGAAAAAAGATAACGTCCCAAATAGTGGACTTCGCCGTCCCGGCAGACAACTGAGAGAAAATAAAAGAAAGCAAAAAGAGGGATAATTTCCTAGAACTTGCTAGAGAACAAAAATCTATGGAATATGAAGGTGACAGTGATACCATTTATAGTTAGTGCACTAAAAACAATCCCCAAAGGATTGCCAAACGGATTGGAAGACATGTCTATAAGATAATCAAAACAGACAATACAAACTAAAGAATTACTGAGATTCGCCAGAATACTGAGAAGAGTCCTGGAGACTTGCTGTCGCTCAATTTCCTATGAGAAACCATCAGCTTACGCTGGTATGAAAAACTCTCAAAGGAGTAAATAAGAATAATAATGAGCAACGCTTCGCATGGAAGATATAAGAAAAGAATGATATAGCTCTGGCAAGAATGTGCTAGTTTTCAGACAACAAGCCGACTAAATTAGAACCATAATATAGAAAGGTTGGTTTTCTGACCTTGAAATATTAGAAATATATCAGAAAATAAATAATGAACAAGACGATCATATAGTAGCAGACACATCAACAAATAACAAACAAAAACAGCCAAACAGATATGAAGCGCCAAAATGTAAACTCCTCACAAACAAATAACCATATTTACCAACCCCTCCGCTCGGGCAGGATATGACACAAGGTCAGCTTTTTAAGCGGAGTTTAACAGGTTTGAATTCAAAGTTTTCCTTCTCCTAGACTAATTGCCTCACCAAGGCTGAAGAACCTAGTCTGCCCTATTATTTACCCATAGCTGGAGGGAGAATAATTGGATTCATACCTTTCCCAAGGGTATTAGTGCTATGTGAAATGCAATCATTCTCGTCCAGGATTAGAACTCGTGTTGCCGTGTCCATTTCCGACGACGATAGACATTACACCACAGTCACCTCCCAGACACATAAACAAATAACAAACAAAAACAGCCAAACAGATATGAAGCGCCAACTTCGGAAAATGTAAACACCTCACAAACAAATAACACGCACCCAAACAACCCAAAACAAACACTATCACAAGAACAAAAGGTAAACCTAGAACATTTAAAAAGAATTATGAACAGTGAAAAGACTACCATGCCATTATTAAGAAACATAAAATGGATAACAGTTAAGACGGAAACGAATAAAATAAATCAAGTACTACCTGAAATATCAACGAATAATATAACTGAATTAAATGAACTAACATATGCAAGGGAAAAATTAGTTTGTTAAAAAATTGGGATCACCACAAAAAGCACGAAGAAAAAAATCAAAACCAGGATAGGAAATTCGACTGGAAACGCTGATAAAAAATCTACGAAAACAGGCCAAAATGATAAAACAAAAGAAAGATGCTGGAATATGTAGGAACAAAAAGGAAAAGGCAACACAAGAAAAAATAACGGTACAAGTTAAGGAAATGAACCAGAAAGTGCTAGCGAAAGAAGTAAGATTAGAGATATCGACAAAGGGTAAAACAATAGAGACAAGACAGGGCATTCCAAAACAACGAAAGAAAATTCCATCCTCAACTGGGAGGAAATGACACGAAAACATACCAGCAACCGGATGCAGAAGAAACCGAACGATTTTGGACTGAAATATAGCAACCAAAAAACACAACGAAAAGACCAAATGGATAAAAAACATGACAAGAGAATTAGAAGGACTCGAAGAAGGCCCGAAAGCGGAAATACACATCGATTTACTCAAAACAACAGTAAAAAAATATCTAACTGGAAAACACCAGGCCACAATGGAATATATGGATTCTGGTTCAAGAAATTCACCTCCATTCACGACAGACTTGCACTAGAAATGAACAGATGCTTACATGGAGCGCACATACCTGAATGGATGACCAAAGAAAAGACAACCTTGATCCAAAAGGACCCAAGCAAAGGAAACACCCCAAACAACTAGAGACCGATTACCTGCCGACCTGTGGAAAATATTAACGGCTCAAATAAGGGAAGAGATTTACTACTCACTAACAAGCCGCGGATTGTTCCCTGAGGAGCAGAAAGGATGCCGCAAGTGATTGATTTTTTCCTGCGATCTACTAAGTTTGTATCCAGCTGTGCATTTTCTGAGCAAGTGGTTAAGGGGCATCATGGCAATTATGAATAGTAAGGGTGATAGAGCATGTCCTTGAAATATACTTCTTCGGATCTTTACTTCAGTTAAGCTTCTTCCTCCTGCTGTCAATTCCATTCTCCAGGTTTTCATGGTTTTCTCGATAAAGTTTATGACTTCATCTGATATTTAATACATTTTGAGACAGTTTATTATCCAGCTTTGCGGGACCATGTTATATGCCTTTTTGCAGTCAATCCAGGCCATTGCTAGACTTTTCGTCTGATCTTGCTCTCGTTTAGGATGTGCTGGTCTATGTTAAGTGACTCTGCGGTGCCTCTGGATCCTTTGCGGCTTTTGGTACAGTAACTTAAGGATTATTAAAGGGACTGGAGGACTTAGAGTTTGGAGGACCAGGGGAGACCATCCAAACTTCGGCACTATTGGCAACGGCCAGAATACTGAGAAGAGTCCTGGAGACTTCAGGACACTTTCTGGCACTCAGTTTCCAGTGAAAGATCATCGGCTACTACTGATGTGAAAAACTCTCAATGAGTAAATAAATAATAATAGTAATAATCTTTCGATATGATCTTTTTATTTGCTTCTTTTTCTTGTTTCTCATATTTTGTTGACGTTTCCTATCTTTATCACAGTTCTTTTCGTACATGTCTTTTTGGCCTTAACGTTCCTTGTTGTTGTTGTTGTTGTTGCTCTTCTTCTTCTTCTTCTTCTTCTTCTTCTTCTTCTTCTTCTTCTTCTATTTAATATCTACATTATAGTTCTTCTTCTTCTTCTTCTTTACATTTTTTACAATGCATTTAAAATACATTTTTCCTTCCTCTTCACCCTTTTTGCATTATCTTATTCGCAATACTTCATACTCTTTCTGTTTCCACGTCTTTGTGTTTCTTTTTGCGTCAGATATGCACCGCTTTCCTTTGCGATCCTTTTTCAATAAGCCCTTTAAATTCCTTGCTGGATCTTCCCCGTTTTTCTCTGACGTTGTCACCCTACACTTTTTTTCCACAGCCATCTCTTAATCTAAACATGTCACTTTAATACCTGCACTTCATCTCTCTCTCTCTCTCTCTCTTTCTCTCTCTCTCTCTCTCTCTCTCTCTCTCTCTTAAACCTCTTTCTCTTCTGTCACTTGATAGATATCTTTATCATTTTTTTTTAATTTTATAAATCTCCGTTTTCACTTCCATGTTAAATTCTACCACCTTCTACACTCTCACCTACAAAAGTTTCTGTATACGTCCTTTTAGAATAAATTTCTGTTTTCCTGACATTAAGCCGTTAATCTCAAATCTAATTTCAGCGTAAATTGTTCACTACTCCTTCCCCAAACGGCAAGAATCAAATAAAAAAGAAAAAAACAAAAAAACAAAAAAGATGAAAAAAAAAACAAAAAACAAAAACAAAAAACAATAAAAAAAGAAATTGGTGGAACAAACAAATAAAACCTTAAACAGGACAGCAACGAATATTTACAATTAAAAAAGGTAAAAAAAAAACTATTAGCCACGATATCGTATTCAGTTCACTTCGAGAACTTTCACGATAATTCATCGATCAAAAATTATTATTATTATTAATAAACTCAGTGTGAATTTTTGTAAGTGGTGGTTTTTCACCGGAGACTAAGTAACAGCAAGTCTGCCCAGGTCACCAGGACATTTTTAGGTGTCCTTGCTAAAACTCAACGGTACTGTTCACCCAGTTAACCCAGTCTCTTTTCCAAGTGCTCCTACTGTTATTGGGATCACCATCACCTTCATGTTCCACAAACTTTTCAACTTTCTGATAAGGTCAGCCAGTGGTATGTGCAAAGAAAGGTCTGGAAAAGAGAGTGAGGTAACTGGAGTTTAAAGAAAATATCGAGCCTATCCTGACCTCAACACTGTTAAAACTTGCTGGGATACTTAAAAGTGACCTGGAGACCGAAGAACTCTTGTATACAGGGAATTTTGTGAGAGATTAAATTTTAACCATTCTACCAAACAGTATATGATCAAACAAGAACACATCTTAGAGAATGAGATGCATAAAATACTCTGGGATTTTGTGAAAAAAACAGATTACCTAATCCCTCACAGAAGATCAGACCTAAAAGAAAAAAAAAAAGAACTTGCTCTCTTGCGAGTTTTGCTCTTCCGGGAGAACATGGAGTGAAAATAGATTAATACTTAGACCTGGCTTGAGACCTAAAAAAACAGTGGAACATGGGGGTGACAGTTATACCTATTGAAGTTTGTTTTCGGAACGATCCCCAAAGATTTGACAATAACACTGCCGGAGTTGAAACTAAGAAGAAAAATCGAGATCATCCTGATCACAGATCACAGCTTGAATACTGTGAAGAGTCCTTGGTGAACTGAGGTTGCTTACTGTCACTCAGACTCCAGTGAACGACCAACACCTATCACTAAACTGAAAAACTCGCAAGAAGTGAAAGTAAATAAATAGATTTTTACCATTAATATCCTTGATCACGTTGAGTTTCCTTTGTAAGAGCACTTTATTATTGGTTGGGTTTTATGGCATAAAAAGCATTGTAGGTTATCTTATACCAAATCCTCTTTATTCATATATATTAAATATATATGATTTGGTTTGGTTAGGCTTTAAGGCATATCAAACAAATTATGTTATTTAATGCCAAATCCTGTTTCTACACATATATATTGAATATATATGATTTGGTTGGTTGGTTGGTTGTTGGGGTTTTATGGCATATATACCTTTGTAGGTTATTTGACACCAAATCTATTTTTATGCAAATTGTCAGTTCTATATCAAACGATTCAGTTTAGCATGAGTACACAGTTTGTCAAAAACATTTCTATTTCAAACCATTCAGTTTATTCAAACAGTTCTAAATCAGCTAATGCAGTTTAGTATAAGCACATATTTTGTTTGCACACAGTTAAATGTCAAAACAGTTCTATATTAAACAATTCAGTTAAGTGTAAGTAGAGTTTCAATGTCAAAAACAGTTCCATTTCAAACAATTCGGTTTAGCATAAGCATTTAGTTTAAATGTAAGTACACTGTGTAATTGTCAAAAACATTTCTATTTCAAGCTATTCAGTTTAGTCAAACAGTTCCAATTAAAACAATCCAGTTTAGCATAAGTATGCCGTCTAGTTCTATTTAACCCATAGATAGGGCCCTATCAGGTTCTATCATCCTTGGCTAGGGTGGACCTGGGAGCAATTGCAATGAAGGGGTGCTCCGAATTCCCCAAAGCTCCAGCATCACTGGAACCTTACCATCAGATTGTTTAGTGTTATATTCAGGACTCTCGTTGGGCGTGTCTTACCCCCTGCAAATGTGCCATCGGTGTATTCTACAGCCCCAGCCGACTGGGCCATATATATATGATTTGTAAATACATATAGTTGATAACGCTTTTAAATGAGCCTGATCTCATTATTTTGCGCACAGTAATATTGCTATTTAACTCTAATTATTCAGTTCAATATTACTCATTTATTTGCACACTGTTAAATGGTCCCAAGTATTGTTATGTATCACTAACAATTCAATTAATCTGTCATTTGTTTAAACACAGTTAAATGATCAAGCTCTTCAATTTCTAACTATTTTATTTTGGATAAGTCATTAGTTTGAGCTCAGTTTAAATGTCAAACAATTCTTTTTTACCCATTGATAGGACTCTGTCGAGTGTTTCCACTCCAGCTCAGAAATGACCTGGGAGCGATGACAATAAAGAGGTATTTCGTATTCTCAAAAGTTCCAGCATTACTGGAACCTCACCGTCAGATAGTTTAATATTATAGCCAGGATTCTTTTCTTACCTCTCTGCAGAGATGCAGTTAATGTATTCTGATGCCCCAATCGACTGGGCAGTCAGACCTGTTGGATAACTGGAGATTGATTGGCTCTTTAGGCTATTAATGACACGCTAGAAAGTAGATGCCATGAAACCGAACGAGGATTCTTTTCTGTTAATTGGCAATAAATCTCATTGATTTTCATCAGATTTTAAAAATATTTTCTTTTTCCGTACGGTCAAGTTGCTTTCACTTTTGGACTAATGCCTTGGGAAAGATATAAACTCCTTTATCCTCTCCCACCAGTTATGAGTTGAATATTACAATCAATGTTCTACAATGAGAGTTTTGGCATTACGTACACTTCGAAGGTTGATATGCCATTAAATTAAAAAAAAAACGATTCAAGTTTCTTTCTTTCTTTCAAAGTACACATTCACCTTTTTTTCAATTTCTTTTTCTCTCTTCATTTTCTTTCTTTTTATCTTCTTTTAGATTACTTTAAGGCATTCATTCAGTTTTTCTTTCTATGAATCTAACTCCCATATTTAAAACAAGCAACTGCCCGATGGAAATGAGAATGGCTAAAGGAGCATTTTCTATCCGCTCACTTTTGGGTGAGTTTCTGTTACTTGATAAGTAACTTCCTTCTTTAGTAGGTTTTATTGTTTGTTTGCTTGATTTTTTTCTTTCTTACTTTCTTCAAAACTCTTTTTTTTTTCTTTTCATTCTTTTCGTCCAATTTTCTATCAATTCATTTTCTGTCTTTTTTCTTCAATATTTATTCATTTAAGTATATCTTTTCCGAGTCTATTTATCCCTTTCTTTCTTTCTTTCTTTCTTTGTCTTTTTTCCTTACTTCTTTTTAGAACATCCTTTTGTTTTTTTCCCACTTTCTATTTCTCAAAGTCTATTTTCTCTTTTATTTGTTCTTCACTTTCTCTCAAACACAATTCTTATAGTCTTTCTATCTATCAATTCCTCTTCAGTCTTCCGTTTTTCATTTGAGTATTTTACTATTTTTGTATAACTTTCTGTAAGTCCCTATCTTTATTTCTTGCAGGTTTCTTTTCTTTACATCTTTCTGTCACTCAAATTCCTTTTTCTTTTTTATCTCTCGGCTCTTTTTTTCTTTTTTTTTTTTCGGCTTTCCTTCCCCAAAACTTCATTTTATTTATGTATTTGTTTAATTGACTGCTTCTTTCTTCATACCATTCATACCTCCATTTTTTCTTTAAATCTTATATCCGTTTTCCATCTCTTTTTCTTTCGGTCAGTTTCGCTTTTTCTTTCTTTACGTCCTTCTTTCTTTCAAGCTTTTTATTTTTGTTATTTCAATATCAGTTTTTCTTTTCACTTCTCTTCTTTCAATAATTTTCTTCTTTCTTTTGATATTTCTATCAGCATTTCCTTAAATCTCTCTCTTTCTCTTTTCCATCTTTCTTTCAGTTTACTTTCTAAACCCTTTTTTCATTCTCTATATTTTCTTTGTCATTATTATTATACTTTTAATTTCTATCTATTTCTTTCTTTTAGTGTTTATGCCTATCAATCTTTCTATAAATTCCATTTTTCCCCTTTTTCATCTCTTTCATCTTCTCCCTAATGCATTTGAAAAATAAGTCGAAGCACTTAATGACGCACTACAAGGTTTTATTAGAAAAATTTAGAAAATTGCTTAATGTGAATTCGAGCCAAGTTTATGAACTGCGCATGTGCGTGATGACGTCAAAAAATTCGAAAATACAGATGGATGAGCGAAAGCATTTTGCGTTTCACAAACAAAACCTCAAATAATGATGAAAAAAATAATAAAATTAACGTCATTGAAAAATTGAAGTAACGGTATTTAAAATATTTTCAAGATGAAAAGAAAGATTTAAATAGATGTTTGATATAAACGCTGGTTAGATTGATCGCTTGAAGGGTAAAAAGGAAGTTCATATAAACGTCTGAATTTGAATGATTCGAGTTGGCCCAACTAAGTAGAGATGATAGTTTGAGAGTCGGGAAAAACAGAGAAGACAGATATGTGTTATTTTTCATTACATTTGTGAAGGAGAATTATAAAATAAAAAAAAATGGAGACAGATGTGTGATAATATTGAAGTTAGAAGCATAAGGAACAGATTAATTTCTACATTAATGTAAATTAGTCAGTAAATTATAAGATAACGAGGTCGTTATTTTATAAATCAAAAATACGTACACATCATCAAACGTATGTCTAATTATATCTACATATCATGCACTCTTAGTGTCGATCTATTTACAACATACATTTTATGTAATTCCGTTATGAATGCATGCATGTATATATCTATCAATCTATCTCATGCTATATATATATATATATATGTGTGTGTGTGTGTATGTATGTATGAAGAAAAATTGATAAAAAGGTCATCCAAGTAGAAGGAGAGATTTATTGAGAAGCAAAGTCAACACTATTGCGTTTCAGTTCTAGTGACCGATCATCAGGACTATAAGGGGTGATTTTAGTGATGTTAAATCAACGATAAATGTTTAAAAATGCAAAATACAAAAACCTGGGGAAATTTTTGAATAACAAGAAAAAGTTGGCCGTTTAATTAGTGAATCAGCGTTTGTTTTAAATTATGTCATTTGACTTATTATAATGATTGTAAAGAATTTATGTTCCGTTTATTTATCGAGAAAGATTTCGAATCAAAAGAAGAAAAAGAAAGACAAGAAAAATGTTCTTTCTAGTTTCATCTATCTATCTATTCAGACTATTTATATTCATATCAGAGTCTTCTAAAAAGTTTGATTTTCTTTCTCCTAGACCGGTTGAAGAGCCCAAACTGCTCCATTATTTACCCATAGTTTCATGCCTTTTGGAAAAGTGTATAAGCTATGTTAAATTCCAGCAGCTTTGTTCTGGATTTGAACTCGATTTGCCATGTCGATATCCTAAGACGAAAACCCATTACGCTACAAGCGTCTGAACAAGACTGAACATTTAGCGAATGCCTATTCAACATATAGGGAATGCAGATTATCAGTTCTGATGGCATAATGTAATATAATGGCCGAGGAATTTCGTTTTATGCCTTTGGGTTTAGTTGGGCTGAGAACCTTTCGGCTCAGTGCATGGGTTACTTAGGTACAACATTAACGCAGGTGTTTACGCGCGCGCGCGGGGCGCACGTATAACTCAGAGATGTCACAATAGCCCAGATGGAAAACGGGGCTAGCAAGTGCGAATGACGTCACGCACCGGAAGCGCGCGGAGGATTTGGGGAATTTCGAAGAAAGCTAGTAGAGTTGAGACCTGCCTCGGGAGAAGACGGTTGACATTCGTTTGCTCGCGGAAGCCTTGGGCAAGTGTCGCATGAGATGGGGGGTGCAGATGGAAAAGCCAGAATAGAAAGAATGTGCATCTCTCTCCTTATGTCGAAGAACCTTTAAACTCAAAGGTAATAAAAAGTTTCGTACCTGAACTGAGAAGTCGTAAGTGTTTTTCGTGTTTCGAGATTCCTATGTTCTATGTATATGTATTATGAACACCCCATGTACATTTTGCATATTCATGTATATGGCTATGGTACAATAATATTAAACAAGAAATTATAAAATCCAGGGATTTTTGGTTTAAAACAAGATTAATAAGAATTTGCTAGAGGACTACTTATTTATAGTATAAATAAATATATACAATATATGAATATAGATATGTGTAGTTAGGCAGCAGTTATTCATTTAAACATATTTTATTGATTAGTTAAGACACATTTTGTCATTGAATATATTTACCAAATTGTCCCTTCATAAAAAAACAAAGCAACACACCTTACACAAGCAAGCAACCCCTGATGATGGCCTATAAATCGCTGGGGACAATTTTGGTAAATTCATCCACCAATTCCAACCTGAAATCAAGACACTTATCAGGAAACTCGAAAGGATCCTCAATAAATTATACAGACAAAATTTGTCTTTACTATTTAATGAAACATGCCTGCTTATATATATATATATATATATGTATATATATATATATATATATATCTTTCCGTGTATTTATAAACTACGCATTTCAAACTTCTAATGTTTTAAACTTAACCAGATTAACGAGTGTTTTCATTGGTAATTTTTATTTCAGTAGGGAAAGGGTGCGCATTATAATTTAATCATTGATATTATGTAATATAATGGTCGATGGATTTCGTTTTATATATCTTGCCTTTGGGTTTAGTTAGGCTGAGAACCTTTCGGCTCAGTGCATGGGTTAGTTAGGAGCAAACTTGAGCACAGGTGTTGATGCGCGCGTGGGGAGGATGTGTCATTCACAGATGTCGAAATAAAAATCCCAGATAGAAAATGTGACTTGAGGATGTGAATGACGCCATGCACCGGAAGCGTGCGCGGAGGATTTTGGGGGATTTGAGAAAAAGTCAGTGAGTTGAGAACTAGACTCCGAACGGGAAGCGTCGACTTTCGGGGCTCGCAGAGGCCAGATGAATATGCGCGCTACGGGCGCCGCAGGAGATGGTGTGTGGGGGGGGGGGTAGATGGAAAAGTCATCATAGAAAGATTGTGCATCTCTCTTCCTTATGTCGAAACCTTTAAACTCAAAGGTAATAAAAAGGTTTCGTACCTGAATTTAGAAGTCGTAAGTGTTTTTCGTGTTTCGGGATTCCTATGTTCTATGTATATATGATATGAACATTCTATGTACGTTTCACACATATCCGTATCATAGATATGGTACAATTACACCTTAAAAAGGGACGAACTGAGAGTGTATATTCGACATGTAATGTTGTGGGAGTTTAATAATAACGACAAAAATAAATAAATAAATAAACGTGACTGAAACAACGAAGAAAATTGGTAGTGTTTGTGACCATTGTATCATCACTGACTGCAAAGTTCGAAGCTGTTTTTCAAAGTTTTGTTCCGGTGATAAGGTGTTCCGGGAGATAAACCCAGACCGATCGCTCATCAGACCTCAGTAAAGATACTTTAACAGAATTGGTAATATGCAAGCCAAGATTTATCACTTGACCTCCAAACATCCCATACCGGTACATTTCCTATGGAAGTCGCTTGTCGAGATTTTATTGCTAATTCGACCTCTGCTTATCTGACTAATCTCGGCTTACCATGAACTGACAAATAGAAATATGTCAAGGGTTTCCAATATCAGACCGAAACTGCGTTTGAATGGGTCTGGTATTCCCGCACAGTGACGTAAAACCAACAAAGTCCGAAGGTATCGCAAGGTAATCCCGGGGTTAGTGGTAATCCTATTTACCAATCCCTCCGCTCGGGCAGGATATGACACAAGGTCAATTTTTAAGCGGAGTTTAACAGGTTTGAATTCAGAGTTTTCCTTCTCCTAGACTAGTTGCCTAACCAAGGCTGAAGAACCTAGTCTGCCCTACTATTTACCCATAGCTGGAGGGAGAATAATTGGATTCATACCTTTCCCAAGGGTATGAGTGCTATGTGAAATGCAATGAGTTTCGTCCAGGAATTGAACTCGTGTCGCCGTGTTCGTTTCCTACGACGATAACAATTACACCACGGGCAATGGTAATGGTACTTCAACTCTGCAGACAATCCTGATCCTGAAGACTTACATGATGGCACTGTTGCTGATGTATTCGCATAAGTAGATGTATGAATTTGTTTTATATATTTACTTTGAATGTTTTTGATATCTTAACGCAAACAAAGGATACCGAAGGTAAGCACTTAATATCGCCAATACATTTTTCTGTTAAAATAGTCAAAATAGTTTTACGAATATTTCCGTGTGTATAAATTTCCGATGACCCAACATAATTTAGTACCTATGCGTTATTTTGCACTAAAAAAGAAGAAAAAGAGACCATAAACAGAAGACGAATTTGCATCAAAATATCTTTGTCTTCTATGGCGCATGCGTAAACAAAACAAAAGGATTACCAATGCGCAAGCGTCAATATCTTGTATCAATATGAGTTTGTTGTTGTTGTTGCTTTTTTTTTTTACGTCAAAATGCTTTATCGATCAGAATATTTCGAATACCATCATCAGAGAAGTGTCGAGATTATTTTTTCTTTCTCCACCCACGAACTGATCGATATTTCTTTATTAGATGCATGTTTAAGGCATATATGGCTTAGTAATAACGTAGAAGACTGCTGAATATTTTCTCAGCGTAAAACCAACTTTGAATTGGGAGGCGATTATGAAAATATCTCCTTTCACTTCTATAATACTACTTTATTAAATGTTCTCTCAAGTTCTGATTACGTTATCGATTTTAACGGCATATCAACCCGTCAAAAGTTATGCTATACCTATCGAATAGCAAATAGTGTTCTTTGTACGTACATATTTGTATTTTTCACATAGTTGTTCCTTAAGACATTTTTTGTACATCGTCATATAATACCTGTATGTACTTATATGCCCCTAAACACGAGCAAGATACGCCACAAAGGTCAATTTATAAACGGATTTTAACAAGTTTGAAAGCAAAGTTTTCCTTCTCCTTGACCAATTGTCGTAAATAGTTTAAAGAGCTCTATTTTCTTACTATTTGCTCACAGCTAAAGGGAGAATAATGGATGCATAGGTTTCAAGTACTTCTATCTTATACAAATAATTTGCACACAGCTCAATAGTTTTAAGTATTCTAATCTAATACTAATAATTACATGGCTTTACTGATAATTTTACAGTTTTAAGAAATTATTTCAATTTGATAATAACTTTTTTTTTGTACGCAGTTATACAAATCCACTGGTACAGAAGAGGAAAAACAGATGCTATGATTTGATTAATTTCTAAATATTAGTTTTGGCTTCAATCTCTTTGTTTTATGCCATATGAAACTTTGGGAGTTATTTAATGTCAAAATCATCCTTGTTGAAGAATATTGGAGGTAGTATTTAGCTCATAGCTTGGAGGGGGGATGAATTCATACATTTTCCAAGGTTATAAGTCCAAAAGCGAACGTATGAGCGCGAATGGAGTTTGAACTTGTTTACAACCATGTTGCAATCTAGTACGTTAGCCACAACACAGCGAGGACTCTCTTGATATTTGATAACAATCATATATTTCCAATGTTCCACTACTTTTTTCATTGCCATTTTCGCTTGTCAATAATTATTGTATATGATATCAAGTATTTTTATCTAATATAAATGATTGAATACGCTGACAGTATTCAAAGAAATAAGACTTCAGATGAATGTCCTGAGTATGATTGTAAATTACATCTGGAAGTAAAAGTTCAAATCTGTAGCTGGGGGAGTGTAGAGTAGCTCTTTATTGGAAATTTACTAAGCTTCTTGCTTAGATGTGGCACAAGGCCATATGAAAGAGGCACCCAATGAGACTCGAACTCACTCGTGTAGGTTTGCTAGTCGAGCTTGCTAACCATTACACCACCAGAGGCGCCCTGTAGCTCTTTATTGCCATTTCTTTCAAGTCCACTCTTACTCAGAATGGAAACCGTAGTCATCTGGGGCAGGGTTGTAAAATATACCGACTGCATCTCGGCAGAGGGGTTAAATGCCCCCCAATGAGTGCCCTGGTGGCCCAGTAAGCTAGGGCTGCACAATACACTACCAGCATCTCTGCAGAGGGGTAAGACTTCCCTAATGAGTGTCCTGGTAGCCCAGTAATCTAGGGCTGTAGAATACATCGACTACATCTCCGCAGAGGGGTAAAACTCCCCCAATGAGTGTCCTGGATATGACATTAAACTATCCGATGGTGAAGATCCAGTCTTGGAGCTTTGGGGAATGCGAAGTACTCCTTTCATTGCCATCGTTCCCTGGTCTATTTTGACCTTAAGTAGTTTTACCTGATAAGGCCTATCTATGGGTCAAATAGAAATATTTGAATATTAAAACTGAGCAAACAAATGACTTATGCTGAATTGAATTGTTAGAAATAGAGCACTTTGATAAGACAACTGTGAGTAAAAAATGACTGATGTTTAATTGAATTGTTTCTGAAACAGCCAAACTTGAAACTATTTAACTGTGCAAAGGAATAAAGTGTTTAACAGAATAAATAGTGTAAAATAGTAATACTTGTAACCACTTCATTGTACGTAAACTAATGATTAATACAAAATAAAATTATTCGTGCTCTATAGGTTGGTTGATTGATTTCTTTTACGGCGTATCAAACCTTTTCGGGTTATTTAATTAATTACGTCAATTTAATAAAAGTTTCAAACAATTCAATTTAGTATAAGTATAGTTTTTGAAATGTCAAAATAGTTCTATATCAAATAATTCAGTTTAGCATGAGTACCCATTTTAAACATATAGTTAAATGTAAAACCAGTTTCAAACAATTCAGTTACCGTAACTACACAGTTTAGTTCTATTTGACCCATAGATACTACCCTATCAGGTGTTACAACTCCGGGTCAGAGTGGACCTGGGAGCAATGGCAATGAATGGGTACTCCGCATTCCCTAAAGCTCCAGTATTACTGAAGTCTCACCATAAGATTGTGTAGTTTCATATCCAGGACACACGTTGTGGGAGTCTAACCACGTAGAGATGCAGTCACTGTTTTCTGCCACCCCAGCTGATTAGGCCAGTGTTAGATAGAAATGCTTAGGTCCAGTTGACTGTATTAAAAAAATGAGCTCAGGATCTTTAAAAAAAATTATGAACAAAATGAGTTTACAAATCTGATATATTTAATATATATGTGTAAAGAGGATTTGGCATTAAGTAATCTATAATATGCCATTAAAACCAACCAGCCATCAGAAGGGATGTACCTGTAAGTGACCTATCCAGTGGTCAAAGAGATATGTTCGAAAATTGTTTTAAATAGGAACCAATGATATTATATAACCATATGATATCATATAAGTATATGATATCATATAAACATATGATATCATATAAGTATATGATATCATATAAACATATGATATCACATAAGCATATGATATCATATAAACATATGATATTACGTAGCCGTATGCAAAAAAAATCTCTTAAGAAACGTCATAAAAATGAAAATATTAACGCCTGCAATTCCCTACATTTAAACATGAAATAACACGGTTGAAATGCTGTTAAAATCTATCCTGTTCTCTGACTGATATGAAAGGTATGCCAATCCATCTAGGTTAATTTTCTGCGTCGATGTAAATTTGTATCAAGAGTTCTTGGTTTACTTGCTTAATGGCATATCAACATTTATGGGTTGTTTAATGCCAAAGGTATCCATTGTAGTTTACTAAGCTTTTTGCTTAGATGTGGCACAGGGCCCGATGAATGGGACACCCAAACTCACCCGTGAACGTTTGTCATCTGTTTGTAATCATTACACCACCAAAGGCGCCTCAAAGCCATCCGTGTAGAACAGCAGTGAAACTATTCAACCTATATCTGGTGGTTTGTGGGGTTCTTACTTTTCCCAAGGGTAAGTCCGAAAGTGAACATGATATCCCGACTTAACTATGAGCTCGCTTTCTTCAAGCCGCACTTTCGAGTCGTTTTCTAGTTTTCCTGAGATAATTTTTGATTTTTTTCCTTCATCTCCACTTGTTTGATAGTGTCCACTTTCAATATTCCCAAGTACTTGTAAGTTTCCTTATCTCTTAGTATTCTGATTTTTCTTGATTTCCATAATAAGCTTAAAGACTTTGTCCGATATCTTTTACATTTTCTCCGGCTTTTCGGAAACATATCGTATACGTTTTTGTAGTCAATCCATGCCATTGGTTAATTTTATCGTCTCGTTTACCTCTCTTTCAGGATGTGTTGATCAATATAATGTAGATATCCTGTTATTTTTGTTCCCTTGTAGTATCCTTACTGTTCTTCGAGGAACAGTACGCAGCTTATTAGTGAATAGTAAATACCCTACCTATATTGTGCCTTTAATATTTTCCACATCATTGGTTAGCACGTTATGGGTCTGTAGTTGTTGGAGGCAGTTCCTTCTTGGGGATCTTTTTTTTGATCAGGCTGGTCTTTCCTTTGGTCATTCATTCGAGTATATCTGTTTCTTGTAAGCATCTATTCCTTTCGATAGCCAGTCATGTGGAATCCTTTCTTCGGTGAACCGTCCACGGCTTATAAGCAAGTAGTATATATCTTCCCAAATTTCTGCCGTATAATTATCATTATTAATATTATGATTTTTTTTTTTACTCCAGGAGAGTTTTTAAATCCAGCGATTGCAGGTGATCTTGCATTAGAGTCTACGTGACAGCAAGTTTCCTAAGGTCTTTAGGACTCTTCTTAGTATTCAAGCCGATCTCAACATTGCTGTGCTTTGGGTAGTCCCGATTCTTCGTCTGATTTTCATTTGTTCTAATCCACTTTTTAAGCTTTTATGGACCGTTCCAAGTTCACTAAAAACAACTGGTATCACTCTCAGCCTCATTTTTTACAATTGGCAAAGTTCAAGTATCAGTCTTTCTTTTTTTTAAATTTTATTTTCACTCGATGGTCCACCAGAACTCTAAAATCAAAAAATCAATATTTTTTTGTTTATTACCCAAAGATTATTATTCTGGTGTTATTTCCTCCTTTGAGGGTTTTTCACACGAACATTAGCCGATGGTTTCTCACTGGAGTTTGAGTGACAGCAAGTCTCCTAAATTCTACTCAAGTCTCCAGAACTCTTCTCAGTATTCTGGTCGATCTCAGTAATGCTGTAGTTTAGATGGTTTCTATTTGTCCTCTTAATTCCAAGGTCTCCAGTCCCTATACCAATCCTTTCGTGACTGTACCAAGCACACTAATTACAATTGGTATCAACGTCACCTCCATGTTCCATAGATTTTTCAGTTCGCTAGCAAAGTCTAGGTACTTATCTTTTTTTCTCTTTCTTTCTCTTTTACTCTGCGGTCAGCCGGGACAGCAAAGTCCACCATTCGGCAGGTTCTCTTTTTTTTTTTTTTTTTTTTTTGTGATTGTCACTAGGTCTGATTATCTGGCCGAGATAAAGTGATCAGTTTGTATCTCGAAATTCTAGAGAAATTTTTGCGTCTGATTCACTATGACAGATTCTGGGTTGTGTACAAATCATTTGTTCGTTTGGTCAAATTTCAGTTTCTAGCACAATTCCTAGTGCATCACTTTTCCTACCCAGTCGTTTCTACTTTTATACTTTCTCTGTGCTCATTTACTTCATTCGCTCCTTATGTGATCGATCGTTTCATTTTTATCTCCAAATGACCTATATTTGCTATTTTGTTGCGTCTTATCTATTCTCTCTTTCATATAATTGGTCCTCATGGCGTTATTTTGTGCTGTTATTAAAAGAGATTCAGTTTCTTTCTTCCCGTTTCCCTTCCTTAGCCGAGTTGAAGTTTTCCCGTTTGAAATTTCGCTTGTTTTTCCTTTGAGGTATCCATTGTCATTATTATTATTATTATTATTTGTTTTTCAAAAGCAAAGATTTGTAACCTAAGTCTTTTTTTTTTTCCTTTTGTTTCTGGTATTTTTTCTGGGCAGAATTTTTCTATTTATTTTTTATCATTATTTTTTTTTCTGATTTTCTTGTTCTTTAAGGTCAATCATTTCCTTCGTCCGTTTTTTTCATTCCAGTTTTTTATTGCCTTTCTTTCTTTCTTTCTTTCTTTCTTTCTTTCATGTATTCCTTTCTGTCGTTCTTTCTTTTTTTCTACTTTTATATTTTCTATCTTTTTCACTGTTCCCCTTCTCACTTTCCTTTCCTTTATCCTGGCATGATTTCTTTCTCGTTTTAAGTTTTTCAACTTCTTTTAGCTTTTTTGTTTGTTAGTTTGTTTCTCTCTTTTTTAGATGCATTTTGCATTATATTCCAGTCTTCTTCTTCTTGTTTCATTTTTTTTCCTATTCTGGTTCCTTGGTATCATTCATTTAGACATATTTTATTTTTTCTTTCTTTCTTTCTTTTTTTCTTTCTTTCTTTCAGGTTTTCACTTTCTTTCATTCTCCACAATTTTAGGCCGAGTTCATAAACCTGCGGGACTGCGTCATTGTAGAAAGCGGGGTTGAACTCCCGTCGTTCTGTTACTTTAATTTTCGTACTAGAGCCTTTTGGAATGGCATGAACCCATTATTCCCCCAGTCATGGCTTAAATGCTACCACTACAGTTCTTCTACAAAGGTAGTTTTTACATTAAATAGCCAGGAAGGTTGATATGTCATTAAACCAAGAAACTAAAATAGATTTAACTGGTTGACCACTGAGTAACAGACAGTAATGTATGCAAATTTACTTCTTTGTGACAGACCAAGCAAATCTGAGTGAATAACAACGACGTATTCTGCTTCTTTCTTTCTTTCTTTCTTCCTTTTCACAGAAGCAGACAACACCTTCATCGAGGTAAGTTCATATTACCATGACACCAGACGCTTACATTATTTTGAGATTGTTTCTTGCTCTTATCCGTATGTAAATATATAAAATCATATTCATTGGGTTTAATCTCGATTTCTTTTCTCTCTCTCTCTCTCTCTCTCTCTCTCTATCTCTCTCTCTCTCTCTCTCTCTCACTCACTCACTTTAAATTACTATATTGCTTTCTTTCTTTCTTTCTTTCTTGCTTGCTTGCTTGTTTTCCTTCCTTCCCATTTTCTTTCTTTCTTTCTTTCTTTCACAAACGTTTTATAAAATATCAAATTTTCCATTTCTTTTTTCTTTTTCTCCTACATCATGAATATTATATATATATATATATATATATATATATATATATATATATATATATATAATGAGCCATTCTATTTTACTATTAGTACTAATTATAAATTTATATGTGGCTGGAGGTTAGGTAATTACAGAGTAACGTCCCTTATTTATTTACTCTCTACCAAAGAAGACAGTAATCTCCAAATGATAATATATATAATATTATTTCGATAATAATTACCTTACTACCGTGTGCAATATAAAGGGGGCAATTTGCAGTTCACAGAAACTTTTTCAAAATGCGTAAAAAATTCAATTTTAAAAACTATTTTTAAAAATTGTTTCGTTTTCTTTTTTATTGTTTACTGAAGTTTTTTTTTTTTGTTGAAGTTAAGCAAAAGAAAAGCATTATTAAATTAAAATGATAATATTACTGCAAAATTAGTGAAAAAATGAATTTATTTTATTATCAGGTGCTTAAATATTACAAGTCCTGGAGGCAGCAACTCACAAAGCAGAAGCTGTACCACCCATTACGTAAACTATCCAAGTTAGAAAAACCAGACTTGCGGAACACTGCTGGAGAAGTAGGGACGAACTCATAAGTGACGTATTCCTGTTGACCCCTTCACATGGACGAGCAAGATCAAAATTTTAAAACATCCAAATTTTTCGTGCCTGTCGGTGAGGCCCCGTCCCCTGGAGAGGGGTAAAAACCCCTAAAAAGATTGTACTAGATGAAGCATTAAACTGCATCGGATAGTGAGGCTTCTGCTCTGGATCACTGAGTACTGATGAGTACTTCTTCATTGCCATTACATCAATATTCCTTCTGACCCATTGTGATAATACCTAGAAGGGTTCCATCTATTTTCCTGGTGTTTTGTTAAATGGCATATCAACCTTCATGGGTTATTTAATGCCAAAAGCAGTCGGGATACAATTTATCCCAAAGCTGGATCATCTACTGGCACAATAAATTTGTTCGCAAATTGTTCATATTAGATAGGAATACGTGATTCCATATAATCGTGTGTGAAAGCACTAAAGGGAACTTCAAAAATAAAATGTAAATATTTACCTACGACCTACGCAATTCCATTACGTCTACGCTTGAAATAATCCTTAACGTGTTGACATGCAATTAAAATATATCAATCGATCAACCAATCCCCTAATTTTCAATAACCTCCTTCAGTTGTCGAACTCTTTATCATAAAGAAATTTTAACTTAAGCAATTTATTATCGTTCTATAAATTTATGCAACAAGTAAGAAGCTGTGATCTAATGGGAATGGACTTGGATACACGAGTTCAAATCCTGGATGTGGCTATTCGCATTCGACATGGCGCTAATACTCTTAGCAAAGGCATGAATCCAACTAGTCTCCCTCAAGCTATGAGAAAATAGTAAGCTATACTAGGATCTTTAAGCCTGGTATGGAAATTAGACTAGGAGAAAGAAAAATCTCAATTCAAACCTGCAAAGCTCCGTTTCATCCTGCTCGTGTGGAGGAGTTGCACACACACACACACACACACACACACACACACACACATATATATATATATATGTGTGTGTGTGTGTGTGTGGAGAGAGAGAGAGAGAGAGAGAGAGAGAGAGAGAGAGAGAGAATTGACAATAAGGTAATCCTAGCAGAAGGAGAGATTTAATGAGAAACAAAGTCGACACTGTGGCGTTTCGATTATCAATTTTTTCTATATATTTTCAAATATTACTCAATTATTTACTTCCATTTACATATAAAAAGTAAAAGTAAAGTTGGTGACCTTAGTCAAGGGTGACTCGAAGGCTCTCTTTTCGATAGCTACTACAATGAGGTGTAGGGGAGCACGCTACTCCTTTCTCTGTATTGCTCCACTTTACCCTTGATTACAATGCTGAGTGTTAATCAAGGCGGCATCGAGTACCAATTTTTTAGTCTTTGGTATGACTTGAACTGGGATTGAACCCCGGTCTCCGGGACCATTGGAACACACTCTTCTCATTAGACTAATATATATATATATATATATATATATATATATATATATATATATATATATCATCATCATTATCGTCATGTCGCGCTATCAGCACGGATATTCCTGACTCTCCCTCACCACGCCTCCCTATCGTCCATTGCTTTCGGCAGATCCTCAGGGCTACATCCCGTATCAGCACAAAGCTGCTGTATGTAGGTTCGTGCTGGATGTCCTGCCTTTGCTCGTCAATGGTCCACAGGAGTACATCACTCACGAGCTCGTCCCTACTTTTCCAGCTGTGTCCCGCGTGTCTGGTTCGTCTAATTTTGATAGTTTTCATTATGGGTGGTAGGTGGCCGTATAAGCTGCTGCTTAGTCGGGTGCTGTTTCCAGGACTTGTTCAATATTGTTCGCAGTATTCTTGTGTAATTGCCGTCAAGCTTTTTCTCCATCCGTTTAGTTATCGCCCATGTGGTGCATCCATATAGCAGTATCGACACGATCGCTTCTTCGAAGAAAATGCACTTATATATATATATATATATATATATATATATATATATATATATATATATATATAAGCACAGTTTCTTCGAAGAAGCGATCGTGTCGATCCTGCTTTATTTATATATATATAGGTAATATTCGGTCAGGTTAAACCAGAGTTTGGAGTAATTCCCTCAGGACAAGAAAATCATTCAAGAGCTGAACATTTAAATTTTCCTGGTAGACAGCTCAATGTAATTTATTACAGAGTAATATTTCTTATATATATATATATATATATATATATATATATATATATATATATATATATATATATTTATATATTCGAAATAACGTTGATTACACAAGAAAAAAGATATAAGATAAACTCACTACATTTGATAAAAATAAAATGAGATATTTGGACTTAAACTAAATTAGAACTTAGAAAAATGTGCTTTTATCTTTTAGGAGAAAACTCAGGTGAAAAAAAAAACAGTGTTGGATGGTCCGCTTAACTGGTTGCATACAGCAAAGCAAATATAATACTGGTGATGTATAACGACAACTAACCCTCTAGTGGTTACGAAGAATGCAAAGTTCGCGAGAATGAAACATGCAACCTTCATAAACATACAGTTATCTTGTCACCGAATGTCAAAAGGAAAGAGTCTCCTACGAGTCATACAAGCTTGAAACACTGTGATCAAAGAATGTACGTGGTGTCTTCAATAAGGTTCCAGACTTTTTTGTACAGGCATTTAAAATTGTCATAGACTTTTGAAAATTCACTATGTTATTGCTATACATCTTATGAGATGACTGACCAATTTTTATGATTTCAGGTTAAAATGAACACCTACAGCAGCAATTGGAATACACCCTACTAAAGCCTGATTGTCACAGCTGGTGAATTTCAAAAATCCAATCTGGATGTGAGGACACTTTAGAAGAACGATATGCAATAAAATTCTGTTTTAAACTTAGAAAAAATACCACAGAAACGTATGGAATGCTTCAGACTGCTTTTCGGCCATCTTGCATGAATCGAGCATGAGTCTTTGAGTGGCATAAGAGATTCAAGGAAGGCAGGGAGTTTGTGAGGGATGATGAGAGGTCTGGGAGTAGTAAGGAAGTCAATACACCAGAGTTGATTGGCCAAACGGTTAGGGTTTAGGTTATTATGTTGAGGTTTTAAGAGAGTTCAGGAAGAGATTCCGTCGGAAGAGGCCAGCGCTCTTCAAATCGGGTCAGTGGCATTTCCACCAGGACAATGCACCAGTCGACTACTCCATCCTTGTCACAGACTATTTGACCAACATGGGCATCAAGACACTTCCTCACCTTCCCTATAGTTCAGACCTTGTTCCCTGTGACTTTTAGTTCTTCCCTAAGTTCAGAGGTTGTTATTATGAGACAATTGAGAAGATGAAAGAGGCTGTGACGAAGGTCATTGACATGCTCACACAAGAGGACTTCCATGGGGCCTTCCAGAACGTGTTGGAACGGTGCAACAAGTTCATTGCAACCGGAGGATATTACTTCAAAGAGGACTAGAGTTTCATGTGTGTACTATCAAGAAAAGTGCCCATATGAAAAAGTCTGGAAACTTATTTAATGATCCTCGTAGATATCACTTCAAGTATATATATATATACATATATATATATATATATATATATATATATATGGTTTGAGTGTTCGCCTATGATCCGAGTGACCTGGGTTTCAATCTCCAGTTGAACCATACCATAGACTAAAAAATTGTACTTTATGCCTCCTTGCTCAACATTGCTATACATCTTATGAGATGGCTGACCAATTTTTATGATTTCAGGTTAAAATGAACACCTACAGCAGCAATTGGAATACACTCTACTATAATGCCTACTATAATGCCTCAACATTATAAAGTACAAATCAAGGGTAGGTAGAACTATTCTATTTGTATAAATAGGTTTACATGCAAAAAATTGTGGAATTTTACCTACTTTTATTATGGCCACGTTTTCTTTTTTATTATTATTATATTATGCCGTAAAAAAATTGCTGTCTTATTTAGGAAGATATGAGAAAAAATAAATAGAAATTTGTAATTGATTCGTTTTATGACTTTTTAGATAGATAAATGCATATAATTTATAATCCCGTATCAAAATTCATGAACATTTGACATACTATAATTTTAAATGTAATGAAAAACATGGATTGCTCCAGAAATTATTTATTATTTATATACTGGCATTATGCTGAGGTTGTTTCAATCCCAGGTCGTGTCGCACCAAAGACTCAAAAAATGGTACTTGATGCCTTCTTGATTAACAATCAGCACTATAAAGTGAGGATCAAGAGTAAAGTTTAGCAATCCAAGGAATGGATTAGCGCCCCCCTACATCTTGGTTGAAGTAGCTATTTAAAGGAATCTTCGGGTCACCCTCGACTATGGACGCCAAATTTACTTTAACTTATTATAAGTTGATAAATCTGTAATTATTCTTTAGAAGAACATGTGGGAAGTGTTGGAATTATTTATATCATTATATCAATGAAATATCAATAAGATTATATCAATATGTAGGTAAAAAATAAAACAGGATATACCTATTTTCCCCAAAATTATTGCAATATTAATTTAGCGCACTTGGTCGTATAAGGCAATTTCAAAATTTTTGGAAAAAAATATTTATTTCATTTAACAAATAATATAAAATTGTGGACTACCACATTCTTACTGTTAGGGCATTTAATGTGCCCAAATATATATATATATATATGTGTGTGTGTGTGTGTGTGTATTATTCGGTCCAGTTAAACGGGAGTTTAAAAAACGTTCTGAATTATTTTATCCATAAGATCTGAAGAAGTCCTGTTAGTTTTTTTTTTTTTTTTGCGGGGTGTGTGTGTGTGTGATTTATATCAAAACCCATAACCGGATGGAAATAAATTTATAATCCTAATGTGACCGGTTTTTGTTTTTTCTTAAATAAATTATTGCTCTGTAATGTCAGTTACATTGATCTCTTTACCAGGAAAATATAAATGTTCACTGTTGAATGTTTTTTTTTTGTATCGATGGAATGTGATCTTTCTTTTGTTTTTTCTTAAAGAAAGAATATATATATATATATATATGTAAGATAAATTGGAAAAAAACTCAACAGACTTTCATTTTGCGATAGTAAATTTATTTCGATTGGCCGCCCAAAGCGGCCTGCCTCTTCAGATAGCGTTAACTAAATGGAAAGAGAAATTCACAAACATTGCTCATAAAAAAAAAAATGTTAACGCTTTTTGAAGAGGCTAGCTGCTCACGGCAGCCTGTCGACGTAAAATTTTAATAGTATTATGACAGTCCATTAAGTTTTCTTTCCAATTTATATATATATATATATATATATATATATATATATAACTATGATTACAGATATATTTGCTCTGGATGAGATTTTAATATTTTTTAGACGTTTATATTTTAATAGTTATACATCGAACACTCCTGGAGAATTATATGAAACCTCTCATTTACTTTCACTATGAATAATTCGAAACGCATCGTCTCTGGACATTTATTTTATATATATATATATATATATATATATAATCATCTACAGACAGAGTGTTTCATTCTATTTCGACACTACATCGTGGGTAGATACGCGGGACGCTTCAAGCTGGGATCGAAACCCATCCAACATTACGATAGACTTGGTATCATAGCACCCAGTTATTTCGGCGACCTACGTCAGCTCGGGAATCATAGCGTATTCTCATGAGCTTTCATTTTTCGCTATCGGGTACCGTAGAGCTAAATTCGTTTGAAGACCTCTTCATAACACGGGTGGTAGCCGTTAATTCCTTCGCCATGGTGCTCAATATATATATATATATATATATATATATATATATATATAATATATATATGTATATATATTGAAAGTGAAAGGACGTTGATTTCGGAAATCTTAAGAGCGGAAATATTTTTTCAACAGACTTTAACGAAAGTCAGTCTAAAAACGCACACACACACACACACACACACACACACACACACACACACACACACACACACTCAATAGCACACACAAACCCGCACATGGTCACACACACAATCTCACACACATAATCCCGCACACATATACATACACACACAAGGGCATACAGGGGTTTCCCTGTGTTGTAATGGTTAAAGCGATGGACTGCAGAATCTTAGTAAGCGAATTCGTACCCCAATCTCGCTATTACGTTCACCTGCGGACAAATACCCTTGGGAAAGGTATGAACCTCCTTATCCTTCCAGTTATGCGTTAAATAGTACCACTACTGTTATTCTTGGAGAAAGTTTTTGGCATTAGATAACCTACAAAAGTTGATACGATATTAAACAAAGAAACCAAGCCAAACTAAACAAGGACACACACTCACACTATCACGCACACATACACAATGACACACACAATGACAGAGACATATACATACACACACACACTCTCTCTCTCTCTCTCACACACACACATAATCACACACACATAAGCACACACAGAGATAATATCACGCATAGAATGACACAAAATCACATACAATCACACACAAGCACACACACACACACACACACACACACACATATATATATATAGAGAGAGAGGCGTTTGGTAAATTCATATATTAAGAGTTAATCTGAGTGTGAGAGATCAGTGCTTGAGATATGGAAAATGATAAGTTCATCTTCTTTGATTTTAATAAACTGCTGTGTTCTGGTTAGTGAACACAAGTAGTAGTAATAATAAGACAAACCACGATATGTGAGGAAAATAGTTATATTTACAGGAAAGAGTATTTGCAAGAGAGAGACTGTTAGTAATAAGACCATAGGATTAGTGATAGAGTAAGGATATACTTCAACAATAGGAAAGGCTCTTCTGGTCTGACTTGTAAGCTTGTTCTTTTTAGACTGATCTCCGCTACTGCCATATATGGCAGATGGAACAGCTCATTATGCTGAAAAGGTAGGTGATACCCAACATAAACAAAATGACGTGACGTCGATGTAAAGAGGTTTGACCTTCAGTTGTGTTATTACGTATACTTTCAGACTTTTATCCTTCGAGAAGGTACCCGACTCATTTTACCTCTTAGCGATTTATTAAATAGTACAACTGTTTTTCTACGAGGGTGGTTTCAGCATAAACTAACTCACGAAGATTTATATGCCATTAAATGAAGAAACCGAAAAAAGAAACGAAATAATTAATCACTGTGGTATAGAGTTCACCATTAGTTCGGGAGACCGGAGTTCAATCCCAGGTCGAGTCATGACAAAGACTAAAAAATAGTACTTAATGCCTCCTTGGTTAACACTCGGTTTTATATGGCACGGATCATGAGTAAGTGAAGCAATCCAGGGAAAGGAATAACGTTCCCCTGAAACCATGGTTTAGTATCTATTGAAAAGGAAACCTTCTAGTCACCCTGGAGGACGATCGCCCAACTTACGAGTCGTTAGGTTAGTAAAATAGCCTACATATTTATAGAAACATTTAATTATCTCAAACAACACATTCTGTAAGTGATTAAGAGCCCCATGACTTTTTATGTGACTTTTTCTTGTAACCTTTTTTTTTTTCCAATAACTTCTTTCGTGTGCTTGGTGTCTCTCAAGTTCATTAGCGAGATATGAAACGCAGTCACACCCTGGATTCGAACTCGGGTCACCGTGTCTATTTCCTATGATGGTAACCTTCACATTATGGGTGTATCCATGCGTTGTAACCCATAAAACATCAAACTATATTTGCGATCATATCGAAGAGTGTAAACTGGATTTACATTTGAAATTCTGTACTCATGAATAAAAACCTATTCGAATTAAAGGACTTAATTAAAAAAAAATAATTTTTTGTCTATTCAAAACGAGTTCAAATTCCGATCAAAGCTGTTTATATTTCCCTTTGCGCTAAAACGCATGGTAAGGACAGGAATCTATCTCTTTTTTTTTTTCCTATTATGTGTAAATATTCCAATAGTCCGAGTACTTTAGCCTCAACCCATCTAGGAGAAAGAAAACTCTGGGTTCAAACCAGCTTTACATCACTTAAACAATAGATCTTGTGTCACATCATTCTCGTTGTAAAGGAATTGATAAAATACATATTTAGATAAGCAGGGATAATGATTACATCATGGGAAAATTCCAATAGGTGTTGACAAGCATTTAGAACAAATGGAGACTGCTTAATATCCGTATAATAGGTACTTTCACTTGTTAAAATTCGTTGTGTTAACCTATATATATTTTTTGTTTCTTTAAGAAAAAGGAAAAACCGGTCACATTAGGATTATAAATTTATTTCCACCCTGTCATGAGTTTTGATATAAATCAAAAACACCAAAAAAAAAAAAAAAAAATTAACAGGACTTCTTCAGATCTTATGGATAAAATAATTTAGCTGAATTATTTTATCCATATTTTTTATTTATATCAAAATTCATAACAGGGTGGAAATAAATTTATAATCCTAATTTGACTGGATTTTGTTTTTTCTTAAAGAAATTATTGCTCTGTAATGTCAGTTACATTGAGCTCTTTACCAGGAAAATTTAAATGTTCACTGTTGAATTTTTTTTTTTGTCCTGATGGAATTACTCCCAACTCCGGTTTAACTGGACCGAATAATACTTATATATATATATATATATATATAGAATATATAGAAAAGCACTCTCCATATCATATTGCACTTGGTTCGACACAAACCCACAAAGTGATTTAGTGTCAACCAACACTTATATATATATATATATATATAATAAAGACACATTTCATCTGTATAATTTCATTAGGATCCTTTTAACTTTCTTGACAAGTCTTTTAGCTTTAGATTGGAGTTTGTTGATGAATTCACCGAATTTCAAAGCATTGTCGTTATTTTCAAAGTTAATTCTATTGATTATATATATATATATATATATAAAGGGATTCTAGGATTTTTAGTCTTTACACTTGAAAACAACCCCTGATGATGGCCTATGAAAGGTCCGGATGCGCTCGGGACAATTTTGGTAAATTCATCTACCAACTCTAACCTAAAATCAAAACACTTGTCTGGAGACTTCAAAGGACTCGAATAAAATTATATAGAAAAAATGTGTCTTCATTATTAATTCAAACATGCTTAAATGAAGGACTGCTACTCAACTACACACACTTATATATATATATATATATGTGTGTGTGTGTGTGTGTGTGTGAAGAAGAAAAACTTTGATTCCAATCCCCGTATGTTATGGCGGGTTCATATCCATGACCATGTAAAACAGACTTAGGGGAAATGCCTGCGTTTTTTTCCTTTCAAGAAACTGATAGGATTGGATGGAATTGACTAAGGAATCTATAAATATTGATATGGTTGTTTGGTTGGTTGGTTGTTTTGTTTTACAGCGTATCAACCCTTTTCGGCTCATTTAACACTGAATTAGATTTCGATCAATTCAGTTTAGAATAAGTATAGTTTTTGTTTAAAGTTAAATGTCAAAACAGTTCTATTTCAAACAATTCAGTTTCGCTTAAGTACACAGTTTAGTTCTAGTTTATAGGTAGTTCATAGATAGGACCATATCAGGTGCTACCACACCAGGCCAGAGTGAACCTGGGAGCAATGGCGATAAAGGGTGTACTCCACATTCCCTAAAGAAACCAGCATTACTGGAACCTCACCATCAGATTGTTTAGTGTCACATTCAGCACACTCGTGGAGGGTTTCTTACCCCGCAACAGAGAATCAGTCAGTGTAATCTACGGCTCTAACTGACTGCGCAAAAAGATTGCGATAGAAATTACTGAAAATTACATTGTTATTATGAACTTTCATTATTATCAAATCCAAAAATATTTTCTCTTTTAAATGATTATCTTAAAAACAATTCATGAGCGGGAGCAAACACACGCATGCACACGCACAAACGATAAGAAAGAACCAATACTTATCCGGGCGTGTCCTTGTGGTGTAATGGTTAAAGTGATGGACTGCAGAATCGTAGTTAGCGAGTTTGTGCTCCAGTCGCGCTATTACGTTCACTATCGGGCAAATACTCTTGGGAAAGGTATGAACCCCATTATCTTCCCAGCTGTGGGTTAAATAGTACCACTACTGTTCTTCTAGGAGAATGGCTTTGTCATTAAATAACCTACAAAGGTTGATATGCCATTAAACAAAGAAACCAAACCAATACTTATCAATCAAATAGGATATATTTCCTTATTTTCTCAGACGCCATTGGATGAAAATCAGGTTATTAATTGATGATAAGGATCAGTATTTTTTTCTGATTTCAAATGTGCTATTGAAAAAAAATTAAATGTATATCTCTATATGATATATAAATGATATATATTATAAACATATATAAATGATATATATTATAAATATATATATTATATATATAAATGATATATATTATAAATTTATTTTAATTGGTCACTTCTTATGTGTAACCAACCAGACGCTACAAAATCTTCCATCTCACTTGTTAAAAATAAGCATTTAAACGACTCACACTTTGTATATTCAATAAATTCTTGCAGGTAATTTTGTGTGTTTACACATTTTGGTATGCGTAAACACACACACACACACACACACACACACACACACACACACACATATATATATATATATATGTATATATATAACAGCAGGAAATTCTTGAGGTGTGACCTTTTGTTTTGATCGCTTTTTGGCCCAGTCACCTGGAGCTATCGAATATGCCGACTGCAGAGGAGGAAGATTCCTTGCCCCAGTGAGGGTTCTGATACGACACTAAAATATCTGAAGTTTGGGCTCCTGTCCTGGTGCATTGGGAAATGTGGAGTACCCCTTTAATTGTCATTACTCCCAGGTTCACTCTGACCCGAACTAATTGTCGTATTTGTTAGAGTCCCACCTATCAGTAAAAAGAACTGTTTAACCATCCATCTGAATGCAAACAAATGACTGATGTTAAATTATATTGTTAGTGTTAGATAGAAATACTTGAAACCATTTAATTGTGTGAAAACCAATGATTGATTGTAAAAAAGAATTATTAGTGTTAGATAGAAATACTTGAAACCATTTAACTGTGTGCAAACAAATGATTAATTTTTAATAGAACTCTTCGTGTTAAATTGGAATTCTTGAAAACATATAACAATGTGTAAACAAATGAGCTCTGGTTCGTTGGATTTGGCGTGAAATAACCAAAAAGAGTTAATATGCCAAAAAAAAACCTAACCAAACAACCAACCGGTAGACACGGAATACATGTATATATATATATATATATATATATATATATATATATATATATATATATATATATGTGCTAGGTGCTACAAATGCTCATCTGTCCGCTTTTGATGATTACCCGGTCTACGGCAGACTCGAATTCTTATATCAGTGATGAATTACTATTTCTGAAGGATTGCTTATCATGCAAGACACTGGAAACTCGTAGACGTAGCTGATATTGGCCAAGTACCAAAGTCAAACGTAATAATTTGTTGTTTGATAAATGTTTTATAGCAATCATTTTTTTTAAATTACATTCGGATGTAATTATATGCGCATTGTGAAGGTGCTGCCTATTATTGACAGGTTATTCATCATATTGAAATCTGATCTCTCTTATAAGAAAAAAAAATGGGAATATTCCAAGCTGTGGCTGTGTCATTACTACTCTACAGATGCATCACCTAGAGTAACTAAACACATTGAGAAAAGGCTTGATAGGAACTACACTAGAATGCTACGTGCTGTTTTGAACAAATCCTGTAAGGAGCACCCCACAAAACAGCAGTTGTACAGCCTCTTACTTTCCATCTCACAAGCCATCCAATGAATATGAACAAGACATGTTGGCCGCTGCTGGAGATGTAAAAACAATCTCATAAGCAATGTTTTCTTTTGGAAACCTATACATAGAGGCACCAGTAGTAGCCATCCAGGAAGGTCTTACATACACCAGTCTGTACGAATACAGGATACAGTGTAGAAAAGCTGGAAAGAGCATTGGACTATAGAAGCAAATGGAGAGGGAGGGTAAAGGGACACACTGTTATTGGTATATATATATATACAATTCGAAGAAAAACTCAACAGAACTTCATTTGACTATTATAAATTTATTTTAGTTGATCACTTCTTATGTGTAACCAATCTCTTCAGATAGCTATTACAAAATGGTTTGTTTTTCTTACAACTATTTTTGCATAGAATGCAAAACAGTTGTATGATTAAACATGCATAAATGCAAGAAATAATATCTTAAAATATATATACTAGCAGATTATGTCTAGGTGCCAGATCTATCGACACGGTTATTTTCTTTGTTTTTTGCTAGACTTAAATGACTTACAAAACGGTTTTATGTGGATCTAAGAAAAAGTATATACTCATTGTTTGTTGTATTTAAATTCCACATCGAAAGAAAATGTTATCTCCCCACACCGGATGTTGAGCACTCCCACAAAGAATTTACTTGTGGCGTAATTCAAAGATATTCTAAAGAAATGAGCACTCAGTAGCTGTTAAGCATATACGTAAACAAAAGAAAAATAATACATTTCCGTCCATTTACTTACGCATGGCTTGCTGATGGCTCTACGGTGAAATATTAAAGTCAGTCGGGTTTCGATCCCAGCTTGAGGTATTTCCCGTGTCTAACTATACTGAGGAGTTATGATACGACGAAATGATCAGTGTATGGATGGCAATATATATATATATATATGTGTGTGTGTGTGTTTGTTTGCAAATATTTTATTTGGAAACAGATCAAGTTCAGAAATTGCGTTTTAGAGACAAAAAGGCATATTTTCCTCTTTTCCTTGCATATATACTTTAGATTTGGATTTCTTTAAATTACTTATTTTATAATACGATTAAACGTGAAGGTAAAGTTGGATTTTTATATACTTAAATTTTAGTGATGGCAAAAAAAATGTAGCGAATTGTTATTTGTTTTTCTATCAACCTGTCTGTTTATCCGTATGTCTGAGTGTCTTTTGTAGGTAGTATGTTAGTCTTCCAAATCATTGCCCGTGGGTTTGGTGCATCATGAACGAATCTTTGTGCTAAGCGGCTCGTTTCAGACTATGTAGCAGGGTTTCGGCTTGGGTGGGTGCATTTGCCAGAAGCTCTATATCATCGTCGTTGTCCGCGTTGGTAATTATCTATGCGGGGTACCTTCTGCTTCTTTCTTTTGTTAGCTTGAAACCGTTTTCTTTGATTTTATCGATAGATGTTCTAAGCACGTACTGACAGATGATAAAGACGTATGGGGCTAATGTGTCTCCTTGCAGTACACCCGCTACCATGTAGAAGTTGTCTGTGTCTCTATCCGGAGAACAGACTTTTACTTTGGTGTTTCTATTGAGCATCATTATGACAGCGACGGTCCCTTTGGTAAGCCGTAGGCGAGTAGAATTTACTCCATAAAATTCCAACTAATACTAAGGTGAAAGAAGTGGGGTGTCTTCGTGGTGTAATGGTTAAAGCGATGGACTACGAGATCGTAGTAAGCGAGTTCGAACACCAGTTGAGCTATTACGTTCACTTTCGGGCAAATACCCTTGGGAACGATATGAACCCCTTTATCCTCCCAGCTATGAGTTCAATAGTACTACTATTGTTCTTCAATAAGAATGGCTTTGGCATTAAGTAACCTATAAAAGTTGATATGCCATTAAACAAAACAACCAAACCAAACCTCAGGTGAAAGAAACTCTAATAAAAATGTACATAATGCCATCTATCTCAAAATAAAATTCTCGATTTATTACTATTTTTTTCTTCCTAAGATAATAGAATGACGTTCCAAATAGTTTGGTTTTGTTTGGTTTCTTTGTTTAAAGGCATAATAAACTTCATAGGTTATTGAATATCAAAGCCATCCTTGTAGAATACCTGCAGTCCGAATAGTTAGGATAGTAATTGTCTAATAATTGAATTAAAGACATCTTTATTTTATTTGTATGAGAAGATCATGTACTTTTACATTCACGTAGTTTATTTGAAAGATGATTTGAAATTACTTTAACAGACACACTATATACTCGTCTGTCTGTATTCACGTATTTCGCATATATATATATATATATATTGAATATAAAATAAAGCATGGAGCTAGGAGAATAGTCCTCAAAACAGAGACTACAGGAACTGTAGATTCAGCAATTTATTTTCGGCGTAATGCAGGATACATAGTTTTTCTTATAGAAATGATAAGTAACAAACTTCAAGAGTTCATATTTCGAATATTTAAAGCATATATATATATATATATATATATATATATATATATATATATATATATATAAGTGTTCTCCAATGGTCCGGGAGACCTGGGTTCAATCCCAGGTCGAGTCATACCAAAGACTTAAAAAAAATGGTACTTGATGCCTCCTTGCTTAACACTCAGCATTATAAGGTACGGATCAAAGGTAAAGTGGAGCAGCCCAGGGAAAGGAGTAGCGCCCTCCCATACACCTTGGGGTAGTAGCTATCGAAAAGGGAGCCTTCGGGTCACCCTCGACTATGGTCGCCAACTTTACTTTACTTATATATATGAATCTATATTTATGATAGTGTAGACACGGAAAAACTGCTATTCTAAATTAAGAAAATATATATTTTATCATAGGTATTGAGCACACTTTACTTATAAATGTAACAAACAACATATATATATATATATATATATATATAAACTCCTTGGTCGAATCATACCAAAGACTCAAAAAATGGAACTTGATGCCGCCTTGATTAACCCTAAGCATTATAAGGTAAGGATCAAGGGTAAAGTGGAGCAATCCAGGGAAGGAATAGCACCATCCCCTACACATTGGTGTTGTAGATATTGAAAAGGGAGGCTTCGAGTCACCCTCGACTAATGTCGCCAATTTCACTTATATATATATATATATATATATATAATCTTAATTAAAAGCTTAGGGATTTTCTTTTTGTATTATCATATTCATCTACTTATTTATTACATTATAATTCGGCAAAGTAGCTTTCTTGCTAGTATTTTTTTCTATCAGGGTCCAATAGACAGAGAAGTTTCCCAAGGTTCTGCTTCCAAGCGCTTTCGTTCATGCTGACTGATCGTCTGAAGAGAAAATTGTGGTTTTTAGCTATTTTCGTTTGGTTTTTTTTTTATAGTTTAGATGCATTGGGGAAATGTGGAGTACTCCTTCACTGCCATCGCTACTAGGTCCACTCTGCCCGGAGATAGGGTGTTATATATGGGTCAAACAGACTAAACTGCGTACTTATGCTAAACTGAATGTTTGAAATAGAACTGTTTGATATTTAAATTGCATATTTGTGCTAAATTGAATTGTTTGAAATATATCTCTTTATATGTATAAAAATGGATTTGGCAGTAAATATCCTGTAATGGTTGATGGGTCATAAAACCAAACCAAACCAAACCAAATCTTCGACAACGATGCCTTTGGCATTAAATAACCCACGAAGATTAAAGAATGAAATTAAGATATATATACATATATATATATATATAAGTAAATTTTGCGATCGTCATCAGGGGTGAACTGGCCATTAGCGAACACTCTTTGTCTCTCAATTCAGTCCCTGAGTGCAGGACTTTAAATAAACTGACTGTATCATGATCAATGTTTTGCTCGCTAACCTTTATAACATGACACTTGGTGTAATGGTTAAAGAGCTAGGTTAGTTAATACTTTTAGCTGAATCGTCTCTCAAAGTGCCACATCATTCTGACCATGTGCTAAAAGAAAGTAATCATAGTAAGTGACATCTATCACACGACGATGTACTTTTAACACTGTGAAAACCTTATTTACCGAAGGTGACCCGAATTCTTCCTTTTCAATAGCTACTACACCGTGGTGTACGGGAGGGCACTGCTCCTTTCCCTGGAATCCTTGATACGTATCCTATAATACTCAGTATATATATATATATATATATATATATATATATATATATATATGTAATATAATGGCGGGGGGGATTTCGTTTTATATATCTGGCTTTTTGGTTTAGTTAGGATGTGAACCTTTCGCTTTGTACATGGGTTAGTTTGGTGCAACATTAACGCAGGTGTTCACGATCGTGCGGAGAGGATGTCATTCAGAGATGTCAAAATAAAAATCCCTGATAAGAATTGAGACTAGGGGATGTGAATGACGTCACGCATCGGAAGCGTGGGCTGAGGATTTGGGGATTTGAGGAAAAAGCAGTTAGTTGAGTTCCTGCCTCCGAACGAGAGAGTCGACATTCAGAGCTGGGCGAGGCCAGACGAATTTGTGCGCTACGGGCGCCGCGCGTTGGTTGGGTTGAGAGCTGACGATGTAAAAGCAGTCAGCATAGAAAGATTGTGTCTCTCTCTCCTCATGTCGAAAAAACTTTTAACTCAAAGGTAATAAAAGTTTCGTACCTGAACCAATTTCGTGAGTTGCATGTTTTTAGATTCCCTATGTCTATTTCACACATCCGTGTATTATGTGGCTATGCAACATATATGTATATATATATATATATATATACCTACTTTATGAATGAGGTTATACGGAAAATCAAATAGACAACTATGAGGAGAACTTTTTCAAAATAATTTTTCTTCTGCAATAAATAAACAAATAAATAATGAATAAAGCATTTTAAAATTTCAAATGAAAAAAAGCAAGCCAGATTTTTTGTTAAAAAATATACATCGCAGAAGATAGATGTTGGATATTACGAATTCAAATTGTTTCTTTTTTATGTTGTTTCTTCTCTCAGTATTTGACTATACGATATTTGACAATATTCCACAAAGGGTTTCGTGATGTAACAGTTATCTTAGTAAGATATGAACACGGCGAGCCGAGTTCTAACCTTGGACGAAGATGTTTGCATTTCACATTATTCCTTAAGTATGGTATGCAACCAACAAATCTCCCTCTAGCAATGGGCAATTACAAGGATAAATTAATCTCTTTGACTTTGGTATGACAATAGAGGGAAATCTTTGAATTAAAACCAGTGATAATCCTCTTTGAAAATTGACCTTGTGTCACATCCAGCTCGTACAAATTTGTTTGAAAACACATACCACATTCCTGGCGCATTAATTTGCTGAAGACAGTGTAGAAGTCTATTTGCTTGTTTTAAAGGCATATCAAATTTCTTGGGTTATTTAATGCCAAATTCATCTTTCCAGATGAACAGCAGTGGTACTATTTAAACCATAGATGGGAGGATGAGGTGGGGATCATACTTTTCCCAAAAGTATCTATCCGAAAGTGAACGTAATAGCGCAACTTGAGTTCGAACTCGCGTACTAGGAGTTCGCTGTCAAGTTCTTTAACGATTATACCACGAGGACACTTCCTCTAGAAATTTAACCGCGGTAGTTGTTTCATGGATGAGCGCACTCTATATACGACGTTACAGTGACAAATTTTGTTCCGTTTCCTTCTTTTTTAAATGAGTGATATGGTGTCCGTGGTGTAATGGTTATCGTCGGAGGAAATGAACACGGCGACACGAGTTCAAATCCTGGACCAGGTTAATCACATTTCACACAACATTAATACCAGTAGGAAAGGTATGACTCCAATTATTCTCCCTTCGTCCATGGGTAAATAGTAGGACAAACTATGTTCTTCAGCCTTAGTGAGGCAACTAGTCTAGGAGAAGGAAAACTCTGAATTCAAACCTGTTAAACCCCGCTTAAAAAATAAACCTTGTGTCATATTCTGCTCGAGCGGAGGGGTTGCTAAAGGGAGGTGCCCGTGGTGTAATGGTTATCGTCGGAGGAAATGAACACGGCGACACGAGTTCAAATCCTGGACCAGGCTAGTCACATTTCACACAACACTAATACCATTGGGAAAGGTATGACTCCAATTATTCTCCCTTCGTCCATGGATAAATAGTATGACAGACTATGTTCTTCAGCCTTAGTGAGGCAACTAGTGTAGGAGAAGGAAAACTCTGAATTCAAACCTGTTAAACCCCGCTTAAAAAATAAACCTTGTGTCATATCCTGCCCGAGCGGAGGGGTTGGGTAAATATGGATATGTTACGTAATTTGTGGTCATAGGTGTTTCTGCGGTGTCCCATGTGAGAAATCGTGTTGTTCAATTTTGAATAACAATTATGTTCGTCTGTTGTTTTCTAGATTTTTTTTAGGTTTCGCCGATGTATTTTCTCCGAGCATTCTTTACAGGTTATTTCGCAAATTCTTTGATTTGACTATGGAATCTAGTATATATATATATATATATATATATATATATCATGTAATGCTGTTGGCACAGATTTCCCTGACTCTCTCTCGTCATTCATCTTCATTATTCATCTCTTCTGATAGGTCTCCTAGAATACACCCTGTGTACAGAGCTGTTGTAGATAACTTCAAATAGGTCGTCCAACACTTGCACGTCCATGTGAAGGGATCCATTGGAGAACGTCGCTTGTGAGTTTGTCCTTACTTCTCTAGCAGTGTTCCACGTGTCTTGTTCGTCTAATTTGGATGGTTTTTGAGATAGGAGGTTGGTGGCCGTACTGCTAATGTCTTGTGGGATGTTGCTTACAGGATTTGTTTGATATAGTTCGTAGTATTCTTTCGCCATTCCTGTCTAGCTTTTTCTCTGCACGTTTAGTCAGCGTCTATGTGGTACATCTATATAGTAGAATTGACACGATCGCTGCTAGGAAAAACAAATACGTTTTATTTCATAGGATAAGTCTGACTTCCATACGATCGATATCCTATGATTTAATTTCTGTGGCATTCTGGGAAGGCTCTGGTTATTTACGTGGCTTTATTGTATTAGTTTAGTTATTTATTCATTTATATAATCTGTTAATCTTTTTTTCATCTCAGAAATTAACCTCTTATGTTTAATCTATTTTTTATCTCCTTGTGAGTTTTTCACACCAATATTAGCTGGCGGTATTTCACTGGAGTCTGAGGAACAGAAAGACTCCTTAGACCTCCTGGACTTTTCTCTGCATTCTAGTCAATCTTAACAATGCTGTAGTCTTGGCAGTCTCGATTCGTCCTCTTACGAAGCTTTTGGGGACTGTTCCAAGTGTGCCAATTACAACTGGTATCAGCATCACCCACATGTTCCACAGCATCCTCAGTTCTCTGATAAGGTCCGAGAACTTATCTCTTTTTTCGCTTCTTTTGGTTTTCACTCAATTGTCCGACAGGACAGCAAACTCCAAAAAATAGAAAGTTCTCAATCCTTTCTTTTATATCTAATTATTACAAGGACTGTTCTACTGGCCGGGATTAGATGATCCGTTTGGATCTCAAAATCCCAGAGTATCTTATGCATTTCATTCTCTCGAACGCTTTCTGCTTTATGAAAAATTGAAATTTGACCATTCTACCCTATGATGATTTTCGATTTCTTTCACAATTCCAAGATATTATTATTATTATTATTATTATTATTTTAGGAGGTGCCTGTGGTGTAATGGTTATCATCGTTGGAAATGGACACGGCGACACGGGTTCAAATCCTGGACGAGACTGATTGCATTTCACGTAGAACTAATACCCTTGGGAAAGGTATGAATCCAATTATTCTCCCTCCAGCTATGGGTAAATAGTAGGACAGACTAGGTTCTTCATCCTTGGTGAGGCAACTAGTCTAGAAGAAGGAAAACTCTGAATTCAAACCTGGTAAACTCCGCTTAAAAATTGACCTTGTGTCCTGCCCGAGCGGAGGGGTTGGTAAATATGACTATTATTATTATTATTATCATTATTTACTCCTTTAGAGTTTTTTACATCAGCATTAGCTGATGGTCTGCACTAGAGTTTGAGTGACAGCAAATCTCTTCAAGTCTCCAGGACTCTTCTCAGTAATCTGGCCGTTCTCAATAATGCAGTCGTTTGGATGGTCTCCTCTCGTTCGCCAACTTCCAAGTCATATTATTATTATTATTATTATTATTATTATTATGCACTTTTGATATATTGTTGTGGCTGTCTTTGTCGCTATTTCATCATTAGGATTATCATTTCGTTTTATTATCTTATCCTTATTTATACATTTATTTTTATTTCTTTATTTCTGATTTCATTTTATTGATTGTTTATTTATCTGATAAGTCTAACCGTCAATAATCCCTATTAACTCTCTGTGTAGTCAGTAATAATTTAGATGTAATTTTTGTCACTGATAATCAGTATTATATATATATATATATATATATATAAAGAGAGAGTAAGAAGGAGAGAGAGAGAAAGAGACGAATATAGATTAAAGTAAAAGTAAAGTTGGCGACCATAGTCGAGGGTGACCCGAATGCTCCCTTTTCAATAGCTACTACACTAAGGTGTAGGGAAGGGTGCTACTCCATTCCCCCTGATTGCTAAACTTTACCCTTGATCCTTACCTAATAATGCTGAGTATTAATCAAGGCGGCATCAAGTACCATTTTTTGAGTTTTTGGCATGACGATCTGGAATTAAACCCTACTCTCCCAGACCATAGGCGAACACCCTACTCATTTGGCCAATATCGTGGTGCAATTCTTATTGTCGTAGGAAATTGACTCGTAGGCCTGGGTTCAATTCCTGGACGAGGCTAATTGCATAGCAGTAATACATGTGAGAAAAGGATACGTCGAACAATTCTCTCTGTTAAACTCCGCTTAAAAACGGACCGTGTGTCACGTCTTACCTTTTGTAAAGGGGATTGAAAATAAACACACACACACACACACACACACACACACATATATATATATATATATATATATATATATATATCAAGTTAAAGAAAAATCTTTTAAAATCACTCATATTTTTTGTAATGATATTCAGTTCAGCAGGCCCTATATTTTTCATGATGTTAGATCTAGATCTTCAGACAAAGAAATAATGAGAAATTTCTCATGAAAATTTAGAAAAACACGCAAAATTCCAAAGATGCATATCTAACATTTAAAAAAAATGTGGGGTCTGTTCAAATTAAAATTATTGGAAAAAATATGAGTATATTTAAAAGATTTTTCTTTTATTTGGAATTATTTGCTCTGTGTTCTAATTTATTATTATGTAACGCAGAGCTCTCTATTGACTTTTGAATAAGATGGATATTGAAGACAGAAAATCCTAAAATAGAATCGTTCCCACCATCGGCTCACTTAACGTTGGATAATATATATATATATATATATATATATATAAATATGTATATTATATATATTATAAGTAAATATATATTACTTTATATATATATTTAATAGCATGGAAGCTTGTCTGCTACCTCACGTTTCAGGGCGTTTTTATTAATGACAATCAACTGCCAGAGAACGAAAGATAATGAAGAAATCGAAACATACAGTCCAAAGAACGTTATAATTGTGTACCACTCTTTGTGTGTGTGTGTGTGTGTGTGTGTGTGTGTGTGTGTGTGTGTGTGTGTGTGTGTGGTGTGTGTTGGTTATATTTGCGTATTATTGTGTGTGGATGTATAAGTGATGTATAGTAAGTGTGTGTATGAAGATACAAGCGCCGCCCGTGGATGTATGAGACGCGATGTGTAGCCAGCGTCGCAACAAATTTGAATTCATAGTTTATTCTTCACTTCTATTCCAACCGCATATGTATCTCAATTTTTAATTCTGAATATCTCTTTCGAGACTGTTAATGAAAATGAAAATGGACAGCAGGAATGGAAAAACAGAAGACGTAAACAAATATCGAACATCACACATGAACGACAAAAATCAACAATACTGACAATGAATCAGACAATATGAGAAGACATTTTCCTATTTTATTGTCCTTGTTTTTAATGTTATCAAACTTAGCTTCGTCTGGCTGAAAATATAATAGTTGAGTTCTCACTAATGACCAACCTCTGATACTAGATTTCACCATGATAAATACCGAAATATGCTAATAAGATACTTATTAAGTTATTCCAAATATAGGCGTTTTTCATATCTTATCCTGTTCTAAACAAAAAAAAAATTGTGTTCCTGTTTTCTAAATGTTTTATTAGAGACATGTTAATAAGGTTAGAGTAATGGTGCATCGTGATATTACACGTATTTTTTTAATTACTTTTTTACCTTCCTGTTTCTTATATATATATATATATATATATATATATATATTATTGGTACACGTAAATTTGTATAGGAAAAAACTTAAAGGAATCATATGTACTTACAGGGAGATGTAAATGAGAGGAGAAAAAGAAAAAAATAAATAGGAAATATCTTATTTTAGATGACACTAGAGCTCTTTCATTCGGTGATTTGTCAAGTGATACAACCGGAGGATGTTTAAAAGTCAAGAATGTAAATGACAATGAGTAAAAATGGGGGGATATGAAAAATGTTGGCTCGACAAAGGAGGAGGGAAAAAACGAATAAAACTAACCAAAGTCACACCAGAAACATCTCCAAGAAGATCTGAGAGGTGCTTTCGATTCTGTTTACACAGAGATGGGTGATGAAACAGAATATAAATTGCCTCGAGGATATTAAAATGTTCTGTGCAAAACAGCAAAGCACTCATCATTATTATTGGCCGCACAGGTATTTATAGCATTCAAATGTTGGCAGATGGTGGAATCTAACATTTGCGAATATATATATATATATATATATATATATATATATATATATATATATATATATATATATATATATATACGTGTAATATCACGATGCACCATTACTCTAACCTTATTAACATGTCTCTAATAAAACATTTAGAAAACAGGAACACAATATTTTTTTTTTGTTTAGAACAGGATAAGATATGAAAAACGCCTATATTTGGAATGACTTAATAACTATCTATTTATATATATATAAAATGGTCTATGAAATCTTCAACAATTATAAGAGCCAGCCAGATTTTAGATTTGTCACAAACCTCTCACCTTTCAATGGAACTCAGCTGCCCAGAAATTTAGATGGAATAACCCTTTCTAGTTTCTTAAGTAGCGGTAACAAAATATTTAGTAATATCTCTTCTTCTCCCTTATATATATATATATATATATATATATATATATATATATATATATATATATATATAGTATTGTCCATTAATTAGTATAAGATAATCTTTTCTTATATAAAGTCAATTTTGTTCTTATTTTTATTCGGATTGTTCCTTCTTGATTGGTTGCTATACTCATAGTAAAGATCCCAATCTGTCCTACTACTTACCTATAACTAGTGGGGGAAGAACAAATGGAATTATATCACTTCCAAGGTCCAAAGAAAAAATTAAGGAAGAAAATGTTCCAGGATTCCTTTATTATATTATGTTTAAAAATATGATCCAAAATGAATCATAGGATGACAGAATCGGTCCGGAAAATCTTAACTCCATTCTTAAATAAGCTTAACCCCATTCCTGACTTAAAAACATCCGGTGAGGATCGAACTCAGTTTTATATCGAATAGTCTTCAAGAAGGGTCCCCAACACTCATTTCATTGGCCACTTGAGGTCAATCCGTAGTGGCATTTCCTAAGTGCTAATAATAACAATTCGCTGCAATCTGCTAAACCATAATGTGTTCTAAATTTATGTAAACTATAATAAAAGCCCACAATTCGCTCTTCAATGAAAAAGTACTATTCCAAATACATCTAGGACACTTTGGGCACCTCAGGTGGTGTCATCATCATCATCATTTCGTGCCGTCTAGCTTCTTCTCCAGCTGTTTTGTTAGAGTCCATGTAGTGTAATGGTTAGTAAACTAGACAAGCAAGCTTTCACAAGTGAGTTAGTTTCTCATTGGGTGTCCCATTCATATGGCCTGGTGCCACATCTAAGTAAAAAAAAACCCAAACAAACAAACTAGTAAATAACTATTCCAACTGCAAATGTATCTCATTGATCTTCAGAGTTTGATTTGAAAATTTGAAGCCCAAGTTTTTTGCTTACTATATCCTCAATTTATCTCGATAATAATAATTACCTTTTGAGGACAATAAAATATGCCCATCCTTATATTGCTAATTTCTTTAATTTTCTTTTTTTTTTTTTACAATATTGGTCTCTTTGAGTAAATTTATAAAAATCTGATAACCTGACTGATCTAGGACTCAACGAAAATATAAAAAAAATAAAATACTGGCTGTTCTGTAGGAAGGCTGAAATATTTTGACTCTATCATCTAAATCATCTTCACTGGGATTCTATTGATTCATTGATTCCTCAAGGCAAATCGTGTATTCCACCATAAATGAACGATTCCAGTTTTGTTTCGATGCTTGATTCAAATAACATTTTCGATATTTTGAAATCGGTGGACAGTTAATATTGCATGAAATTATATTAGTCACATTCTGAAGGGGATTGATCTGGAAGTTGTATCACATGTAGAAGTTCACTGTCTCGCTCCATAATCGATTTATGTTTTGCTGAGAAAAAAAAGCTGTTTCTCTTTCAATTCGCCATTTAAACGATTTGATAGTTTCAATTCAAGTACGTTTTCCTTTAAAAGTACTTTTGGCAATATCTTGAATTAAAAGTTTCTTCACTTGAGCAGTTCTGAAAATCTGAGTTTTGTCAGGACGTTCTTTGTTCTTGAACTGAAAATATTTGAACTTTGCAAACAATCTCTATTCTATGTTTGTATCTTACTGAAGTAGAAGCAAAAAAAATTCGTAGATATTTAATTGTATTGTCTTGGAGGACACGCATTTGAGACTAGCTTTAACGTTTGAGACGGCTGACTTAAATTGCTCTCTTCATGAGGTTAGCTAATATTAAAGCCATCCTTATCATATTTACCAACCCCTCCGCTCGGGACACAAGGTCAATTTTTAAGCGGAGTTCAACAGGTTTGAATTCAGAGTTTTCCTTCTCCTTGACTTACCAAGGCTGAAGAACTCAGTCTGCCCAACTATTTACCCATAGCTGGAGGGAGAATAATTGGATTCAAAGCCATCCTTATAGAAGTACAGTACTGATAAAATTTAACCCATAACGTGAATAAGAGGGTTTATATCTTTCCCAAAAGTATTAGTCCCAAAGTTCGAACTCGTTTACAACGATTTAGCAATTTAGCACATTAGCCGCTACACCCCGACAACTTGGGTGCTCTGCCAAATAACCAAGAGAGATGATCAGAACTGGATGCCCTTCGATGAACTGACAAACAATTAGTTTAAATAAGTAAGAGATGGCGTCATGCCTTTCCTTAAAGAATCTGTCCAAGAAAAAAGTAAACAAACTCGGCTGACCGATCCCATTTTCCGTGACTTGAAACATTACTTCCATTATTTTTTTATTCAGGTTATTTTACCACGATTAGAAAGTCTGTACTAAATTCTCACCAATAACTGATAGGGTAAGAATATATGTATTAATGCCTTTCCTAAGTGCAAGAAAAAATATACGTTTATCAAATGGAACGCCTGATTGCTTTTTCTGTTGTGACGTAATGGTCTATTTGGAAAGAACGAATCTTTTTACAAGTTCGAAAAGCTTTTTATTATTTGTTTTCTTCTTTCCAAAGATTTTTTTGAGTTTAAGTCATTTTTCTTCAAATGTGTCGATCATCGAAGTTAAGCCACGAAGACATTATTAAGTAAGTCGATGGGGGAATACTTATATACTGTAAGCCAGTTAAAGCTTGTGTGATAAACTAAAGAAAGCTTAATAAGTAAGGATCTTTGTTTTAGGGATTCATCCTTTTCTTCACCATCTGTATCGGCGACTCCTAACGCAAGGTGAGTTTAAGCTACAAAGCCAAGAATTCTATCTATTTAAGTCTATTCTTCATATACATCATCATCATCATCATCGTCATCATCATCACCATGTTGTGCTGGTAGCACGGATATCCCTGACCCTCTCTCGCCACTTTTCCCTATCGTTCATCTGGCAGGTCTTCAGGACAACATCCTTTATCCTCACGTAGTTGCTGAATGTATGTTCGTGCTGGTCGTCCTGCTTTTGTACGGCCATGTGTGGGGTCCATAAGATTACATCAGTTATGAGTTCATCCCTGCTTCTCCAGCAGTGTCCTGCATGTCTGGTTCGTCTAACTTGAATAGTTGTCGTGATAGGAGGCAGGTGGCCGTACAGTTGGTGTCTTGCGGGGTGTTGCCGCCAGGACTTGTTCAAGATTGCTCGCAGCATTCTTGTGTAATTGCCGTCTAGCTTCTTCTCCAGCCGTTTTGTTAGAGTCCATGTAGTGCATCCATATAGCAGTATCGATGTGACCGCTGCCTGGAAGAAACTGCGTTTCATTTTATCGGTTAGGTCTGATTTCCATATAATCGATAGCCTATTGATAGCTGTCCATGCTTTTGTTAACCTCGTGTCGATGTCCTTTTCGGTTGATGCGACGCTGCTTCCTAGGTAAGTGAATTTGTCTACTAGTTTAAGAGGGGTTCCGTCTAGAGTGGAGATGTCCCCCGTTTGATTATAGCACATATATTCCGTTTTGTTTGCATTGACATAGTGGCCTATGCCTGAGGCTGCTCGTTCCAAACTATGCAGTAGTGTTTCGGCTTGGTTGGGTGTATTTGCCTGTATCGCTATGTCATCGGCGTAGTCGGCGTCGGTAATTGTTTTTGCGGGGTACCTTCTGCTTCTTTTCTTTGTCAGCCCGAAGCCGTTCTCTCTGATTTTGTCAATCGATATATATATATATATATATATATATATATATATATAAAGATCGAAATAATTCATCCATATTAATGATGATAGTTCCCTTGACAAGATAAAAGTTAATTTTTACTGATTTTAATAGTGTCAGAAAACTAGGTCGAAATTAAATTCACTCTATTTAATTCTAGGTAACGATAAACTTGACACATTTGGTACAGTTGAGTATAGAAAGTCTCAATATACATGGGTCCCGTGTGACTACTAATAACTTTACTAATTATAATGTTGTGTTCTTTTGTTGTCTCAGATTTGAAAATAGTATAATATAACTATTAATTCTTAATCACAATGCCTTGGACAAGAGAGGAAAAATATTTTGCCTCACTACTTATTTGGAGACAAAATAATTGTAAACTGTTTCAAAATAGATATAACCTATTAATATGATTATGATTTATTACTGAGACAAGAAACTCAAAAAAAGATTGCATATCCTGGAAGCTGATATAATATTTCTAAAAAAACTTTGATTTTATGTCTCTAGATCAAAGGATGCATTTTGTACAGGACACGTTCCAAAACACTGCGATTACGCTTGTCTCAGTTATGAATCATTATCATATTAATGGGTTGCATCTATTCTGAGACAACCTGTTTATTGAGCTTAGCTTCGTTTGGCAGAGGGTAAAATAAATGAGGGAACTCTAGAGATGACCGAACATTTTCCGCTTATTAATAATCAACGAATCATTCATAGGAAGAGTCGTTTCTATCATTTATAAATTATCTATTTTTGTTTCGTTTCTTTGTTTCATGGTTTATTTAATGCCAAAATCATTCTTGAAGAATAACAGTAATGATACTAGTTAACCCATAGCGCGGAGAAAATAATAGGTTTCATACCTTTCTCTTTGGGAATTAGTCCGAAAATGAAAGTAATTACACGATTGGAGTTCGAACTCACTAACTAAGATCACGGAGTCCTGCATGTCAACCATTACATCATGGCCGACACCCCCATATCAATTTTCATCCACAGACGATAGATATTTCAAATGTCCTCACGAAAACACTGAAAATGAAAACATGCAAAAACAATAGCAACAAAAAAAACAAAAACAAAATAAAACAAAAAAAAAAACGGAAAAAAAGAGAAAAATCTTTCAGTGTATCAGATGTATTTTCGCTTTTTTAAAAATTAGCCCAAATTATTATTATTATTATTAGTAGTAGTAGTAGTCGTAGTGCATATTTCTTGAAAGTTTTCGCCACCAGTTCTAACAGGTGATTTTTCAGTTAGTCTCCTGAGATCTCCATGACGCAACTAATTATTCTTACTTATCATGGTAGGGCTTTTGTCTAGAATACTTTCCATTATTATTCTAATCTCCACTTCATCCAGCCCCCTGTGCAGTTTCTTGAAAACTTCAAAGCGCACCAACTGCAATCGATATCACCTTCAGTTTTCTGGCAAGATCCAACTATCTGTCTATCTTTTTGCTTTCTTTCATTTTTAAATCTAGGATCGACTCGAACGGTAAAATCCATTAGATGGCCAGTTCTTTTATTCTTCTTAATTTTTTCAAACTTTTTCAAACCAACGTTAGCCGATGGTTTTTCACTGGAATTTGAATGACAGCAAGTATCCTAAAGTCTCCAGGACTCTTTTTAGTATTCTGGCCAATTTTAGTAATGCTTTAGTCTGGATTATCTCTACTTGTCCTCTGATTTCTAAGATTTCCAGTCCCTTTACCAATGCTTTGGTGATCGTTCCAAGTGCACATACTACAATTGGTATCACCGTCACTTTCATGTTCCATTGCTTGTTCTGCTCACTTGCATGGTCCAGGACTTTATCCTTCTTTTCACCTTTTTACTATTATTATTATTATTATTATTATTATTATTATTATTATTATTATTATTATTATATCTTGCGTGCGTTTCACATCAGCTTTAACTGGTGGTCTTTTACTGAAGTCTGAGTGACTGCAAGTCTTCTAATTTCTCTTGGACTCTTCTCGTTATTCTAACTGCTTTTAATAGAACTATGGTCAACATCGTATTATAATTATAATTATCATTACTATAATTATTATTTTGCACATTTGAGAGTTTTATACACCAGCGTTTGCTGATGGTTTTCCGCTATAGTCTAAGTGATAGTAAGTCTCCTCAAGTCTCCTGGACTTTTCTCAGTATTCTGGCTGATCTTAATAATACTGTAGTTTGGATGTTCTCTTCTTTTATTTCTAAGTGTTCCAGTCACTGAACTAATCCTTTGGTGACTGTACCGAACACGCTAAATTATTATTATTATTATTATTATTCACTCTTTAGAGCTTTTCACATCAGCGTTAGCCGATGGTCTTTCACTGGAGTCTGAGTTACAGCAAGTCTCCTCAAGTCTCCAGGACTCTTCTTAGTATTCTGGCCGTTCTCAACAATGCTGTCGTTTAGATGGTCTCCTCTCGTCCGCCAATTTTCAAGTCCTCTAGTCCCTTTAGCAATCCTTTAGTTACTGTTCCGAACGCACCAATTACAATTGGTATAATTGTCACCTGCATGTTCCACATTTTTTTTCAATTCCCTAGCAAGGTCGAGGTACTTATCCTTCTTTTCACATTTTTTCAGTTTTATTCTGTGTCAGCCGGTATTATTCCTGATTTCCATTTTGATACAATTTTTAATATTTTTTTTTTTAAATCTGAAACCTGAGTCAACTGAAGTTTTTTTTTCTTAACTATTTCAGAGGGTCAGTTTAATTGAGTAAGTTTGTTTTTTTCAACTCTAAGTATTCCTATCTATTTCATTTAAGATGAAAAATAGATTTTCTAACATTTTCTTTTAAATTTTTTATCTGTTTTTTTCTTAATCAAACCTAGTGCTCCTATATTTATAGGAATAATGGTTGTGTTTATATATCAAAGTCTTGCAATTTATATTCTTAGATCATAATCTTATGAATGTTTAACTAATTCTTTTGTGGATATTTGTATCAAACAGGACGGTCATAGAATAGCACTGATGCTTATATTTTGTTTTTAGATTTCGTATTATCATTTTTCTCTGTATTAATGACTTCTATTGTGCGGTCATTATATTTGGTGAAGTCCTACAGTAATCTTCACTTTCTAGCATTTGTGATGTTTTATTTTCATAACATTTTTTCTGGATGGTGCAGGTTAAAATATTTGCGTATATTCCATTAAAGCAATTACCCTAAACTATCATCGCCACATTAAAGTTCCGTACGTGTCCTCGTAGTGTAATGGTTAAAGCAATGGACTGCGGATCGTAGTAAGCGAGTTCGTACTCCAGTCGCGCTATTACGTTCACTTTCGGGCAAATACCTTTGGGAAAGGTATGAACCCCCTTATCCTCCAAGCTATGGGTTAAATAGTACCACTACTGTTCTTCTAGGTGAATGGCTTTGCCATTAAATAACCTACAAAGGTTGATATGCCATTAAACAAAGAAACCAAACCAAACCTTTAAAGTTCCTTGGAAGCGATTGTTGAGCAGACAGATATTAGATGGTGAAGAGTTTCCTCGCTATTTGTACAAAAACGACATTTTGGATCTGTCCCGTTTCTTGCTGGTAGGAACTTCGAGTCAGGTTTTGATCTTGAGGAAGAGACTGGAATGGTGCCTTCTTTTTCTGGTTCAACCCAGAAGTCTGCAACCATTGATGGATCCATTTATTATTATCCTCCTTTTCCCCTTTTTGATTATTATTATTATTATTATTATTATTATTATTATTATTATTATTATCTAACTTCCCAACGGAAGTTAGATATGACACAAGATCAATGTTTAAGCGGAGTTTAACAGGTTTGAATTCAGACCTGTTGCCATACCTAGGTTAAAGAACTTTGTCTGCCCGACTATTAAACCATAGGGATAATAGTCTCATTCATACCTCTCCCAAGACTATTAGCGCTATGTAAAATGCAAAAAGCCTCGTCCAAGATTTGAACTCTGGGCACCATATCCTTTCCCAACGACGATAACCACGGGCACCACATCCAATTATTATTGTTAACTTTTTTTGAGTTTTTTCACACCAACGTTAGCCGATTATTTCTCACTGGATTTTGAGTGACTGCTTATCTCTTCAAGTCTCCAGGACTCTTCATAATAATAATTGTTATTATTGTGAATTTTTCACACCAGCCCTCACGGGTAGTTTTTCAATGAAGTCTGTGTGACAGCAAGTCTCCTCGCATTTTCATGATTCTTATAAGTATTCAAGTAGATTTTGACAGTGCTGTGGCTTGGATGCTCTCTTTTTTTCCTCTGATCTTCAATACCTCTTGTCACTTTTCCAGGTTCTTAGAGACCATTTCAAGGACTCTAATAAATATTGGTGACACTGTCAATTTTATGTTCCTCAAGCTTTTCAATATTATTATCATAAGTAGTAGTCGTAAGGTGTACCTTTTTTTAAAATGTTATAAAGACGGATGCAAGTACTGATCTTCAGATAATTCTAAAGCATTATCTTAAATATGACCTCAAATCTGCCGAAGCATCTCATAGAATTTCGGGACTGAGAGACCGGTAGAAAACTGGTTTAAGGGATTTTAAGATGGTGATATGTTCTTTGAAATCAAGTCCCAAATTGGTCAAGATTCCACTGTCGATCATGATGATTTAAAATGCAACGTAGAGATCCTCTTTACCAGCACACGGGCCATCATCATCATCATCATCTTTAGAGATTTACACAAGTTTTAACCTATACCGGAAGTTACGAGAGTTTCCACGGAATAAAACGAACATATTTCTTAAACTCAGTAGTTCCCAAACTTTTCTTGCTCGGGTGGAAACGAGAAATAAATATTCAGGTCGAATTTGTTCGTAAATTTAAAAAAAATGTATTTAAAAACAAAAAAGAGATCTTGTACATTTTAGTTTCCAAAAGTCATTTAAAGTGAAGAGCATTACTGGTTCCTTCTTCACTCAGTAAATTAACAAGTAACTCATACGAAATATGTTTCTTTGTGCTTCTTAACGACGTTTTCTATGTTTAAAAGTACGTGTGATAAATCCAGTCTTCAATCTGCACAAGTATTTTTTAAGAGTAAATAATCTTAATTCACTTATATATTTAGTTGAAAATTGCAACAAAATTAAGATGTTTTAATCGATTGAAGAACACATTTCTTTAATAAAAATCCAAAATCTATAAATAATTAATTCTTGTTGATTTTATGTTCGCAGTGATTGGATATAGAAGCCTATTATTCTTTATGTAATTTGAAACAAATATCACATAGAAATTCTATAAAATTCTAATATTCTCGATTTAATAATAGGAAATTATAGTTCTTGATTTGTTTAAGATTTTTTTCGTGCTGAACAAAATTACTGTGATTATTCGTTTATAACAATTATTCTTAAGTTTGGGGATGCGAAATTTTATTAAAAAATATCTTGTATAGTACCTTCTTTTTCTGGTTCAACCCATAAGTCTGGAACCACTGATGGATCCATTTATTATTATCCTTCTTTTCCCCTTTTTGATTATTATTATTATTATTATTATCTAACTTCCCAACGGAAGTTAGATATGACACAAGATCAATGTTTAAGCGGAGTTTAACAGGTTTGAATTCAACAAACATTTTAGCATTTGTATTAGTTAAATTTATCATTCGTTCAGCTTTTTATCCAGTTCACCGACACTAAAAAAAAGTCAGTTTGCTTATATTTTGAGCAGCTACGCGGATATGTTCTCCCAAAATAATCGAACACTAAGAGAAAAATACTATTGACAAGAACACATTGCAGGGATTATTTATCGGTCGCCGCATGAGACGCATTGTTATGCATTAGATATTTTCATAGATATAACTTCCATTTGATCACACCAACCGCATAGATATAACTTCCATTTGATCACACCAGCCGCATGAGACGCATTGTTATGCATTAGATATTTTCATAGATATAACTTCCATTTGATCACACCAACCTGATGGGGAATGCGGAGTACTCCTCATTGCCATCGCTCCCAGCTTCACTCTGGTCCGGAGTGGTAGCACCTGATAGAGCCCTATCTGTGGGTTAAATATTACTAGTCTGCGTACTTATGCTAAACTGAATTGTTTGATGTAGAACTGTTTTTAATATTGAAACTTTACTTACGCTGAACTGAATTGTTTGAATTAGAACTGTTTGACTAAACTGAATAGCTTGAAATAGAAATGTTTTTAACAATTAAACTGTGTACTCATGCTAAATTGAATTGTCTGAAATAGAACTGATTCGTCATTAAATAACCTACAAATATAAAAGCCCAAACAACAGACCAGCCAATACACCATCCTGATTGGGTGAAAAAGGTCATCAGATAAAAAGTTAATTTTTAATTCTTGTGTATAATACACCCACTAAAATTTTGGCTTCACAATGTGAAAAAGAGTGCGTGTTATACAAGAATAATAACGGTAAAAAACATTTTTAAGGCTGGTTTTGCAGCATATACTTTTTCTCTACAGAAAAAAGCTGCGTCTCAGAAGAGAGTTATGGTGAATATATTAATAGATTGAATGGCCAGTTTGTTTTTTTATGGCATATCAACCCTTGTTGGTTATTTGATACTAAATTATTTCTATACTTACATACAATTATGTATATGCTTTCCAAACAAATAGACTTTAAGTAACATTTTTAAAGGAGCCAGAGTTAATTTGTATGTATACAGTTAAATGATTTCCTGTATAGTAAATGATTAGATCTTTCTATTTGACCCACAGATGGGACCCTACCAGATACTACCCCTCAGGATCAGTGTGGACCTGGGAGTAATGACAATGAAAATGTACTCCTTATTCCCCAAATATTCAGAACTGGAACCTCACCGTTAGATGCAATTTAGTGTCATATCAAGGATGCTAGTTCTATTTGACTCATTGACTGGATCCGAGCACGTTCTACCACTCCGGGTCAGTGGACCTGCGATTAATGGCAATGAAGAAGTACTCATTATTCTCCGAAGGGTCAGGACTTAAACCTCGTCATCAGATGCAGCTTAGTGTCCTACCTTGGGTGCTACTTTTGTTTGACCCGTGGATGAGACCCTAACAAGTACTCCCTCTCTGGGTCAGAGTGGACCTAAAAGCAAAATTAATGAAGGAGTACTCCACATTCTCCAAAGCTCCTGGACTGGAGACTCACCATCCGGTTCATTTTAGTGTCATATGCAGGACATTCCTTGTGGGGGTCGATCTTACTCCTCTGCAGAGATACAACCTTAGTCAAGTGGGGGGTCGGTCTTACTCCTCTGCAGAGATACAGTCGGCGCATTCTACAGCCTTAGTCAAGTGGGCTGAATAATTCTAGGAATAGTTTTAATAGTTAAAGAACAAATACACTTCAACCAAACTTTCGTTTTTTGTATATTCTTTGCTTTTATTCATTTATACAGTTATCATGCATGGTTTTTAGCAATTTCTTTCTTTTTTTTTCTTTTTCTTTTTTTTTCTTTTTTTCTTTTTTTTTTTCAATATCAAAGCAAAGACAAAAGATGGGGTATAACATAATTCCTGGTCAGGGAGTCATACATATACTCAAACGTATTGACGTCGCTAAGTATTTGATAGGTTTGTCCAGGGCATAAAGAACTGCCGTAAAACTCCAAAAAGAGTCCTCCTGGCCGATTATCAAATTGCCCAGTTGAAAAAATAATTGAAATTAAAAATAAAAAAAAGTGATTTTTTTTTCCACACGAATCTTTTCACTAACTCTTGAGATATTCCTTAAACACACAGCAATATTTAGACAGATACCGTCTATCATCGCAGAGAAACAATTTTTTCATTGTCTTCATCCATCCTCAACGGTTTATGCGCTTTGCAGTACAATAACTTATTTCCCAAATTGATTATAAACGGCTTCCTTTCAGAAGTCCGAATTTATTGATTCATTTAAACCTTTATTTTTTTAAACAATTTTTTATTCATTCAAAATGGATTTTATTCATTTATTTTTCTGATTGTTCTAACATTCGGGATATCTCTACTTAAATACTAGACTAATTTAAAAAAAAAATTAACTGGAGATCGTACAAATACAAGACTACCCCAAAGAAATAACTATATTTTAACAATATTCAAAACTCCACCTTTAAGATAAAAAAAAAATTCTTGTCATGAATTTCTCATAGCTGAGTTAAAGACGAAACTAGCCACGAAGTCATTGATCGGGTTTCGAATCACGAGAGGAATTGTTTGCTATGCAGGCAGTACTCGATCAACAGGAATATTGTCAGAACGTCATCCGTTATCTTCATGTCACTCAGACCTGCCAGCACATCGATATTGGAGAACATAAATATGTCAAAATGATTCACATGCTATAAAAATAGCGACAAGACAGTTAGTTAATAATTTTATTTTGATAATCAGCTCTTGTAGTTTATGAGCGTGTTCGTGCTGTATCACGATTAACAAACCTCACTATTCGACCATTAATAATGAGTTTGATTTTAACCGGGTATCCTATATTTCTGGCTTTGTGCTAAAATGATGGAAGTAAATAACTAGTTTAAAAATGATAAAACCAATTAGTTTGTTACTTTCTTCTGTATTAAGTTGTGTGAGAAATCAGTTACAGTTTGTAATTTTATATTCTTTCAGCTGATTTCTAGGGCTAGGAAACTAATGTTCATGCCTGCCGTACAAATTTCACAGCATAAATGGGATTCTGTTGATTTTCTTTCTCTCTCTCGTCATCCATCCTTGTTAGACATCACTCTTGATAAGTTGCCATGACGGCTTTGAGTATCCACACAGAGCTGATGAATGTAAGTTTTTATTGGTCGGCCAACACTGGTGTGTCCATGCGTAGGAGTCCATTGGGGAACGTCGCTTATGAGGTAGTCCTTACCTCACCAGGAGTGCCCAGCATGTCTTGCTAGTCTTAATGGATGGTTAGTGAGATGAGAAGCAACTGGTCGTACATCTATTGTCATGCAGGCTACTGCTTTCTGACTTAATAGTATTTAGAAAAGAACCTTAATTGTTGCACGTCAGATTCAAGATCAAATTGATTTGCAAATGACTTAGTTAATTACAGTTCATCGTCAATCATTTTAGGTATTAACTGAACTTGACTTAGAACAATACTAGGCCATATATGTGAAGAACACAGTGAGGACTGAACTCACTACAATAATGGGACAAACTGAACCATCGTATAATTGGACAGCGTCCGAGGACCGACATAATAAAGAGATCAAACTGCAAAAGTCTTAGTTATCGCTGAAATGTTTTAATTCAATGAATCTAATTCGTTAAATATATTCGCAACGTTACTTTGGAACACTCAAAATAAACACTTGAACAGATTTCGTAATATTCGTTCGACATAGAACTTTCGAAATAATTATCTGGTCAAGATAGTACATATCTTTATGGAATGGATGGCAAATTAAAATGGATAAAAGGATCAAGAAAACTTTTTGTGTAAGCACCCAGATTACCATGAATCCACCCCTGCTGAAACTGTAAGTGCTTCCAACACTATCATATTCCATAGTGAAGAATCATTGATATTTACTGAACAGCACCAAGTATGACATAAGGTTAAAAGTTTGGAGTATTTGAATGAGTGTTTGTAAAATTAGCTTACTAACCATTGCTTCATGCTTATGAACATTTAGTAAGGTTAATAAAGACAAATTTGGGACACTCAGAATGGATCAAACTCATTATTCTAATATTATCTAGCAGACGATTATTCTATAATGAAGTGTCTAATATATATTGTCGACATATTAATTTTCTTTCAAATTTAAAACAAACTCGCCAAAATATCGCCTTATGAGAGGGATTTTAAATCAATTTATTTTATGAGGATTTTAAGTTGATAAACGTCGTCGATATGGTAATGTTTATGCCCCATTTCCAACTCGAACTACGAATGTGAACACAACATGATTTTTTTAAGTGTTGATTTTTTAGTTACCAGAAAATGTCCTTGGGAAAAGTCATAAATTTTCTTTTAGGTATTTACTTCATATGATTAAATAAAAGTATAAAGATTCAGTTTAGCTTACTTAATGAAGATAAAGTGAGCATCTAGGAAATTTTCCAACTGATGCCTACTTTATATGGTTAAGCAAAAAGATAAAGACTCGGTTTAGCTAACCTAGTGAATATTAAGTAAGCATCCAGGAAATTCAACAAGAAGTCTCCTTTTTTTGGTTAGATAAGAATTTTAAAGATTCAGTTTAGTCAACTAAAGAAAAACAAAGTAAATATTAAAGAAATTTTCAAATAAATGTCTACTTTTTGTGATTATAGAAAAAAGATAAAGATTCAGTATAGCTAACTTGAAAGACAAAAAAGAAAGAATTGAATTTGTACTTACACTTTTAATTGAAACCCCTGCTAAAAACACAGTTTGAAAATTTTCGAAGACTAATCTACTTAGTGTATTTTCTGGGGCCCCTTAGGTAATTTAAAGAAAAATGTAACCCAGGAAACTGGCTAGCAACATTACAACATTACACTGAAGTTATATTCGAAGAAAAAAATCGGCGGAGGTGTCTAATTTATTTTTCATTTTCGGGAATGGATCAAATTTTGCAGATGGATAAAAAAAGGGTTCCTTCTCTTCCTGAAGATGATCCTGAGTACCCCATCTTATAGTACCAGTGGCTGGGGGTAGAGCGACGACAACGAGTGGCTCTAGCTGTCTTTGAGTCATGCGATGACAGACAAACAAACAAACAAACAAACAAACAAACAAAAAAGGAAAGATATTTGGTGAATTATCGTACGACTAGCTGTAAACCTGCTCTTCGAGAAGGTTTTTTTTTTATGCTAGTTTCAGCGGAAGGCCAAAAATGGGGCTTTTGACCCGAATTAGAGATCATGGATTTGAACAATGGATTTATCGGATCCTTCCATATTCGGATGTCATCAGCAACATGAACTCTTGGATCAGTTTAAGTTAAATATCTGAGTGAATTTCACAAATTTTTTTTCAAGTACACACGTTTTCTTGAAAATTCATATAGACTCAAAATAAGAGCCTGGTTTAGTATTTTACTTCTCTTGTATTGCAAAAACCTGCTTGAAAATTATAACATAATTTTGAAATGTTCAAAATATATGCTAAAAAACGTACTTTGAGGTTCCGTTAGTAACCACAAAAAAGTGGCCATAGGTCAAACTGTTCTCGAGTTAAATGGTGATAGGCGTACAAAAAATGGTAATTCATTGTAAGATGCATTTTGGGTTGGCTTTTTGTTTTCCACACATAAAGTCCATTGCTATTTTTTGCCATGTAGCAAAAATAATCCCTGAATTTATGATTGAAAAGACAGAGACACCTATAATGTCAGGTTTTTAGCCGTGAATAGTTAAAAGTCAGCGTTCAATAAAAACAAATAGTTATCACTTGGTTTTATGTCTCCTTTAAAAAAAAAGAAAAAAGAACATATTCAGCGACGCATTCATTAATTTCGTCAAGTTGATTCAGATCTGTGAGCAATATTTACAGGGATTTAGATTAATTTGCTTGTTAGACCAATAATGTTCTATCATACTTATTCTGTTTGTTATAAGTTCATTATTTTTCCGGTCTCAAATATCGTTTGAATTTGAATTCTGATCATTTCAATTGGTCAGCACGATTGCCTCCTTGACACCAAATCCACAGGTATGTCTCCTTGTTTTAAAATGATATATTTATCCATTTATGGCTGAGTTTTGAGATTTGTTTTTTTGTTTGTTTGCTTTTTTAATTTGACATGCGAAAACTTACTCGATATGAGGTGAGGCCTATTTTTTCCACGAATAATCTTGAAATAGTATTTTGTGGTTTATCGATTTTTTTTTTGTTTTTGATTTTGTTTTATCTTTTGATCGTTCAAGCCAGTGTGCTCGTCGACCGTAGTTAGGAAAATTGCTTTGTCTTTGTCCATAGTTTTTGAGGACCTTTTAACCTATCACAGTTAATATTAACATTCAGCTTCCCCAGGGTTAGTAACTATGTGGATCTCAGGTTGAAGTTTAAGAGAGCACATTTTTTTTATGTTATTTGTAGTAAGACTCCGTTAAAAAAAACAAAAAAAAAACAATAAAAAACAACACATTTTGGCAATGTCTTGTTGTATACTTCTGATATATTATATCGTTAGTTTAGTTTTGATTCTGGGTTTGCAGATATTTGATATCAAAATGGCTGTATATCCGTCGACGTCACTTCCGGTAGATGAAGGAAATTGGTCCCTCAAAATTCACCGGAATACTGTGATCATAGTCAATCATACTGCTTCATACTGATTTAAGAGTTATATCTTTGACATTTCCGCTTATATATATATATATATATATATATATATATATATATATATATATATATATGCATGTATTGACAGCTACTTAAATTGTTTCTTTCAAAACTTGTGTTTATCAGATGCACAAAACAAAGTTGGGGGTGTCGGTGGCGTGGGACGCCTCTCATCGTCTACATCATCTACCTCCAGATAATCGTCTTCGTCCGTCACCCGGTCGTTAGGGTGGTAATGTTCTTCGTATTGGCGTAAGGGGTTCTGCGGCAGATGGCTGCCATGATGCCGCCCTCCACCACCGCCGCCCCCACCACCAACACCGCCACTACTGCTGTTGTTGTTGCTGCTGCTGTGTAGATGAAGGTGGCGATGCGCAAGATGATGATGGAGGAGGAGGCTGCTGTTGCTGTTAGCAGTGGTGGTGATGGTGCTGTTGATTAGAGGGCGGTGGTGGTTGATGTGGTGATGATGGAGGTCGTTGTTGTTGTTGTTGCTGCTGCTGCTGTTGTTGTTGCTGACGGAGGTGGTATTAGACGTGGAGGAAGAGGTGGTAGTGGTAGTGGTAGTGGTGGTAGTGGTTTGGTGGTGGTGATGGTGGTGATGGGTATCGTCAAGGTCGTCGTCGTCGTCGTCAAGATCATCGATATTGATTGGGATGTTGTCGTCATCATTGGGGCCGGCCGGCCTCCTGCACAACAGAGACATAATTATGAGCTACAGGTTTTATCAACAGGAAAAAAGTTCCTTACTTCTAAGTACTTTTTATATGCTAATATTAGGACTTTTAACACAATACATATTACTTTATATCTATATACAAAGTTTTAACATTTAAAAAAAAACTCACCTTAATTTCCCGCCTGAATAATTTCGTGAACTTAAATTCATATAAAATTAACTCTACTTCTTCAATGTCTAGATAGAGTGATCAAATTCTTAAAAAAAAACATAACCAGAGTGTTTTTATGTTTGCTAAATATTTAGGTTTATTTATAGTTTTTTTCGGCCTATAAGACGCTAGATTAATTTTTCGAAAGTGTTTCAAAATATTACACTACGACAAAGTCGTTAAATTCTTACATGTTATAACAAGTATCAATTCCTTTCACAATTCAACATTCATTGTTTATATTTATTGACTTAGTGGTAGAGTGTTCGCCAATGGCGGGGAGACAGGGGTCAAAACTCAGGTCGAGACTAAAAAATCTCAAAGACTCAAAAATTGGTACTTGATACCTCCTTGCTTAATACTCATCATTATAAGATGCGTTTAAAGGGTAAAATGGAGCAATCCAGGGAATGGAGTAGCGTTCTCCCCTACACCTCATTGTAGTAGCTATTGAAAAGGGAGCTTTCGGGTAGCACTCGACTACGGTCGCCAACTTTACTTATATATATTCATGGGGAAAACTGGAAATAAATCTGACAGTATAGAAATGTACAGAGATGAAAAAGACACAAGGTCTTCAAACAATGATTTTATTAGCAGAAATATTTGCTAACATTAAATCTTTCAACTTCTTGACCTTCTTTAGGGCGTGTTAATTATTTAATGAAACGAAACAGATAAGTAAGTGTCAAGAAATCTTAGCTTTTTTTGTCTTTTTTAATTATATGCCCTGTTGAAGGTCTAAAAACGAAAACGATTAACGTTGGTAAATATTTCTACAAATAAAATTATTCTCTGAAGACATTGTGTTTTTTCATCCCCCGCTATATATATATATATATATATATATATATATATATATATATATATATATATATATATATGAGGAGGTTATCATGTAATATTGTAATGGACATGGTAACCGGAGTTCATTTTCTGGTCGAGGCTGTAGCGCTATTACCATTGGAAAAGGTAATGCATCCGACTATTCTCCTTCCAGCAAGTGCTATATAGTAAGGAAGACTGAGGTCTTTAACCTTGGTATGACAACAAGTCTAAGAGAAAGAAAACTCTAAAATGATTTAGAAAATAACTTTGAGCTGCATCGTGATCGTGCGAAGGGATTGGCATATATATATATATATATATATATATATATATATATATATATATATATATATAATGGTAGCCATATCTTGAGAGAGGATATCATCAAAATAATAACTTCAACATCATTATTAATAACCTATCGTTTTGATGGTATTCTCCCTCAGGATGGCTACTAATATATATATATATATATATATATATATATATATATATATATAAGCTTTGGCTTGGGGTTTGAGTCAACCGGGTTTCGATCCCAGCTACGGCGAGATACTGTCTAGCCACACTGATGAGTTCTGATAGATCGAAACAGATCTGTCTGTGGATGACTATAGATATATACTCCCCTACCCCCGTAGGGTCGAGTTCTCTAGCGAAGAAGTAATCGTGTTGCCATTAGCGCCTTTGCAAGTCTCTTCGTATTTGAATTGAGATCTCGGCGGCCGTTTGAACGGATGTATGTAAACAATATTAATTGTGATTCATAACCGTTTAAAATGTACTTCTTAGCTAATATCTCCTCGTAGCTAAATGGTTAGAAGCTTTGGGTTGGTGTTTGAGTCAACCGGGTTTCGATCCCAGCAACGGGGAGATACTGTCTAGCCACACTGATGAGTTCTGATAGAACGAAACAGATCTCTCTGTGGATGACTATATATTGGTAGCCATATTTTGAGAGAGGATATCATCAAAATGATAACTTCAACATCGTTATTAATAACTAATTCAACTTGATTTCCTTTGGTTTGGTTTTATGTCATATCAATCGTTGTAAGTTATCTCATACTAATTCATTCTTATAAATATAAACAGTTCAATTACAAAAAATCTAGTTTAGTATAAGTATACAGTTTAAATATCAAAAACAGTTTTATTGCAAACAATTCAGCTTAGCATAAGTACTCAGTTTAGTTTTATTTGACCCATAGATAGGACCCTTGCAGGTGCTACCACTCTGGGACAGAATGGACCTGGGAGCGATAGCAGTAAAGGGATACTCTGCATTCCCTAAAGCTCTAGCAATACTGGAGTCTCGTCATCAGATTGTTTAGCGTCATATGCAGGACACTCGCTGTGGGAGGGAGTTTTACTCCCTCTGCAGAGATACAGTCAGTGGATTCTGCATTAATAACCCACTTGGCCATAATTCAACTAAAAAAAAAAGAAAAGAACAAGATGTGTAAGGTAATTAGTACACCATTAGAGTATAGTGACATACGACGCTTATACAATTCTCTGGGTCTAAACAGCTAAAGCCATTGATAAACATTGCGAGATAACTAATGTCGATGTAAACTGCAGGATTCATTTCAGTGTACTTCCTCATTGACTTTTCACATCAAAGGATACGTTCAAGTCAGTTGAGGCTTAATGATGGAACCTCTTTCTATAGTTTTTATGTTGGAGTAAAGTTGCCCTAGAAGGGTTTCTCTCACCACAACTTAACCCTTTAAAACTCTTATAAAATATATCTGTTTGCTTGTTTGTATGGGTTTCATGGCACATCAACCTTTGTAGACTATCTAATGCCAAATCCATTTTTATACAAATAAAAAGCTTTATTTCAAACAATTCAGTTTAGCATAAATACAGTTTGATTGTCAAAACATTTCTATTTCAAGCTATTCACTTTAGTTAAAAAGCTTTAATTCAAAAATTAAATTTAGTATAAGGATAGTTTTAGTTTACACACAGTTAAATGTCAAACAGTTCTATTTCAAATAATTCAGTTTACCATAAGTACACAGTTTAGTTCTATTTAACCCATCGATAGGACCCTATCAGGTGCTACCACTCAGGGATAGAGTTGACCTGGGAGCGATGGCAGTAAAGGGGTAATCTGCATTCTCCAAAGTTCCAGCATTGCTGGAACCTCATCATCAGATTGTTTAGTGTATTCTGCAGCCCAAGCCGACTAGGCAAACTTACACACACACACACACACACACACGTATGTGTGTGTGTGTGTGTGTGTGTGTGTGTGTGTGTGTGTATCATGGGTAGCAGGGGGTTCCATCTAAAAAATGAAGCTATGAAAGGAAACTTTCGAGGAGAAATTAATTCCAAAATCAGAACCGTTGAAGGAACCTATCGCATCAAACGTCAGCTGATTTATTGGTAGCCTTTGACAAGAAAAGTTTGAGAGACGTTACTCTGAAATAAAAAGCTGCAATTTGTATAATCACCACTTATTTTGTATGCTTGTCTCTTGGCTCTCTAGCTTTGGGGACAGAGACAGTCGCATGAATACCGTACAAACGTATGTCACTATAATCCAACTACGTACAGATGTCGTACAACATTTATGATCTAACGCATTTTGTATATTTTTCATAAGTTAAACTAGTTAAAAATCAGAATGTTTAATTAGAGTTTTAATTTAGGTGGTAAACACGGTGATTATCCGAGAAGATGTAACTGCCATTGCCATTACCTATATATATATATATATATATATATATATATATATATATATATATATATATATATATATATTTGTTAACCTTTTTAAGCAAACTAAAACATTTTTTAGAGAAAGCTAATTTTCATCTAAACCAAAGATATTAAAATTAATTCTCATAAAAACCTATCACAATGAAAATGGATTTCATTATTATTATAGTTTTATTGGAGTTTAAGTGACAGTAAGTCTTCTCAAGTCTTGTAGAGTTTTTCACATTAGCGTCAGCTGATGGTTTTTCACTGGAGGTTGAGTGACAGCAAGTCTCCTCAAGTCTCCAGGACTCTTCTCAGTATTCTGGCTGTTCTCAATAATGCTGTAGTTTGGATGGTCTCCACTCGTCCGCCAACTTCCAAGTCCTCCAGTGCCTTTAGTAATTCTTTAGTTACTGTACTAAAAGCACCAATTACCATTATTATTATTATTATTATTATTATTATTATTATTATTATTATTATTATTATTATTATCGGAAAATTTACTTATCAAAATATTTTACACTCTTAATACATATTTCAATCAAATTTGTTTTTGGTTTAATGGCGTTTCAACCCTCGTGGGTTATCTAATGCTAAAATCCTCCTCACGATAAAGTAGATAATAACTACAAATATATGTTTTGGCTGTAAAATGTACAACAAAAAATAATATCATCGTTCATATATATTGGTAAAAGTGATTCTAATCGTAAATTCATGGAATCTTTTCATTGCTCAATACACAAAAGCAGTGTAATATCACAATGTATTTATTTTGTAAAAAAGATGAAATACAAAATTAAATAAAAGGCGGATTATAAACTTACACCTGCGATCATCAGGTGAGTCGGTCTGCGTCTTAATTTTCTACACAATATTTTTTCCAATTTAAATATATTGTGGCATTGGTCTGCATTGTTTGCGTAGAAATCTGTTCTGATTTTGGGGAGCCACTTCTAGCACTGGATTATAATCACAATATATATATATATATATATATGTGTGTGTGTGCGTGTGCGTGAGTGTGTACGTGTGGGCAGCAAATTTTCTTGGATACATTTTTTTATCAAATATGAGAGATAAAAATTTGGAATTGATTTTTTTTTATATTAGTCTTTTCTTCTTCACAAATTATGATGAAGCCTGTTTGATAATTGTTTGAAATCTCCGATACTACGGTTCAAATATTTATACTTTCGACCGTTTTTGTTCATTGTCGAGGGACTGCCTATGACCATACCAAGGTTTATGAAGATCGCAAACAAGAAAAGATTTCTTAAAGGCTCAACTCCAAAAAATCTTGTCAGTCGTCGATAGTAATAATAATAATAATAATATATAATGTTTATCAATGGTTCGGGAGACCGGGGTTCAATCCCAGGTGGTGTCATACCAAAGACTCAAAAATGGTACTTCATACATCCTTGCCTTACACTCAGCATTATAAAGTACATATCACGGGTAAAGGTGAGGAGTGCCGAGAGAGGAGTAGTGCCCTTCTCTAAATCAATCTTATATATATATATATATATATATATATATATATATATATATATATATATATTTACTTAGTCAGTTAGTTTGTAGTGTTAGTTTTTTTGTCTGAATTTTACATCCTTTGTTTAAAACTGAAATCTAAATTTTTGGGTCCACCTTTCATTTTTAGCTTAACTCTTGATTTCGTCAATGTAAATTATTGAACACCCCCCCCACAAAAAAAAACAAAAACAAAAAAAAACAAACAACTGGCGCGTCTTATATGCCGAAATATAAAATAAACGTAATTCCATTTTTATATTTTATCATTTTTTGCTATTTGTTGTTGCGAGGTTTCGTTTAACTTAAGTTTCAATGTAACTGACTATTTTAAATGATCTTTGCTAAAATTATTTAAAACTCGAAATAAAGATATATAGAGAAGATAGGGATAAACATTTAGACATTAAAACAAAAGCAAATAAACAGACATGGAAATCAAATACAAAAATATAAAGAAACAAAAATATAAAAAAAAAAAACTACGAAAAAACAGTCAACGTATAACAAAATTCATAACAAAATTCACAAAGATTGATTGACCAATTTCCAAAAAAAAAAAAGGTTCGAGGCTTCTCTTCCTTTTTTTTTTTTTTTTGCTTACAGCTGTTCTCCTAATCTTCTGGGCTTAAATTTTGATGTTCCAACCGGATGCCTAGAATTGTCGAAATTACCGAAACCAAAATAGAATCACACACACACACACACACACACACACACACACACACACACACACACACACACACACACACACACACACATACGTATATATATATATATATATATATGTAAACATATATTTATGAATATGTATATATAAACGTGTATATAAAGGTATTTATAAGCAAACACACACACACACACACACACACACACACACATATATATATATATATATATATACAAATATATATATATATATATATGTATATATATATATATATATCAAGTAGTTCTATGATCCCCTACATAGATCAGAAACTAGGTATAATCCGGTTTCCTAAATTTATAGATTATGTTTCTTCAAGATATGCATACCTATGTGAAAATTCAAATAGACACAGCAGAAATCAATAAACTCGTAACGTAAAAGTTATATATATATATATATATATATATATATATATATATATATATATATATATATATATATATGTGTGTGTGTGTGTGTGTGTGTGTGTGCGTGTGTGTGTTCTAAAGAAAAATATAAATGATGCGACAGTAAGTATATATGAAATAAACAAAATATGAAATAAACAAAATATTCTGTTTGCATTTAAATATGAATAATAAGGTAACATTTAACGTTCCGCTATTTTAAACCATCTTCCAGCCGATGTTCAAATGTCGTATACGTCGTCATTAGTGTTCGAAAAATTAAATTGTTTAATTCTATTCTATTTCATTCATATATTCATTTCATTTATTTCGAAAAAAAAAATACCGTATTTGGCGTAGATTTTAAAATAAGAAAAGATTTAACTTGAAAATTAAGAAATAAAGAATTTTTTGAAAATCTAAGTAATTTCTTACTTCTTCTAAGCGTTCAAATTTTTTTTCAACAAAAAGCTTTTATATGAATAATATCTTGTAGAATATCTATTTTTTTTTCCAAATATATATATATATATATATATATATAAAGAAAAAATTCAATTCTTTGTCGTCATTATGAATTTATTTCAGGTCAATGATGACCCTCTTCAGATGGTGAAAGAATATAATGTTAAATATTTGAATATCATTTGGGTCTGTTTATATTGCTTACGACGATAAGTGCATTCAAAACATATTTTTAAATAAAAAAATTAAAAATATCTTTTAAATTCTCATATGTTCGGAAGCAATATAAATATACCCAAATGATATTCAAATATCCATATTTACCAACCCCTCCGCTCGGACAGGATATGACACAAGGTCAATTTTTAAGCGAAGTTTAACAGGTTTTAATTCAGAGTTTTCCTTCTCCTAGACTAGTTGCCTCACCAAGGTAAATATGGGTAAATGGGTAAATAGTTGGACAGACTGGATTCTTCAAATCCAGTCTGTCCAACTATTTACCCATAGCTGGCGGGAGAATAATAATGATATTCAAATATCTAACATTATGTTCTTTCACCATCTGAAGATGGTTATCATTGACCTAAAACAAATTCATAATCACACCAAATAATTGAACTAATATAATTTTTAAAAAAACCTAATCAAATATATTTTAATGGTGGAAATATCATTATCAGATATAATGTTTATCCATTACTCTTTAAAAATCCGTTACCTCTGATTTAAATATTACTGAAATTTAGAAAATAGTGACTTGAGATCCAAATAAGATTATGAATAAAATATGAACTCATAATTTCGTTGAAATTATAATGTATAATAAATATCAAATATTAAATAATATAATCCATGTTGTCAGAAAATAATAAATCATTACTTATTATGAAACATGTAAAAATCCATGTTATTTATATTAGGAATAATTATAAGTTAATAATTATAAGTTAATTATAAGTTAATAATTATAAGTTAATTATAAGTTAATATTTTAATATAAGTTAATTAACCAGACATGCAGGACACTGCTGGAGAAGCAGGGACGAACTCATAAGCGATGTACTCTTATGGACCCCCACACATGGCTGTGCAAAAGCAGTACGACCAGCACGAACATACATTCAGCAACTATGTGAGGATACAGGATGTTGTCCAGAAGACCTGCCTGAGGCGATGAACGATAGGGAAAAGTGGCGAGAAAGGGTCAGGGATATCCGTGCTACCAGCACGACATGATGATGATGAAGATGATAAGTTAATAATTATAAGTAAAGGATTAATATGTGATGGATATTCTATTAATATAACAAATAATTCTTAATGTTTAAAATAGTTATTTAATTAAATAGTTGTTTCTTAAATATTTGTTCACATATTAAAAAAAACGGTATTGTTCACAAAGTAATTATATTTTACCTGTATAAAAACAAGTTAAATTTTTATGAACATCATCATCAAAAATATAACCACTTTCATTTTCAACGACTGTAGCCCAACAAACCCAAGAAAAGATACAATCGTTAGGAAGAGACATTCTTCCACATTCTCAATACTCAGAAAATTTAACAGCTACATATTTTTATTGGTTTCGTTTATCGGAGTTTTTCAAATTTGCCAAAAAAGTCGAAAAAAAAAAAAGAATTTGTAAAAGGTCTTTCAAATGTTTGTCTTCGTGTGTGTGTGTGTGTGTGTGTGTGTATTAGGGGCCGGGGACCTAGATTCCTTTAAACGTGAGATCGAAAATTTGCTATCCCGTTGGGCTGCAGTTGTTGAAAATAAAGCTGATTCCACAGTTTGTGTGTGTATGTGTGTGTGTGTGTGTGTGTGTGTGTGCTTTAACCTAAAATGTTTAAATATTCATTATTGGTCCGAAAGCCGTTGCAAAATGTTTCACACGCTATGAACCAGGATCACCATTTTCTTGAGGATCGTGGTTTATATCACGTGTCGTTAAGGCTTCTGGCCCTGGTGAATATTCTAACGTTTTATCTTTTATTTCAACACACTTTCAATTTTGAAATAAAGACCACGCTTTTCGGAATTTATCAGCAAATCCAAGGAATTTTCACCTGACTTGTATTCTAACGGTTCTTTTCATAATAATAATAATAATAATCATGTGCAAGAAATTTAAATTTGACCATACGAACAAATGGTATATGCAAAACCCAGCAATGTCCTAGAAAATAGCACACATAAACTCCCATGTAACTTTGACATACACACGGGTCACCTAATCCCGGCCAGAAGACCAGATTTAATGATAATCAACAAAAAAAAGGGGAATTGAAAAACTGTGGAACATGCAGGTGACAATTATACCAATTGTAACTGGTGCATTTGAAACAGTAACTAAAGGATTACAAAAGGGACTGGAGGACTTGGAATTTGGAGGACGGATAGAGACCATCCAAACGACTGCATTATTGAGAACGGCCAGAATACTGAGAAGAGTCCTGGAGACTTCAGGAGTCTTGCTGTCACTCAGACTCCAGAGAAAAACCATCGGATAACGCTGATGTGAAAAGCTCTAATAATACACGCAATTTCAATATACAATCAAGACATTGGAATGGAATTTGGCATAGAATAATGTGTCCTGCTTGTAACAAAAAGTGGTAAACAACATATAAATGACGGAATTGAACTACCAACATAAGATAAGACTAGCACGCTTGGAGAAAAGGAAACCTACAAATACATGGGCATCTTGAAGGCTGACACCATCAAACAAGAGCAAATGAAAGAAAAAATTCAAAAAGAACATCTCAGGAGAACTAGAAAACTACTCGAGACAAAACTCTCCTGCAGAAACCTTATCAAAGGAATAAATACCTGGGCTGTATCCCTCGTTAGATATTCGGGACCCTTTCTAAAGTGGACCAGAGATGAACTTAAACAAGTGGACCAAAGAACAAGAAAAATCATTACCATGCATAAGGCACTACATCCAAGAGACGACGGTGATAGACTATATGTATCAAGAAAGGAGGGAGGAAGAGGACTTGCCTGCATCGAAGACAGCGTTGAAGCATCGATACAAAGACTCGAAGACTACGCAGAAAAACACGAAGGAGGACTGATTACAGCCATCAGAAAGGATACTGACAACACGATGGACAACAGAATGACAATTACTAAGAAACAAAAATGGGAAGAAAAACAAATCTATGGGCGTCTTAAACGACTAATAAACAACATCTCACACGACAAAAACTGGACGTGGCTAAGAAAAAGAAGCTTTAAGAGAGAAACAGAATCTCTCCGAATAACAGCACAAAACAAACCCGTAAGAAACAATCATATCAAAGTGAGCATAGATAAGACGCAACAAAATAGCAAATGTAGGTTATGCGGTGAAAGAGATGAAACCATCAATCACATAATAAGCGAATGCAGCAAATTAGCACAGGAGTATAAGACTAGACACGACTGGGTGGGGAAGGTGATCCACTGCGAGATGAGCAAGAAATTTAAATCTGACCATACGAACAAATGGTATATGTACAACCCAGCATATATCTTAGAAAATGACAAGCATAAACTCTTATGGGACTTTGACATACACACGGATCACCTAATCTCGGCTAGAAGACCAGACCTAATATTAATCAACAAAAAAAAAAAGAGAACTTGTAAAATTATCGACTTTTCTGTCCCGGCTGATCACAGAATAAAACTGAAAGAATGTGAAAAGAAGGATAAGTACCCCGACCTTGCTAGGGAATTGAAAAAACTATGAAATATGAAGGTGACAATTATACCAATTATAATTGGTGCTTTTGGTACAGTAACTAAAGGATTATTAAAGGGACTCGAGGACTTGGAATTTCGAGTACGAGTGGAGACCATCCAAACTACAGCATTATTGAGAACGGCTAGAATACTGAGCAGAGTCCTGGAGACTTAAGGAGATTTGCTGTCACTCAAACTCCATTGAGACAATCTGCTAAAATTGACGTGTAAAACTCTAATGAGTAAATAATAATAATAATAATAATAATAATAATAATAATAATAATAGACCAGATCTTATAATAATCCACAAAAAAGGAGAAATTGTGGACTTTGCTGTCCCGGCTGACCACAGAATAAAATCGAAAGAAAGTGTAAAGAAGGACAAATACCTTAATTTTGCTTGGGAAAAGAAAAACACTGTGGAATATGAAAGTTTCATTTATACCAATCATAATCGATTATTGAAGGAGCTGGAGGGCGTGGAAATAAGAGGACAAGTGGAGACTATCCAAACTACTCAACTACTGAGATCGGACAGAAAACTGAGAAGAGTCCTGGTGACTTGAGAAGATTTGCTGTCACTCAAACTTCAGAGAAAGACCATCAGTTAAAATTGATGTGAAAAATCTCTTAAGCAATAAAATAATAATGGAGAAAATAATAATCATATAGCGAAAAGAGAGATAAGTACCAAGACCCAAAAAGAAGAAGAAGAAGAAGAAGAAGAAGAAGAAGAAGAACAACAACAACAACAACAACAACAACAACAACAACAACAACAACTAAAACGTCTTTTTATAAATAGAATTTGATGTATCCTTTAACAAAATATCAAAACTGTTTTTGATAATGTTTAAAAATTATTTTGAACTCAATTAATAGATCGTCCCTTAATCGCGATATTACAGCAAAAACATTCTTAAAATGCTTGCACTTTATAATTATTAGTCAAGAATAGTTAAAAACAGAATCATATAAAAATTCTTTGTGTTAGAGAGGGGAAATTCCTCAGAGCTTTGTAAATTATTATTTTAGATAGGAATATATGAAAAGATATGACGGTACACAAAATTGTCTGTATCAATTATAGTTCCTTGAAGCTAATATAATTTAACTGTTGAAAAGGTTTGCTAAAAATTAGTATTTAATAAGAATAATTGAAACCGTGTAAGTGCGTGGAAATTATCAATATTAATTAACGCTTAAAATATTATTGTTTACTAACAATTGATATCATTCCAAAGGAATATTTGATTATAACCATATAATTGTTTGTAAAAAAACAAAGACTACAGCATTGAATAACCCCAAAAGGCTTGACATGCCGTGAAACCAACCAACCCACCAACCAACCAACTAGTTAATCTAATAAGCATTACAAGGTCTTTTTTTAAACAATTTAATCAGCCATTATGGCATTGGTAACCGACACAGGGTTGATTAAATGTAGTTACCCTACAGGAAGCGAAGTGAGGGGTTAAAATTGCTTAGTTCCGTCGGCATTTCCCTTCTGACGCACTTTATGCACTTGACAATAAATTCAGTGATAAGTCCTTTTAGACAAGGGAACAGGTGCTCTCTGTCATTTTGATAAAAGTTTCAAACAATTCAGTTTAGTATAATTTCAGTTATTTGTTTACACGGTTAAATGTCAAAAACAGTTCTATTTCAAACAATTCAGTTCAGCACGAGTATAGTTTTATTTACACACTGCTAAATGGAGAAAAGGTAGGCATTATTTTTACCAATTCAGTTTAGCATAATTACAGTTTAGTACTATTTGACTCATAAATAGAAGCCTACCAGGTGCTACCATTCCTGGCCAGAGTAAACCTGGGAATGATGGCAATAAAAGGGGACTCCGTAAAGCCCCAGTATTACTGGAGCCTTACCATCAGATTGTTTAGAGTAATATCCAAGAACCTTGTTGGGGGATTTTTACCCCTGTGTAGAGATGTCGTCATTGTATTCTACAGCCACAACTGACTGGACCAAAGTTCTTCTAGAATCAAGCTGATTATATTTTTTAAGTCTCCAAGACAAAGGCCGTGAAGCAATCTGTTTTAAACCCGATAATTTTTGTTGGTGTTGTTGATGTTGTTTCTTCTTGGCGATTATTCCATTACCCTATAATGATCGCACTCGACCTACTATTTGATGCTAATTCGAACACTAGAAATTTTCCCGCCGAAACATTAAAAGAAAATAAAAGCAATAACAATAATAGATAAGTTTCTACTTGGGTGTGCTAGCTTTAACAGATACCACTTCGATATTACTACTTACTACTTAACAATAAGAAGAACGACAATAATATTAATACTAATTCAAATAATGGGACTAACAAAGCGCTGCTCAACTGCATTTTGGGTAGGCTGCTGCAGGTCTCAAAGCGCGCCAAACGTTAATTGAATGTCCGGCCCGCCATTTTCTAAATTGCTTCTTGTTCAACACCGAAACTTGGGCGACCTGCTAATGGATATTACATTCGTCGGCAGAATCTGGAGGTGCTATTAACTTCGTAAAATTACCAAGTCCCTTTCCCTGCCCCCAACAAAGCTCTTCTACCCGATCGACACTCCATCACTTCTTCCAGCCTCAGAGGCCGCATTATCAACGATGTTCTTGTCGGTTGATCGGCCATTTTGTTTGGTCTTCGTAGAACCCCGTGTTTGGCCAGCCTCTCCAACCCCCCTTCATTTTCTGAAGCATAACCAATCAGGAATGATTCTGTCACTGACGCCGATACACGCATCTCGATTTTGGGCCGGGAGTAGGTGAGGCAGACAGGCGGCTAGTTTGATGCGAGCACTTCAAGAAGGTTTGCTTTGTTTCGGATTAAGAAAGGTGTGACAAAAGAGAAACCGGCGGTAAATGAATTGAAATAAGGAAGCACATAATAAAATAATAAAATTAAACGAGGAATTCTGTAGGAAAAAAATTAAGGAAAAAAGAAGAAAAAAACAGATAACAAAAGAAAACACAAATGAATGAATGAATGAATGAGAAAATGGAAAAATTAATGATAAATTATGGTAAGCTGAATTTAATTAAAGCTTGGTTGAAAAATTTTAGAAACTGCTGTTGTCAAATGGTTTTCTTAGAGAAACAAATAGATAAGGTTAACATAGATTGCCACGAGTAGGTCGAATTTTAAAGATTGAAAAAAATCTCTACAAAACTAGCGGGTGACTTATACGGCTGGTTTATTATCCAAACCTTTACCACTGGTTGACCATGGTAAAAATATGGATTCCAAGTTTTGTAGAGATTTTTTAAACGGTCGACTTAAATGCGGCGATTTAAGGGGATTACATATATACCGACACATTGGCCTTGTGGGTAGATTGTTCACTAATGGCTCAGGAGACCAGGGTTCCATCCCTGGTCGAGTCATACTAAAGACTCAAAAATTGGTAATTGATATCTCCTTGTTTAAATCAAAGTATTATAAGGTATGCATCAAGGGTTAAGTGGAACACTCCAAGGAAAAGAGTAGCGCCCTTCTCTTTAACTCGGTGGAGTAGCTATTGAAAAAGAAGCCTTCGAGTTGCCAACTATACTTCTTTACTTACATATATACAATTGCCAGAGTCCGCTTCAAACCAATGAATAATGTTAAAATGTTCAAGTAAACAGTACAAAGATTGGAATAAAAGATATCAAAGAGTTAGATGGATAGAGATAAGAAGTATGTATGTGTACAGAAAGTTATCAATGTTATCGTTACAGAGTAGGTTTAAGATCTAAAATATTAGAATTATACTCCAGAGTAAATCTTTTCATTGTATATATATATATATATATATATATATATATATATGATACTTTTTTATCTGTCTTTCACTAGTTCTAATATGAGAAACGTTTATTTGTATACCCTGCCAGTGATGGGAATATCACTTGCGCGGCATTGGATGCATTGCTCCCATGTCATAATGGTCTCCGAGCAAGAATAGTTAAACCATTACTAGTTAGTTTAAGTCTCACTATGTGCCACATATATACAGCAATGTAACACCACAATATATATATATATATATAGTTTTATTTGGGTTGAATAGTAACTTTAGAAAAAGGTATTCAGGTTCTCTGGAAGCGGTAAGTTTAATTTCTAAGATACTGTTGAAATGTACATCAGCAGGGCATCATTAGTAATTATTTATTAGGAAAAACATTCGTTTGTTATTGGTTAATTGGTTGACTCGTTGGTTAGATTTTATGGCATGTCAACCCTTGAAGGCTTATTTAAATCTGAAGTCAGTATTTTTTTTTCGCAAGCAATTATATAAATTAAAATTCCAATCTTAGAATAATAAGCAAAAAAATATAGAATCAGTTTACAATTCTTCCTACAAATGTACCCAGTAAAAAAACTATATTCTTATGTCTCATCGATGGAGACTAACACGAGATGTAGAAACGAGAGCGTGTTCATAGAAAAACAAAAACTTCAAATAGGATATTCAAGAAAAATACCATCCAGTTTATAAATGTATTTCGCGGTATCTGTTAAATATATATCTTTATTAGTATCTTGTGGTGTTTTTGATTTGACGAAAGAAAACATCCAATTGTTACATTAATCGTTGTCTATTTCAAATAGGGGACGCTTGCTTGCTCCAAAATTTAATGCTGTATGGCTGCACTACTTGGACGCTAACTAAACGGCTGGAGAAGAAGCTAGACGGCAATTACACCAGAATATTGCGAGCAATATTGAACAAGTCCTGGCGGCAACACCCAACAAAGCATCAAGTATACGGCCACCTGCCTCCCATCACGAAAACTATCCAAGTCAGGCGAACCAGACACGCAGGGCACTGCTGGAGAAGCAGAGACGAGCTCATAAGTGATGTACTCCAATGGACCCCCACATATGACTAGTAAACTGTTTCTTTCATTAAATAACCCGACATAGGATGACATACCTATAAACAAACTAATCGAATAAAATCTTATTTTTAAAATTTTGTTGTTCTTGAAAATATATTCACTCAGGATTGCACCAACCCAAATATTATACTCTGATCTTAAGCAGAAGAACCGCAAAAGTAATTGTTGTGGCACAAAGCTGGGTGTATGTGGCACCGATTGAGATCTGAACTCACTGTTAATTACTTTCTTGAAACTATTTTACCACAGAAGGTGCCCTGTGCCGTAGAAGGGATATTTTGATCCTTGGCAGGGCAAATAAAGAAATCTCTCTCATACTCGCACCAGTAACAAAAATGCAAAAAACGGACAACAAACTGAAAATGCTTTATAGATTTATATATTCGCAGGTTCAAGGCAGAGCAGGTAAGGCCAGCAAATAATACTTTTATTGTAGTATTTGCTTAGCAGAGTTTAATCTGCACACAGGCCTCAAAAATATGACTAAGTTCTGTTCCTCAGTGATCACCCATCTGTGTTTCAACTGTCTCATGGTTGCTTAACTCTAGCTGTGGTCATCTTTTACATAGATCTCAAGTTGCATATGTGGTTATTTACGGAACTAGATTTAATTAGTCTGCCTATCATTCCCTCATGGGCGTGATGCACACGAAATCCTGAAGATACGTAGATATTGATAGAACTGTAGTAATATACTGATGTATCACGAATAAAATTTACACCTCTTGGTCTACTGTCTAACGTTTCAACAACTGAGTCAATCACGCAAGCGCTGAATTGATAGTCAGATTACTAGAGACAAGCGTTAATGACTGTTGCAAGAGTAATTAATGGGTGAACTAAACAGTCGACAAGGCAAGCGAATAATGGCGGGAAAAGCAGAAAGAGAGAAAAGGCAATTTAAGAAAATGATAGTTTCGATGTGAGATCAGACAATTAGAAAGATGGACTGACAATTAGAGTGAATTTGGGTAATTTTTTTGCCTGTCGGAAAAATAAGTTAGGCCGTTTGGTTAATGAGATGCAAAATGGTTGTGAAAGGAATAAAAGAGGAAAGAGGTAACAGAGAAAAAGTTGTCGAAAGAAACTGTTATTGTCCAAAATCTTTGATAAATAGAAAGAAAGAAAGAAAGAAAGAAAGAAAGAAAGAAAATTGATTCGAAAAATTTTTTTTAAGAAACAAAAAAGAAGTAGGGAGAATAGATAAATAGATAAATATAGGCTGTAGAAAGAAAGAAAGAAAGAAAGAAAGAAAGAAAGAAAAAAAATTGATTCGAAAATTTTTTTTTAGAAGGAACAAAAAGAAGTAGGGAGAATAGATAAATAGATAAATATAGGCTGTAGAAAGAAAGAAAGAAAGAAAGAAAGAAAGAAAGAAATAGAGTGTTTCCGAATGACGCGAAAGAAAGAAGAAACAGGAAACAAGAAGAAGGAAATTGTGGTATCCAAAAAACTTTGATAGCTAAATACTTATATCATGAACTAGATAAATAGATAGTTCCAGGATGATATATATATATATATATATAAAGAGAGAGAGAGAGAGAGAGAGAGAGAGAGAGAGAGAGAGAGAGAGAGAGAAACCGACTGATATACACTGATATCAGCCAGGAGCGATGTATAATTGGCGATTGGGATGGGTGGTGAGATAGAGAGTGAAGGGACTCCTTTTTATCAGCACTTGATTCGATTAGTAGATAGAGAGACAAAAAAAAAAAAATTGTTTCATACACACACACACACACACACATATATATATATATATATAGGAGGAAGAAAGGAACAGCTAATGAAAATCTTACAATTTATTTAGAAGTTGTGAAAACAATCAATAAAAATCCCATTGTGATTCGAACCTTGTCAGTGAAGTTTGTATTTTTAGCGCCCTCCGTTATTTTACGGTTAGTTTGAAATATCCTTATTCTTTAGTTCGATTGTCATTTTCATACTCCCTTCATTGACCTTGAACCAGACAAGCGAAACAAACTTTAATTTTCAGAGAGCACGTGAGATCCTTTTCCCCTAACTTTTCTGTTCTTTCCGGGATCCAATCTCAGGAGCAAGCCTGGTAAAAGATATTTAGTCAGGAGTAAGGACTGGTTTGCTTTCTATAGCTGTTAGTCAGCAAATTTATTTGATTCTCACCTGGTGCTCCAATATTCTTGCCTTGTGCCAAACTAAGCAAAACTTAGTAAAAATCTTGATAAACAAAACATATTCTTGCCCGAGTGCCACATATTTTTGCCTAAAGCCAAACAATGCTAAGCTTCGAAATTTTTTTACTACTAGCCTTGTACCAGTCTAAACTTATCAAAATCCTAAATCAGACAGAAAGAAGATATGGTTTGTAATATGTATACACATATCATCAAAATGTTGGTGGTTAGTTAGTCCTTATGGCAAAGTGACTAAAGTGCTGACCTGTGATATCTTAGTAAATGAGTTGTCATGATATGTCTACTTTTGGGCTAATTCTTTTGGAAAATGTATGAGCTTTTTTATTCTCCCAGCTATGAAATAAAAATATCAGTATTGTTTTTTTTTTCTACAAAGATGCCTTTGGTATGAGACGAAACACGGTTGATATGCCTTTAAACATCAGAAAACAAACCAAAAAATCGCCTTGATATATATTGATTGCATTTTTAAAAATTGTTTTTTTTTTTTTCCATATAAAAAAGAAAATGAATATGTTTTCGGATTTTTCTAAACAGTTAAATTACATTCTTGTTTCAACTTCTATTGTTTTCCACGTGACACAGCCAGATTGGTTGGTTAAGTGGGTTTTATGGCATATCAACCTTTGTAGGTTATTTAACGCCAAATCCATTTTGATACAAATAATCAGTTCTTTCTCAAACAATTTAGTTTAGCATGAGTACACAGTTTAATTGTCAAAAATATTTCTATTTCAAACAATTCAGTGTAGTTTAAAAATTCTAATTCTGACTGTTCAGTTTTGTATAAGTATGGTTTTTGTCTACACTCAGTCTAATGTTAAAAGTTTTATTTCAAAAAAATCTTTTTAGCATCAATACGCAGTTTAAATGCCAAAACAGTTCTATTTTAAACAATTCAGTGGAGCATCAGCACGCTGTTTAAATGCCAAAACAGCTCTATTTTAAACAATTTATTGGAGCATCAATACGTAGTTTAAATGCCAAAACAGTTCTATTTTAAACAATTCAGTGGAGCTTCAATATGTAGCTTAAATGCCAAAACAGTAAACTCTCGAAACCACAATCAAGTTGTATTTGAGCAATAGATAGGACGCTATCAGGTGCTACCGCTCCGGGCAAGAGTGGACCAAGAAGCGATGGCAATGAAGGGGTACTCCACATTTCCTAAAGCTCCAGCAATACTGGAACCTCACCATCAGATTGTTTATTGTCATATTCAGGAGACTCGTTGGTGGTGGTGGTGGGGTCTAACCCCTCTGCAGAAGTGTACTCGGTGTATTCTATAGATCCCCCCTCCGAGCACACTGGGCAAGACAGAGCCAGAATTGACCAACTTAATGATCCGTTCATAAGCAACAAGAAACAATGATACTACACGTCTTACAATCAGATTTCAACAGCTGATCCACTATAGGCTTTCCTTAGTGCGCATGCGCCTCAAATTTATTGTAGCCATTTTTTTTCTTTTATTGTTGTTCTTTGCTTGATAGGTTTTAAAACGCAAATTACATTACTGTCTTTTTGTTTTTGGTCCTTTTTTTTTTTTTTTTTTAAATATTTGACGGTTTTCTTTTGGATGTGTCTTGTGTTTCGTTTTACTGATTTGTATTTGTTTTCTGGGTTTTCTTTTGTCTACTTATCATTCTTTTAATTAACCTCTGTTCCTTTCCTTTTTTCTTTCTGACTTATTTATTTTCTCGTTACAATTCCTAATTCGCTGGATTCATTTCTATTTTTGTTTGTTTGTCTTTACTTCTTGTCGCATAGTTTTGCTTTTCCATTCGATCTGATATTTTTCTTTCGATAAGATCGACGTTCGAGTCCATCATATATGTGTGAGTGTGTATTTCTGTGTGTGTCTCTGTTGGTTGGATGGTTGGTTGGGTTTTATGGCATATCAACCTTTGTAGGTTATTTAAAGCCAAATCCATTTTTATACAAATAACCAGTTCTATTTCCAACAATTCAGTTTAGCCTGAGTACACAATTTAATTGTCAAAAACATCTCTATTCAGTTTAGTTAAACAGTTCTATTTCAACCAATGCAGTTTAGCCTGAGAACACAGTTTAATTGTCAAAAATATTTCTATTTCAAGCTATTCAGTTTAGTCAAACGATTCTAATTCAAACAATTCAGTTTAGTATCAGCATAATTTTTGTCCACACACAGTTAAATGTCAAAACAGTTCTATATTAAATAATTCAGTTTAGCGTAAGTATAGTTTCGATGTTAAAACCAGTTCCATTTCAAACAATTTAGTTTAGCATAAGTACGCAGTTTAAATGCCAAAAAGTTCAATTTCAAGTAATTCAGTTTAGCATCAGAACACAGTTTAGTTCTATTTGACACATAGATAGGACGCTATCAGGTGCTACCACTCGGGACCAGAGTGGACCCTGGAGTGATGACAATAAACGGGTACTCCACATTTCCCAAAGCTCCAGCAGCATTATTGGAACCTCACCATCAGATAGTTTAGCGCCATATCTAGGAAACTCGTTGGGGGCGTCGTATTCTGCAGCCCCAGCCGAATGAGCAAGTATATGTCTGCATGTGTCTTTATGTGCATGTGTCTCTGTGTGTGTGTGAGTGTCTATGTATGTGTGTAGGAGTATGAGTATAAGTGTGTGTGTGTATGTGTGTGTGTGTGTGTGTGTGTGTGTGTGTGTGTGTGTGTGTGTGTGTGTGTGTGTGTTTTCATTTCATTTATGCTTTGTTTGATTATACATTTTTCTTTAGTGCTTCCCTTTCTCTATCTCTCTTTCTCTTCATTGCATTTCTTTCTTTCTTTCTTTCTTTCTTTCTTTCTTTTAAGTGCATTCATCTGATTTTCTTTTTTGTTTCTTTGTTTCTTTGTATCTTTTAAATTAATTCAGATTAATTGAATGATTGATTGGTTGATTGATTTCTTCCTTTCTTTCAGAATCATTCTACTCATTTCTTTCTTTCTTTCTTTCAGAATCATTCTATTCATTTTCTTTCTTTCTTTCTTTCTTTCTTTCTTTCTTTCTTTCTTTCTTTCAGAATCATTCTATTCATTTTCTTTCTTTCTCTCTTTCTTTCTTTCTTTAAGAATCATTCTATTCATTTTCTTTCTTTCTTTCTTTCTTTCAAATTAATTCAATTGATTGATTGATCGATTTTTTTCTTTCTTTCTTTCTTTCTTTCTTTCTTTCTTTCAAAATCATCTACCCTGCACGTATAGCATAGGAAAAATAAGTAAGCAAGAAAAAAAGATAAAAAAAGAAAGAAAGTATACCAAACCGAAAGAAAAGATTGTAATAAAACGTAAAATCTATACGTTTTAATTAGATTTTTCTGGGGTCCCAATTTCGTCAAAAGCAATCATTGTTAACTCCAACAGCCTTTGAGATTCCGCTCGCCTAATCGACTCAGTCGAGTAAAACTTATTCGGACAATTAAAGTTATTTTTCAAGTCACCCGGCGGTCGATCAAAAATCACAATGAAATGTATGTCTTCGAATATTGTAAAAAGAAAACTGATTTTTTTACAATTCAAAACTATGCCTCTAAAGATTCACAAGTTACTTAGAATGACCTACAAAGGCTCTAGTGAATTCTTGGGTATTGTGCCGGGCGCTTGACGACCGTCGAAATGTCTGGTATAAGAAAAGGGAGTCGCATCCTCAAAATATACCGCAATCATCAAAATAAGATCAGTAAAATGGAATTTAGAATGACCCCCACCTCTCTCTCTCTCTCTCTCTCTCTCTCTCTCTCTCTCTCTCTCTCTCTCTCCCCACAGTGGAGCAAAAATGTCTGTGTTGTCCAGCTTGAAGGCGCTCGCAGATTTTTAGAAATTCATTTGGAAAAAAGTATCCTAGACTCAACACTTATATCCTCTCCCCTCTTACTAAAATATAAAAATGAACATTTGAAAGAAAGACAAAAAAAAAACAACGTATACTTCAGTCAACCACGCACCGAAAAACACAATATACAAGTAAGTATTATTCATATTCGGACCTAACTGATAAAATGAAACGCAGTTTCTTCCAGGCAGCGGTTGTGTCGATACTGCTATATGGATGCACCACATGGACGCTTACGAAGCGGCTGGAGAGGAGGCTGGATGGAAATTACACAAGAATGTTGAGAGCAGTATTAAACAAGTCCTGGCGACAGCACCCCACGAGACTCCAACTATACGGACACTTGCCCCCCATCACGAAAACTATACAAGTTCGACGAACCAGACACGCAGGACACTGCTGGAGAAGCAAGGACGAGCTCATAAGCGATGTACTCCTGTGGACCCCCACACATGGATGTGCAAGAGTGGGACGACCAGCACGAACATACATACAGCAAGTATGTGAGGACACAGGATGTAACCCTGAAGACCTGCCGGAGGCGATGAGTGATGGGGAGGAGTGGCGAGAGAGGGTCAAGGATATCCGCGCTGGCGGCGCGACATGATGATGATGATGATGATGATGATGATTATTCATATGTTCTCTCATTTCTTACCTCCTTGAATGCCTCGACTTCCTGTGAAATCTTTGACAATTATTGACTGAAAATGGAGTCTGTCGTGTAAAGTAATTTAGGAGCAAGTAAATTTTTCCTCGGTCTTGAACGTCGATCGGCTGATTTTCAAATATCAAAGGCTGCCAACACATATATGGTAACAACTTAATCAAAATTCTTTACATCATATTTGATTGTTAGTATGCATGATCGCTGAGGAAATTGTGTAATATATACAAACATTTGGTATTCATTACTCTATAATAAAATCCAGTTTACATGACGATTTTAAAAAGCAATTCTTACGAGATAATTATCCTGTTATTTATTCATAATACTATTGTGTTATATATACATTGACCAAGCAGTTAGAGTGTTCGCCAATTGTCTGGGAGACCAGGATTCAATCCCCGGTCGAGTCATACCAAAGACTACAAAAATTGTACTTGATGCCTCCTTGCTAAACATTCAGCATTATAAAGCATGGATCAAGGGTAAAGTAGAGCAATGAAGGGAAAGGAGTAGTGCTCTTCCCTACACCTCGGTGTTGTAGCTATTGAAAAGGGAACCTTCAGGTCACTCTCGACAATGGTCGCCAACTTCACTAACTTACATATATACATATATATATCAGAAATAGTTTTGTCTATAACGTTTATAAGAAATAAAAAAATGTCATCTTAATTTTTAAAGTTTTTATGGAGGTTTGGCTGAAGAGCAAGGACTTACATACATCAGCTCTGTGGAGGTGCCTATGGTGAAGTGGTTATCGTCATAGGAAATGGACACTGCGACACATGTTCAAATCTTGGATGAGGCTGATTATATTTCACTTAGCCCTAGTACCTCTGGAAAAGGTATGAATCCAATTATTCTC
>OY757940.1:59332259-59334759 GCA_963585895.1 Sepioteuthis lessoniana
TGGATTTGAATGTGGTGCTCCAGGCTTTTATTTCAAATAATTATGCTCTACCTATGATTCAGAGTCTACGGTCCTCTACCGGAGATTAAAATGCTTTAAGTAAAAAGTAGGCGACCATAGTCGAGAGTGACCCGAAGGCTCCCTTTTCGATAGCTACTACACCAAGGTGTAGGGGAGGGCGCTACTCCTTTCCCTGGATTGCTCCACTTTACCCTTGATCCGTACCTTATAATGCTGAGTGTTAAGCAAGGAGGCATCAAGTACCATTTTTTAAGTCTTTGGTATGACTCGATCTGGGATCGAACCCAGGTCTCCCGGGCTACTGGCGAACACTCTAACCGCTAGGAGTAGTCTTTATTTACGACTTTTATAGTGAAGATTGTTTTGATTTAAAAAATCTAATAGTCCAAGTGTACACCTTATTGGTTGCTGTTTTCTCGAGTAATTTATAAAAAGCGCGTTCCAAATATAGTAGCAAATTTTCTTTGGGTACGGGCCGAAAACTGATCATATTCGGTCGGCTCGCCCATCAAAGAAGTCTGTTGTTCATTTAGAACCGAAACTTCTAGAGTCGGCACTCAGAGGTGTAATTTTAGAGAGAGAGAGATGTGATTATTTTTAATATGGGGATTTGTGTGTGAATGTCTCGTTGGATTTGATCAAATGTGAAAACATTTGGCCTCTGCAAATTCTTATGTATGTATTCACAAGAATATACTGTGTGTGTGTGTGTGTGTGTGTGTGTGTGTGTGTAATTTCACATACATACATTGACATCCATATATATACCCATCCGTACACACAAATTTTCTGGGTCATTGCTTTTTTTCCTTTCTCTCTTTTCCTCTTTGATTTGAATGTGTATGAGAACGTACACACACACACGTTCGCGCGCGCAGCCCCCCAATATATATATATATATATATATATATACGGATGTATGTATAAAGTTATAGGATATAATATAAAAATATATAGTAAAAAAAGATGAATACCTGAAACCCGTGTTCAAATTTGTCAATTCCTGTGTAATTCTTTGTCCTTCAACATTTCAAGATATTTAGTAGATTTGTTTTATAGTTTCTGAATCTTAATTTTTTTTTTAACAATTAATTCACTTGGTTTTTAGTTTTTAAATAGTTCGTGTTAGGCTGCCGAGTTGTTGTGGGGGCGGAGGGCTACACATATTTCAGTAATTAGACAATTATACTACTCATAGAACTAAGCGCTAAATTTAAAACAAATCTATTTTGTCTCAAAAATATTCACCTGGAATAAACTTTGGCCAATTAGAAATTCTACATTTAAATGCAAATGTGAAGCAGATGATTTTACAAGACACGAAAATCAATGATTTAAATAGACAGTTACCAAAGATTTACTTTTGAGCAGGACTTCATAGCAACAGATATGTTCCTTCTAAGATTTTCTAATGACCTCGGATGGCCAATCAAAAGCAGGACGACCAGCTCGAACATACATACGGCAGCTATGTGATGATACGGGTTGTAAACCTGAAGACCTGCCGGAGGCGATGAACGATAGGGAGACGTGGAGAGAGAGGGTCATGGATATCCATGCTAGCTGCACGACATGATGATGATGAATCTTAATATTTGTATTTGAAAATGTATGCAAAACGCTTCACAGGAAATAAAACGATTGAACTGCAACTTTAGGTAATCAAGTTCTAATTCTCACTACAACACACACACACACACACACACCCACACATACATATTTATCAATATATATATATATGTATATATATATATATATATATATATATATATATATATATATAAGATATGTGTGTGTTTGTCTGTGTGCATAAGCATATATAAATGATAATATCGATCACTTTTTGAAATATCAAATTAGTTACTGTTAATTTTGGTTTACTTTTAATTACATAATTCATTATCAGGAGTCAATTTTTTTTATTACACACACACACCCATATATATATATATATATGTGTGTGTGTGTGTGTGTGTGTGTGTGTGTGTGTGTGTGTATTCACACACACATGAATAGAGAGAGAGAGAGAGAGAGGGGGAGAGAAATTTGCTTACTGTTATATTATATATAATATATTGCGTATTTTATGAGACCATCAGAACTAGATCATTGTCTAGAACAGCCAGAATACTTAGAAGAGTCTTGGAAACTTGAGGAAACTTGCTATCACTCAAAATCCTGTGGAAGACTATGACTAACGCGAGTATGGACAACTCTCAAAGGAGTAAAATAATATAGGTATATAAGGAATTTTTGGGTAACAAAGGCACGGATATATATATATATATATATATATATAAATATATATATATATATATATCATCATCATCATATCGTGCTGGCAGCACGGATATCCCTGACCCTCTCTCGCCACTCCTCCCTATCGTTCATCGCCCTAGGTAGGTCTTCAGGACAACAACCTGTATCCTCACATAGCTGCTGAATGTACGTTCGAGCTGGTCGTTCTGCTTTTGCGCGG
>OY757940.1:59339759-59362259 GCA_963585895.1 Sepioteuthis lessoniana
GCTAAAGTGCAGATAATGTAGATATGTTGTCGTTCAAATGTGCATGTCTTTGGAGCAGGGTGTGTCCGGGTAATCTGTCCAGTTTGTCTTCGTATCAGTGAGTATTTGTTTGTGTCTGTATGCGCACTTTGCTTTATCAGGAGCGGTTCAATGTTTATCTGGTCGAAGCAGTTAAAGAATTTTGACATGTAATACACCATCGGTAAATAAAGACATTTTTGCCACTAAGATACTCTGTCCTTTTTACTTGTATCCATCTATTAAATGCACTGAAAAATGTGGATATTATAATTGTATTCATATGTGAACATATATATATATATATATATATATATATAGTAAAGTTGGCGAACGTAGTCGAGGGTGTCCCGAAGGCACCTTTTTCAATGGCTACTGCACTAAGGTGTATGGGAGGGGGCTACTATTTTCGCTGGATTGCTTTACTTTACCCTTGATTCACACTTCTGAGTGTTAAGCAAGTATCAAGCATCCTTTTTTTAAATCTTTGGTAAGAATCGACCTGGGATAGAATCCCAATCCCCAGGGCTATTGGCAAACACTTAAAACATTATGCCAATGATCCGGGATATATATACACACATATATATATATATATATATATATTTACTAATCTACTATCTACCAGCATTCACGGTTACCAAAAAATAAAATAAAAAAAAACCGTCAGGAACAAGAGACAAAATATCTCGAATCACCGCCCGGGGTAAAAAAGAAAAAATGTTATAGGACAAAAAGAAAGAAAAGGCCAACCCCGTCACACCAGTCGAAAAAAATCAAGAGATGTGCAGTCAGTTGGTCAAAAGAAAACTAAAACCTGTCGTAAACGCTGGAATGTCACAATTACAAGAGTGCTCAACACGAGTGGAGCCAATTACAAAATTAACTTAAATCGCGAGTCAGAATTCTCCCAGTAAAGTTTCACCTTAACGGCTCACCAGGGAGTCTCATACTGATATATATATATATATATATATATATATATATATATATATATGACATATTTATATACGATACACACATATATATATATATATATATAATTCCAAAAAATTATGTATATATATATATATATATATATAAAATTCCCCCCATAATAATAAACTGCTCCGAATAATACTAATTGATGAGAACAATTTGTTTTGAAAATAGACGAAGCGTGACGTATTGAATAAAACTGAATAAAACAGAAATTGATCATTTACATTTTAATATTTTCGTACAATGATAATGCTCTTCAGTGGAAAGTGGAATAAAATATTTTTCCCGATTTCATTCGAAAGGGTGAAAAAATTCGTACCAATTTAAAACCATTTTAAAATCTGCCCATCATTATCGGTATTATCAATATATATAACATTATCTATATTATATATATATTATCAATATATATAACATTGTCAGTGACTCTTTATGGTTAATTGTATAAAATATAACCGATAATTACAATTTAAAAAAAAGTGATTTTTAAATCAAAAATGATGACTTCGTGAAAAGCGAAACCCGTCACATGAAAAAATTATTTTCAACAACTTGGTTTTCATTTTTACAGTCTTCTCTCTGGGTCGGATATCTATCTATCTATCTATCTATCTATCTATCTATCTATCACAACAATTTTTATCTCTCTGTCACAACAATTTCTACAGGTGCCCGTGGTGTAATGGTTATCATTGTAGGAAATGAACACGGCGACACGACTTCAAATCCTGGACGAGATTGATTGCATTTCACATAGCACTAATACACTTGGGAAAGGTATGAATCCAATTATTCTCCCTCCAGCTATGGGTGAATAGTAGGGTAGACTAGGTTCTTCAGCTTTGGTGAGGCAACTAGTCTAGGAGAAGGAAAACTCTGAATTGAAACCTGGTAAACTCCGCTTAAAAATTGACCTTGTGTCATATACTGCCCGAGGGGAGGGGTTGGTAAATACGGTCACAACAATTTCTATATATCTATCCTTTCATTTCTTTGTCTCATATTACTTCTCAACTTCTCACTTATAGTCACAAAGGGAATATAAGTGAAGACACGACTGGGTGGGAAACGTGATCCCCTGGAAATTGTGCAAAAATTCTAAATTTCACCATGCTGACAGGCCAAAATCCTTCTGAGAAATGACGCACGCAAAATTCTCTGGATATTAATGGATCATCCAGTTCTAACTATGAAGAATCTCTCGTAGATTTTGCCGTTCCAGCGAACCGTAAATTCATTGAAAAAAGAAAACAAAAAGATAGAGAGCTAAAAAGAAAGCAGTGGAAGATAAAGGCACTGAGATACCAATTGTTATTCGTGCTCTTGGAACGGTCCCGGAAGGCCTAGAAAAGAGGCTGGTGGAACTAGAGATCAGACCACAGCAATATTAAAATCAGCAAGAATACTGAGAAGAGAATCGGGGATCTGAAGAAATTTACAGTCACTTAGACCACAGCAAGTGTGAAGCGTTTAAATATAGTGATAATAATAATAATAATAATAATAATAATGATAATAATAATAATAATAATAATAATAAACCCAGCAAATGGTACATGCACAACCCAGCACCTGTCCTAGAAAATCACACATAAACTCCAATGCGACTTTGACATACACACGGATCAGTTAATCTCAGCTAGAAGACCAGACCTAATAACAATTAACAAAAAAAAAAGAGAACTTGCAAAATTGCTTACTTTACTTTCCCGGCTGACCACAAAATAAACCTGAAAGAATGTGAAAAGAAGGATAAGTACCTCGACCTTGCTATGGAATTGAAAAAACTATGGAACATGCAGGTGAAAATTATACCAATTGTGATAGGTGCTTTTGGTACAGTAACTAAATGATTACTAAAGAGACTGGAGGACCTGGAAGTTGGTGGACGAGTCGAGACCATCCAAACTACTAAATTATTGAGAACGGCCAGAATACTGAGAAGAGTCCTGGAGACTTGAGGAGACTTGCTGTCACTCAGACTCCAGTGAAAAACTCTAATGAATAAATAATAATAATGAGTTACATCTATGTAAAAGCGAAAACATATTAGACGTAACAGAATTGTGAGTGGAGGTAACGTGGTGATAAAGATAAAACGATTATACACATAATAAGCAAATGTAGCAATCTAGCGCAAAAGGAGTATAAGACGAGACATGACTGGGTGGAGAAAGTGATCGATTAGAAATTGTGCAAGAAATCGAAATTGGACAATACGAACAAATGGTATATGTACAAACCAGTATCCGTCCGAGAGAATGAGACGAATAAAATTCTCTGGGATTTTGATATGCAAACGGGTCAGCTAATCTCGCCCAGAAGACAAGACCTAGTGAAAGTCAACAAACGAGGACTTGCCGAATTGTGGACTTTGCCGTTCCAATGAACCAGAGAATAAAAATCAAAGAAAACGAAAACATAGACAAGAACTTAGACCTTCCCAGAGAACTAAAACGGTGACGCGGTCTGGACGTATTGGCAAATGCATAATGAACTGAAGCCATGCAAAAGACATCATTTCCGGGATCTATCGGAACACTAAATACTTTGAAGAGTTCTGGAGACTTGAGGTGACTTGCTTTTACTCTGACCACAGTGAAAAACTATCAGCCTACAATCGTGGTAAAGGCTCGCAAATAATAATAATAATAATAATAATAATAATAATAATAATAATAATAAATGGCAGAGAAAAATGTGCCATGCTAGTAATAAAAAGCGGCACACAACACATGAAAGAAGGAGTCAAACTACCCAGTCAAGAAAAAATCAGAATGCTTCGAGAGAAGGAAACCTACAAATACTAATGACCATACATAAGGCTTTGCATCCCAGAGATGACATTGATAGACTATATGTGTCAAGAAAAGAGGGAAGGGAGGAAGAGGACTTACCAGTATGGAAAACAGTGTTGACGCATCGATACAACGGCTCGAAGACTACATAGAAAAACGCAAAGGAAGACTGATTACAGCCCCCAGAAACAATACTTACGACATGAAGATAACTAGTAAACAAAAGTGGGAAGAAAAACAACTGTATGGACGTTTTAAGCGGCTAACAAGCGACATCTCACACGAGAAGAGGTAGACGTGGCCAAGAAAGGGAAACATTAGGAGAGATAATGAATCTTTTCTAAAAGCAGCGTAAAACAACATCATAAGGACCAACCATATCAAAACGAGAATAGATTAGAAGCAAAAAACTTCAGATTTAGATTATGTGGTGATAGAGATAAAATGATAAATGAAATAATCAGCGGATTCAGCTAATTAGTGCAGAAAAAATGTAAGACAAGGCCCGACAGGGTGGGCAAAGTAATCCACCGGGAATTGTGTAAGAAAGTGAATTTTGACCATACGAGCAAATGGTATATGCACAACCAAGAATCTCTCCGGGAGAATGAGACAAACAAACTTTGAGATGCAAACGGATCACCTAATCTGGGCCAGACGACCAGATCTTATAATAATCAATAAAAAAGAGAGAACTTGCAGAATTGTGGACTTTGCCGTCCCTGTTGACTACAGAGTAAAACTGAAAGAAAGCGAATAGAAGGATAAGTATCTCGACCTTGCTAGAGAATTGAAAAAACTGTGAAACATGAAAGTGACGTTTATACCAATTGTAATTGGTGCTAGTGTTACACTCACCGAAGGATTATTAAAGGGGCTGGAGGACGTGCAAATAAGAGGAGGAATGGAAACCATCCAAACAACTGGATAATTGAGATCGGACATAATACTGAGAGAAGTCCTGGAGACTTGAGGAGACTTGCTGTCACTCAAACTCCAGTGAAAGATCATCAGCTAAAAGTGATGGGAATAACTCTCAAGGAGTAATAAAGAAAAAAAAAACCCATCTGACTGCTTTCGTGAATTAACAAATTCATCAAGGCACAATTATCATCAACATATATAATTTTCTCTCTTACTAGGTCAGTCTGACTCTATGTCTGTCTGTGTCTCTGTTTCTCTCTCTCTTATATATATATATATATATATATATATATATATATATATATAGTCTTCACTGTAATATAATCTCCGCTGTAAAAGCTAGAAGCAAGTTGTCCTTCGACATTAATCTCCTGAAGAGGACCTCGATATCTAAAATACATGTGGAGCATTATTATTTAAAATATATCACATTCAAATTCATTTGTGGGCCAATTTATATATATATATATATATATATATATATATATATATATATATATATATATATATATATATTATGATGAAGCTAACCCTTCACAAAAAGGTGAAACCTTGGTAGATTTCATCTGGCCCATTAGGTACTTATATTAAAATTCGCTCTATTTTGTATCGAGCACTTTCTTCAGTTACTTCTGGCAGAGGTTTTTTTTCTTTTGGCTATACAATACGATATTCTTTGATTTTTTTTTATACAATACGTATGTTTTTCATTTTTTCTTTTTATAGAATTTTTTCACAAAAATCAATTGGTGTATTTGTTTATCCACAAAATTAATCATTTAAGTTTTATCACTCGCTAGGACGGTCCATTGGCCTACTGAGTAGAGTGTTCACCAATGGTCCGGGCGACCAGGGTTCAATCCCAGTGGAGTTATACCAAAGACTCAAAGTGGCACTTGATGCCGCCTGGCTTAACACTTAGCCTCATAAGGTCAGGATCAAGGTTAAAGTGGAGCAATCCAGGGAATGGAGTAGCACCTTCCCCTACACCTCGGTGTAGTAGCTATTGAATAGGGAGCCTTTGGGTCACCCTTGACTAAAGTCACCAACTTTACTTATTAATCTGATATGCAATTATATATATATATAATGAAATAAGTGGAAGAACCAAAAATTCTAATGAAGTCTTTAGATAAAGATGAATTATTAATTGAATCCGTTGTCTGTTTTTTTGTTCATCAATTTTTCCCTTACTTCTTTACATTTTTGATTTTTCCAATATGTTTTTTTCAATATATATATATATATATATATATATATATATGCTATCAAGGAAGACTGCAGAATCTGCAGTCCTAACTGGGGTAATGACAGTATTAAGAAAATAAAAACTTGATAATGAAATTTATTTCAACACCAAAAATTTGAAATTCTTTTGCGATATAAAAAATGACATCGCAATATTTTGAACATATGCTTCAATTTACTCATTTACGAACATTTTTTATTGGTGAATAGTTGAACAGGTTCTAAAATAAGGGGTGGATCAAAAGTAATTTGATTCCATGTTTCTTGTCTATCTTAGTCAAATTCGACATGTTATTTTTGTAATTGTTCTAATTTCTTTATTTCTTTATTCATTTTTGTCAATGAACGAGGGTCACAAAATAAATAAAGGGAATCTATCTATCTACAATAAAAAAACAATGTTGACAGTTGAACATTTTTCAATAAAATAGATGGTATTTTCATGTCGCAGAAGACAGTGACCTTTTTTACTGAATGTTGCACTCTAACTTTTCTTTACCGAACAGTCGGTGTGTTTTTGCTCCATTGACTGAGTGCTGCTACGTAACTGTGACTCGCAAAATATGTATTTATTTACATTAAAGCGTACATTTATCGACCTATATCAGTTAATCTATTGATCTATTTCAGACTGTTTACAAATACTCTGATAAATTTTTACCCAGTCAATTGGAGCTGTTGAATACACCGACTGTATTTCTGCAGAAGTGTAAGACAACCCCAACGAGTGTCCCGTGACTGGGACTACAGAATAGACCGACTACATTTCTGTAGAGGGGTAAGACCCCCCAATGAGTGTCATGCATATGGCACTAAACAAGCTAGTTGGTGAGCCTTCAGTAATGCTGGAGCTTTAAGTAATGCAGAGTACCCCTACATCGCCATCATTCCGAGATCCACTATGGACCGATGAGGCAGCACATGGTAGGATCCTTTCTATGGGTCAAATAGAACTAAATTGCGTAGTTATACAAAACTGAATCGTTTAACAAAGAACTGATTCATAAATTTAAGCATTGTACTTATGCTAAAGGGAATTGTTTGAAATGGAACTGTTTTGACATTTGAATTGTGTCCTTATGCTAAACTGAATTGTTTGAAATAGAACTGTTTTTGAAATTTATCTGTATGTAAACAAAAATCTATACTTATATTAAACTGATTTGTTTGAATTAGAACTGTTTATATGTATGAAAATAGATTTGGCATTAAATAACCTACAATAGTTGATATGCCTTAAAACCTTGTTCTAATATCGTTGTGTTTTCGATAAGAATTTTCTGAAATTCAGTTGTCGAGCATGCATGTTTTTTTAGATGTTGGGCTATGGAATATATCTGTACGATTTGTAAAGGAATAATTTATAGATTAAATTTTCGAAGCTGTAAGAGCTCATTTGTTTGCACACAGTTAAATGTTCTCAAGTATTGTTATCGAACAGTAATAATTCTATTTAGTACTAATCATTTGAATACAAGCGTGTGTGCCTTTCTATAATGATCATTACGGATGGATTGATTTTAACGGCATGTCAACCCATCTGGTGTTATCTATTCCCCAGATGTTAAGGAATCACGCTCATTGCATGTATTTTTTACATTCTTTGTGTAGTTCATTAAGATTTTTCTTCTTTTTTTTTTTTGGCACACACTCCTACCAGACACTAATATTCTTCAAACAGATTTATTTGATTCAAGGATGTGAGTTTAACATTTACGAACACTCCGGGTCAAAGAGGAGCTGAGAGTAATGACAGGGCTGGGATCACAAAACTAGATGCAGTTTTGTATAATACCCGGTATACCCATTTTTGGGTTGGCTCTGGTCCCTCTGAAGGGAATACAGTCAACGTATTCTAACCCACTATGATGGTGAGTACATTCGGCGTGTTTTTAAGTATCAGCATTTCTAAAAATAGTTCAGTAGATAACTAGAAAGCAACACACACACACACATATATATATATATGTATATATATATATATATATATATATATATATATATATATATGCGTGTTTGTGTATGTCTGTATAAGAGACACTTTCTCGTAATATATTTAACAATTATATATATATATATATATATATATATATATATATATATATTGTTTCTATAAATCTTTCGACCAATTTTTATAAACACTGACGCAATCTGTAAAGCTTTTTGCTTAGATGTAGCACAAGGCCGTAAGGATGAAGCGCCCAATGAGATTCGAACTCACCCGTAAAGGTTTGCTAATCTAGCTTGCAAACCATTACCCCACCTAAGAGGCATAATTTACCAAGTATTTTGCATAAATGTAGCACAAGGCTGAATGAATGGGGCACAGAATGAGACCCTATTTTCACATGTAAAGGTTTGCTAGCATAGCTTGCTAAATATTACACCGGAAGTGCCCTCGAATGAGCTCTCTAGCGAAGGAATTAGCGATTGCCATCCGCGTAATGCAAAGCTCTTCTAACGAATATAGCACTCTGGTATCTGATAGCGCAAAATGCAAACAAACGAAAGCTAATTGATATGAATCATAAATCCTGAGATGGCGTATGTCGCTGTGTAGTTAAATACCATATCTAACACAAAGTTAGGCGAGGTTTCGATCCCAGCTTGAAGTGTCTTGCGTGTCTCTCTGTGGATATCAATATATATATGTAGGTATGTGTGTATCCAGAAACTAAATATAGACGCTAGACTGACCACTTTTACACATGACTGTCCGAACATTGGGGAAAACGGCAAGAAACTTAAGCGACGGACTTATTGTGTCTATAATTCTAATGTTTTTAGATTTATACTTGCTCGGTATAATAGCATCGAGCACTCTTTTCATGTAAGCTTTCTTATTTTCTGTTCTATCTTTACACACACACACACACACACACACACACGCGCACGTATATATATATATATATATATATATACAAAGAAAGAGAGGGAGAAATCACTTTTGAGTGATACAATTCCAGCATAAAGAAAATGAACAATAGAAACGGCATGATATTTTTACTTGTATTAAATGTTTTAAGTGAAAGATTAATGTCTTTTTTTCGCTCTGTTTACGTTTATTCTTACGTTGGATATAAAGCCGTATCATCAATGTAAAAATTCACATCAAATATTTCAACAAAAATTATTTTACTTAAATGAAAGGAATCCAAATAGACAATTTGAAATTGTCGGTTCAGTCGTTTTGAAACCCAATATAAAAAAAAGCTTTAAGATAATTATGTTCCTTTCATAATTGTAATTTTCACTTTTTTTTTTGAGCCCATTCGGCTGGGCCTGTAGAATACACCGACTAAATCTCTGCATCGGGTGTCCTAGATATCACACAAAACCATTTGATCATGAGGCCCCGTTCTTTGAGCTTTGGGGAATATGAAGTACCCTTTCACTGCCATTACTCCCAGGTCCACTCTGACCTGGAGTAGTACCACCTGATAGGGTCAAATACAACAGTTTGACATTTAAACTGTGTGTAAACAAATGACTCATTCTAAATTGAATTGTTAGAAATAGAACCGCTTATGGGGAGGCTCACGTCTTTGGGCAATGTGAAGTACCTCTTCATTGCTATTACTCCCAGGTCCACTCTGGCCCGGAAAGATAGCACCTTATAAGGTTCGGTCTATGGGTCAAATACAGCTGTTTGACATTTAAACTGTGTACAAACAAATGACTTGCTAAATTGAATTGTTAGAAATAGAACCGTTTGATCATTTAACTATGTGTAAACAAGTGACAGTCCAATTGAATTGTTTGTGATTTATTAATAATACTTGGAATCATTTGACTATGTGTAAATGAATGAATGATGTTGAATAGAATAATTAGAGTTAAATAGCAAAACTTGTAACCACTTTGGGGGTGTCTTCGTGGTGTAATGGTTAAAGCGACGGACTGCGGAATCGTAGTACGCGAGTTCGTACTCCAGTCACGCTATTACGTTCACTTTCGGGCAAATACCCTTGGGAAAGGTATGAACCCCCTTATCCTTCCAGCTATGGGTTAAATAGTACCACTACTGTTCTTCTAGGAGAATAGCTTTGACATTAGATAACCTACAAAGGTTGATATGCCATTAAACAAAGAAAGAAACAAACAAACATTGTAACCACTTCACTGTGTGTAAACTAATAACTACTATTGAATAGAATTGTTGGTGTTAAATGGCAATAATTGAAACCACTTAAATGTATAGAAACAATAGCAATACTATTGCGCAAACAAATTAGGTCTAACTCACTTAAAAATCAAATTACGTACCAACTATTCACTTACAAATCATCTTGATATATCCATTTAAATATGTTCAAACAAATGACTGATGTTACATTGTTTGTTTTACATAGAAATACTTGAAACCATTCAACAGTGTGTAAAAAATGATTTATAGTAAATAGAAATATTCATGTTACATATAAATACTTAAATGCATTTAACTGAGTCCAAAAAGCGATTGTCCAGTCGGCTGGGGCTGTAGAATACACCGACTGCACCTCTGCAGAGGGGTAAGAACCCCCCTAACGACACTAGATGGCATTAGATAACCTACAATGGTTGATATGCCATAAAACCCAACCCAACCAACCAACCCAACCAAAAAGTGAGCTCAGGCTCGTTTAAAAATGTATCTACAAAATGTGTTTACAAATCATATATATTTAATAGATGTGTAAAAACGGAAATTGGCATTAAATAACCAACAATGGTTAATATGCCATGAAATATAACCAAACCGAACTTTTATCAATTTTTGTAATTATCATTTGCTGTTTTTTTTTTTTTTTAGTGTATATACTCGTGTATAAGTCGTCCTTGATTCGTTCAGCCGTTCAAGTTCACAAGGAAAAAAATTCACAGATTTGGTTATTTTTTTAATGATTTATGCTGATAAAATAGTGAAGGAAATTTGTTTTATTCTTCGGAAAAAAAAACTTCCGGATCAAAAATTATAAAAAAGGAACCTCATTCGGAAGTTACAAAAAACGAACAGTGAATTATTCATCCAGTCTTGTAAGTTGTCTTTTCAAACGCTAACAGTTCTGGATATGGGTAATCATTCTGCATCGAATTAAAATGTGAAAGTGAACCCCCTTATGAAATATAAATTATTTTTTTACTTTTTTGTTGTTTTGTTTTTTCTGAAAAAAAAAATGCGGTTAGGTTGAGGGTCTAATTAATTCAAATCACAAAAAAAAAAAAAAAAAGATTTGAAAAAAATTTTCCCTGTGAACTTTAATGGATGCACCAGAATTTTACCGTAGAATCGAGTTTAGAAGACAAACGATACTCGCAGCTTTCACATTATATTTGAATTTCTATCGTATAAAAATTATTACTCGTGTACAGGTCGACTTTTTAATTATTGTCACAAAATTATTCATTTATTGACTAAATTTTTGAAGCCTTGAGTTGCTCTCACCTCTCCACATTTTATTCAAATTTCGTCCTTACAAAATTATTATTCGTGTATTAGTCGATACTTTATTTATTGTAAAAGGAATAATTTATTTGTGAGATCAATTTTAAAAGTCAAGGGCTGGTCGTCGTCCTTTGACAAAAATATTACATTAAATCATTAATTATTATAAGTAAATTTTCTTCTTAACCAAAGATACGAAGATTCTTTTTTTTTTTATTGATATTATACAAACGAATATTATTATGTATTATTTATTAACAAGCAAAAATATATTTGAAACTATGTAACTAAAAAGATAAATTTTGTTCGAAAATATACATATCGCATTTATTGTGATGGCCAGACCTGAGACTCGATTAAGGTGTGGCCTCCACCACAATAAAATGACCCTGTCAAATCTGACTTGGTGGGAAGTCGGATAAATTCATTATACTGTAGAGTTTGCTAATGAACGATATCAAATAAGGTCCGTCGTGATTCTATAAAATTCTAACAGAAATAATAAAATCACGTAAACTTTTTATGAAAATCTTTTTTAGGGATGTTAGTATCATTGGTTGGAACTATATTATTTACAACCAAAAATCTACAGCATTAAAAATCTCAAGCAATATTTAGCCGTCTAAAAAAGTTATATATATATATATATATATATATATATATATATGAGAACGAATTGTCCTGAATTGGTATTTTGGTTTTTATTATTTTAAATACTGGTTATCTATTCGTGTATCAGACTTTAGTCATCTTCAGGAGATTCCTTATGGGTTGTATGGTCTTTGGTTCCTGCTTTTATTGTGAATATTGTTTGTATGGGGGTGTGATCCTTTTTATTTCAAGGATTTGTGTCTCTGTAATATTGGAGTCTATTGTCCGCAAAACCTCTGATCTCAGCAGATGCTTTTTGCATATATGTATATACAAGTATGTACTTTGTGTGTGTGTGTGTGTGTGTGTGTGTGTGTGTGAATTAGCATACATGGACATACATCTATGTTGACGTAGTTCATAAATGTATGTATATATATATATATATATATATATATATATATATATATATATATATATATAAACGTATTTATGATTTTGGGACAAGCTGAATAGGGAATAAGTCAGATTTTACATTTTTAGTTACAGAGTTTCTGTGCTGTAGAATTTGGTAACAAATGATACCTAACAATAACCGTCTTAATTCTATTAAATTTTACTTGAAATGAGACAATTCTCGAATCTTTGGTTTATAAGAAAATAAACTTTTTTATAAAAATAGTTTGTTATGAGTTTACGCATTAATGAACGAGGATATATAAATTATAATCATACTCCTTTCAGAGTTTTTCACAAAAACGTTAGCTGATGGTTTCTCACTGGAGTTTGACTCAAGTCTCCAGGACTCTTCTTAATATTCTGGTCGATCTTTATAATATTGTAGTCTGGATGGTGTTCACTTGTCTTATTTCCAATTCTTCCAGTCCCTTTACTAATCCGTTAGGGATTGTCCCAAGTGCTCCAAATACAATTGATTTCACCGTCAACTTCATGTTCTATGTTTTTTTTTAGTTCTCTAGGAAGGTCTAGGTACTTATCTCTCTTTTAGCTTGCTTTTATTTTCACTCTATGGTCTACCAGAGCGGCTAAGTCCACTATTATTATTATTATTATTATTATTATTATTATTATTACTACTACTACTACTACTACTACTACTACTACTACTACTACGGCGGTCAACTTATTCGAAGTTTCACAGGAATATTCAGTTTTCGGAGAATAAAAAAGAAGAGAGGCAAGTGGCTTATATAAATAAATAGTTCCCTAAAGGTAGCTGATATTTTCTAGATATTTACTATACTTGATAATGTCTGACATAAGGTCATGAGTGAGAGATATCTAGTGTGAACCAGAATATCATGAATATCGTTTTTTTTTGTTTTTTTTAGTTATCGTTGAACTTTAAATTGCGAGAAGTTGTCTGGTTCATCGGAAAGCAGAAAAAAAAAACATAAAAAAATGAAAAGCACACGCCCTTATATTTCATTCTCCACTCCTCGGGCCTATTTTCCTCTTACTTTCTGGTATCAAATTTCTTTAATTTTCCTCATGGGGTGCGTCGCTTTTAACCCCCGTCAGCCTATGAGCGGAGACCATTAGAAATTCTGCTTAGAATAAAAGCAACCAATGAATTAACAAGGAATAAATACACCGGCTTAACCTTTTAGACAAACATGTAATGAGGGGAGTTGTTTTCGGCTTAATTTTCTGCTTCTGGCGATGAGTTCTCAGAAAGGAGCCGATATATATGTAAGTAAGTAAAGTTGGCGACCTTTATCGAGGAGAACCCGAGGGCTCCCTTTTCAATAGCAACTACACTACGGAGTAGGGGAGGGCGCTACTCCATTCCGTGGGTTGCTCCACTTTACTCTTGATCCTTACCTTAAATACTGAGTGTTAAGCAAAGCGGCATCAAGTACCATGTTTTGAGTCTTTGGTATGACGCGACCTGGGATTCAAACCCGGTCTCCCGTACCATCGGCAACCCCCCCATATATATATATATATATATATATATATATATATATATATATATATATATATATATATATATATATGTGTGTGTGTGTGTGTGTATGTGCGTTTATTTGAATTCCAATTGCAACATCCGGGATAGTTGGAATTTTGAGGAAATCTGATGCAGACTAAAAGAATGGGAAGGGGGGTTCCATTGGTGTAAGTGAGGAATATACTTAACTTTTTATATATTTAAAACGTTAATTATTTGAAGTGCGTACTTAATTAATTATATATATATATATATATATATATATATATATATATATATATATATATATATAAGGTAATTAAGGGAAATGTGCAGTGCACATGTTTCATATAGATAAATTGATAGATAGATCGAGAAATGTACACGTATACACTCGTGCATTTTAGAAACACACACACACACACAGTCATTCTGACATATATGCAAATGCGTAGGTCTGTTGCGTTCTTTTGTGGATGCGACGGTATTCTTAATTTGATGTATGCAACAAAAATTATGAGTAGTATAACGTAATTAATTTTTCTCATGCATATACAGAGAGAGGTGGGGTGCAGAAGAAAAAAAAAAACAAATTTACGCGTTTTCAATATATATATATATATATATATATATATATATATATATATATATATATTAATGCTCCTTTTTTTCGGTCACTATATTGCATTCTCTTTCCGTCTCTGAGTCTGCCTGTCTGCTTCTGTCTCTGTTTTTTTTTCTTTCTCTGTCTCTCGGTCTGTCTCTCGGTCTATCTGTCTATCAATGTTTTTTTGAATGCCCATACAGATTAGGATTTCTTCTGGAAAAATCTTTTTCTTGACCATACAAAAGTTTGTCCTAATCTATACCATTTTATAATAATCATGGATTTTGCTTATGTATGCATATCGTATTTCCAAAGTTTGTTTTTAAGACATTTTTAAACATTTCAAACTTATTTTGAAAATTAATGAAGTCAAATCCAGTTTGCCCAGTCAGCTGGGGCTGTAGAATACACTGACTGCACCTCTGCAGAGGGGTAACACCCCCTAACGAGTGTCCTGGATATGACACTAAACAATCTGACGGTGAGGTTCCAGCAGTGCAGGAGCTTTGGAGAATGCGTAGTACCCCTTCATTGCCATCGCTCCCAGGTCCACTCTGGCCCGGAGTGGTAGCATCTGATAGGGCCCTATCTATGGGTTAGATAGAACTAACACCATACTTATGCTAAAATGAATTGTTTGAGTAAACTGAATAGCTTGAAATAGAAATGATTTTGACAATTCAACCGTACTTACATTTAAACTGCGTGCTTCTGCTTAACTGAATTATTTGAAATGGAACTGTTTTTCGACATTAAAACTGTATTTACACTTAACTGAATTGTTACATATAACTGCTTGAATAGTTTGAAATGGAAATGATTTTGACATGAAACTATGTACTTATGATAAACTGAATTGTTTTGAATAGAACAGTTTATTTACATAAAAATGGATTTGGCGTTAAATAACCTACAAAGGTTGATATGCCATAAAAACAAAAAACCAAACCAAATCCAGTAAACTTGAAAATAACTTCTAACCCTACAGACATAATTTTAAAAAAAAATTCAGATTAACTTTTTTTCTTGATTAAAAAATAAATATTCCCTTAGATAAAAAGAACACCACTGACACGAATGCATTTCTGATTAAAATACAATAGCTGAATATTCCACCTCTTAACCAGACGAGATAACTCTCTTCAAAGTTCGATTGAAGTTTATATTAAATTTTCATAAAATCAGACAGAAAATCAGTGTCCACTTATACGATTATTAGAAACTCCTCCCCCATACACACTTTTTGATCATTTTACTCTTATCTACTATTAAATTTAATTTGTTCTGGAAAAAAAAACAGAAAAAAAGCGAGAAATCGCTAAGAAATGAAAGTCTTTTTCAAACATCGGTAAAAAAAAAAAAAAAAAAAAAAATTGAAGAACACAGAAATATAGAAAATTAATTCGGTTCAACTTTTAAATTCAATTTAGACTAAAGAAAATAAATTAACAAAAAAGAAAAGAAAATGGAAGTCGTTTTCAAACATAGACATCAACCAAAAAAAAAAAAAAAAAAATACCAAAGAACACTCAAAAATATAGAAAATTAATTATCTATTACGAAATCTGATTAGAAAAAGACAGCAAAAAAAAAACAAAAAACATTTCAACTGAAACATTTAAAAATATCTAATTTTAAAATTTAAAAGGAAAATAGATATTTGTGTATAATTTTACAATTTTTACAATCGACGTTTTGACAGTATTCTAGATATTTAAAGTTTTTTTTTTTTCATTTAAGAAATAGGAAAAGCCGCACAGAAGTCGATACCGGGGAGGGTGAGGTATGCTACCATTACTCAAGCCTGTGTGTTTAATTTCCGATCATCAGTGTATATATTTTTTATCATTATTCATCATGCATTCTGTTAATCAATATCACTATTTTTTGATAATCAGTATCGATACTTTCTGATCCTCAGTCTCGATGATTTTAGATCATCGGTGTCAATATTCTTTTTATCATCAGTCTCAATGCTTCATGATTATCAATCTCAAAACATTCTGTTCATTAGTTTTACAACTTTTGATCCACAGTTTTTAGGTGAGACACAGAATTGTTCAAATTCATCCTCCTTATTAAAATCATTGCAAACTTTTCTAATTTTCTAAATTAAACTTCAGAACTTCAAAGAAATAAAATGGTGCTGTTTCTCCCCATTTCAAAATTAAGATTTTAGTGATGCTTCGATCGATGAAAAACTTCCTTTCATCTACTGCGGACAATTTTTCAGAAAATGAACGTTTCATTCATTCTTAATTTTTGTCTTGGTAAATTCCGTTTAAGGCTTAAAACTTTTTGAACACACAATGTATAGCTAGAATTTCATTGATTAAAGATAAGTTGTGTGTCTAATCCAATGTAAACAACGTATTAAGCGAGATTTATAAAAATATAAAATGTTTGCAGAGAATAAAACGATTTCTTCTGTGCAAGACTGCGACGCTAAAGAAAGTGGCGCTAGTACGTTCGCTTTTGGACTAATACTATTAGGAAAAGTGTGACCCCCCCCCACCGCAACCCCGGGTTCCTACCACACACTCTCACTCTCGTACAAAAAGCTTTTGGACTAATACTATTAGGAAAAGTGTGACCCCCCCCACCGCAACCCCGGGTTCCTACCACACACTCTCACTCTCGTACAAAAAGCTTTTGGACTAATACTATTAGGAAAAGTGTGACCCCCGCCCCCACCGCAACCCCGGGTTCCTACCACACACTCTCACTCTCGTACAAAAAAAGGGAGAAGTTCCCCATGACGTAATGGCAAAAACACTGGTCTGCGACGTCAAACCCTGGTTAAACTCTCACATTTACTTTCGGTCTAATACCCCAGCGAAAACTACGAACTCACTTATCCCTAGGGACTATGGGTTTTAAGTAGTACCAATACTGTTCTTCTACAAGGATAGCTTTGGCTTTAAATAACCAACGAATGATTAATATGCCAGTGAACAAAGAAATCAAATCAAAACAGCCCTTTGACTGCCTACAATACCTGGCGATCACCCAACTAAATTTTGATTAGGTTTATGGTTGCCTAACTTCGGAATTCTTACCAATGGCGTGACTTGACTGTGAATTGGTTAATTGGTTTCTTTATTTAATGGCACGTCAACTCTCGTGGGTTATTAAATGTCAAAGTCATCCCTGTTGAAGGAGGATAACGGGGGCGATAATCATAATAATAATAATAATAATAATAATAATAATAATAATAATCCATAGCTGGGGATTTTAAAGGAGTTCATAGCTTTCCCAAGGGTATTATTTCGAAAAAAAAAACAAAAAAAAAACGTAGTGCCACGACCAGAGCTTGAACTCTCTTATTAGCCACTGCGCCACGGAGACTCCACCTACTTTAGTTGTGTTATTCTATACTGACATTACTTAATGGTCTCCAATTATATACGCCACTCAAACGTATCTTCACAATGATTTTAATAAAGTAAGCTCTTCATACCTGGGTATTTATCGTCGAGTAAGGGGTACAGTGCATGACTGCGATCTCGATGCTAAACGAATTCAAACATCAGTCGGGTTATTACATTCACTTTTCGACAAATACCTTTAAAAAAGGTATGAACTCCCATATCCCCCAGCTATTGGTTAAGTAGTACCATTGCTGGTTTTTCTCCAAGGATGGCTCTGGCGTTAAATAACCCGCAAAGGTTGATATGCCATAAAACTAAGAAACGAAACCACTTCATACCTAATTATGATATTAATTGTCTAAATTTCTGAGACGAAGCTTGATGATTTTTATCATTAGGGGTTTTCGGACTATTGTCAGCAGGACACATAGCGTAAGGGTTATTGGCGTTGGTTCCCTAAGCTTCTAAGGAGACAATCATCTGGAGGTTGCAGGCTCGATTCTGACTGCGGGTGAGTAACAACACAGGAATACTGAACACTTGTACCCGGTTATAGCTAACGGAATCAGAACAGGCGACCCCGTGGATTCAATAAAGGACGTAGTTCGAAGTTCCGTGAAGGTTCCCGAGTTCGACAAACAACTGAAGAAGGCCGGAGGACATAAAGACCGAAACGTTGTGGAAAGAACAATAAAGATGAAGACAATAGTCCAAAAACCCTTAATAATAAATATATAATATTAATGTTTTACGAGCTGATACATAAATTATGTTCAAAATCATTTTAAACAATACCTCAAACTGATTTATTTAATCGATTCATCGGAGGCTAACAGGTAAACCTATTCTGAATTTGGTTTGGTTTAATGGCATATCAACCATTTTAGGAGATTTAACGCCAATACCTTTTACACATATATTTTAAACATAGGATTTCTAAATACATTTTTATATGAGTCTGAGTTCGTTTTTTTCTCTTACTTAAATAGTTTTACACACCGTCAAATGATCAAACAAGTCTATTTCAAACAATCTTGCTTAGCATGTTACATAGCCATGATATGGCTACGCGAAACGTACATATAACGTTCATATATATATATATATATATATATATATATATAGAACAGGAATCTCGAAACACGAAAAACAATTACGACTTATGAGTTCAGGTACGAAACTTTTTTATTACCTTTAAGTTTAAAGCTTCTTCGACATAAGGAGAGAGATACACATTCTTTCTATTCTGGGTTTTTCACCCCCCCGACCTCATCTCGTGTGACACCTCCTCGACCAAGCGAAAGTCAACCGAGGCAGGACTCAACTCAACTAACTGACTTTTTCAAAATCTCCCAAATTCTCCGCGCGCTTCGGGTACGTGACGTCACCCGCACTCTGTTGCCCCGTTTCCCATCTGGGCTATTGTGGCATCTCTGAGTGACATGTCCGCTCCGCGCGCGCGCGTGAACACCTGTGTTAATGTTGCACCTAAGTAACCCATGTACTGAGCCGAAAGTTTCTCAGCCTAACTAAACCCAAAGGCATAAAACGAAATCCCTCGGCCATTATATTACAAGCATAAGTTCACAGTTTTTTTTGTTGACACACAGATAATTAATTAAATATTAGTCATTTGTTAAAACAGTTAAATGATAAACCAGTTCAGTTTAGTTTAAGTTCACATTTTTTGTTTACACACAGTTAATATAAAGACAGTTCTATTTCAAACAATTCAGTTTAGCATATGTTCTCAGTTTAAATGTCAAAAACAGTTCTATTTGACTCATAGATTGGACCCTATCAGCTAATACCACTTCAAGCCAGAGAGGACCTGGGAGCAATAGCATTGAAGAGGTACTCTACATTTCCCAAAGCTCCAGCGTTACTGAAACCTCACCATCAGATTGTTTTGTGTCATAGCCAGGAAACTCGTTGGGGGAGTCTCACCCCTCTGCAGAGATGCAGTCGGTGTATTCTATAGCTCCAACCGACTGGGCCAACGACTATTCTGAATCAGACTGGACTTAGGAGTAATATCAACGAAAGTGTGTCTCTACACCCAACTGAACTTCAGAACAGGAACCTCACCAACATACAGTTAATCGTCATGTCCAGGATATTGACCATACGTCGCTAAATTCAATGATAATTTACCCAAAAACTAAACAACTAATTTACATACCGGCAAATTGGATGGTTATCAAAAATTTAGGCAAAGAAAAAAAGTTTTTTTTTTAACTTATTACTGTATTTTGAATTCAGTATATTGAAAGAGTCAATTAGGATTATTCGATTTGAAATTAGAACAAGTTTCAATTTTGTATTTAATTTTATGACAAAAGAATAAAAGGAACTTATAAGAATATAAATAAAAAATCTAGACACTGAATAAATAAAGATATCTTGTGCTAAAATCATATTTAGAAATGTGTCAACATTAAAATATCTTTAAAAAATTCGCACACAGACAAATACATACAAAATGATCTGCTTGTTAAATTTGGTAAATGTCATTTTCATAAAGAAAAAGAAGAAAAAAATCTTACGATATATAAGATGCTAGTTATATATATATATATATATATATATATATATATATATATATATATATATATATAGTATTCTTGGTCCAGTTAAACCGGAGTTTGGGGTAATTCCATCAGGACAAGAAATTATTCATGAATGAATATTTAAAATTTTCCTGGTAAAGAGCTCAATGTACCAATAATACAGAGCAATAAATTCTTTAAGAAAAACAACGAAACCGATCACATTGGCAGCATTGCTTCATTAATACATATCTGATTGAACATAATAGACATTTTTTGTCTACATATTTTTTTGTTAATCCTTTCGAATTGCTGAATTGATCTTATGATATTCGGCGGGAATTGCTTAATAAATCTTCCATAATTTGTTATTTCCCAATCACTTTCTGCCCGACTTTGGGCCTTCATCAGGGGACGATGTATTACAAAAGTGATGTAACTTTTGTATGTATATTACTACTTTGTAAGAATGAGCGTTTATACTGTTGTATTGTGTAGCGTTTACTTTTCAAATTTGTTTCTATAAATAGCGTCAGTTGCTAAAGACATTTAGGTACATTAGCAAATGATGTAAATAATGTTCAATCAAATATATATATATATATATATATATATATATATATATATATATATATATATATACACATATAAATATGTATGTGTGTGCGCATATATATATATATATATATATATACTGATTTACTATCAATTAACAGATATTGTCTTATATGTTTAGATAGCAGAAAAAACTTCAAATTCCCTTTTTTCTCTCTCTCTCTCTCATTACTTCCATTGACATCCTCCTCTCTCTCTCTCTCTCTATATATATATATATATATATACTGATTTATTAAATTTTGTCGCGTATATATACAAAAAGACTACTTTAGATCCATTTTTTTCTCTCGGTCTTACGGCTTTCCTCTTTTTCTTTCCCCCTCTCTCAGTCCATCTGTCTTTTCATTCATACATAGTCATATTGATGTCACAATTACATAGGTATCTCGATTGTTAACAAAAGTTTTAGGATTGCGGAAATAGCCTTATAAAATATGTTAGTTACCATATAATATATTATAATTAGATATACAAACACGAACACACGCATAGATGCAAATACTCGCCGTATAATTTTGTACAAAATAAATTACATCAACATGCCAACTTAATATAAGTCATTCTAGTCTAGTCTCCACCCCAAAACTGTTACGATATATTTGGTGCCCCGGAAACCTCGATATACATATGAATTACTGGTTCATTGGTCTAGCAGTTGGGCAATGCCCCGGGAGACTGGGATTCAATCCCAGGTTGAGTCATACTAAAGACATTAAAAAAATAGTACTTGATGCTTCCTTGCTTAACACTCAATATTATAGGGTACGGTTTAAAGGTTAGTGAAGTAATCCAGGGAAAGGAGTAGCACTCTCCCTTATACCTTAGTGAAGTAACTAATTAAAAGGGAGCCATAGGGTCGCCCTCGACTATGGTCGCCAACTTTATTTACTGACTTATATCAAGCAAATGTAAACATGCGACAAGTCAACCATTATCTTTGGCTTATTAAACGCAATCAAATATTTGCAAAGAATTCAAATTTGTAATAGAGAAAATAAAAACAAGATTGTTACTCTATCACCTTCACTGCTCTTCTCGACACTCGACAATAACAGCAACAACAATAACAATTAGGCCAAGAACAAGGAGAATATAATGAAAAGCGCCATTTTGAGTCTCCTGACACTTGACAATAGAGAGAATATTGAGTGCCAGGCGAGAGTCTTCATAGACCATTTGATAGATCATAAAAGTGTCAATCGCTTACACAATATTGGCCGGACTAATATTGGCGCCCGGTTGAGCAGATGACCTAAAGTTAATCAGGGCACTTCGCGCGATGGCCTTTTACGCGCCAACTCTCCCGATAATAACGGCGCCGGTCTCCACAGCTTCCGACAAGCGCGTTTGTTGGCAGGAAGAGTAACAAAGGGAGGTAATTAATCACGGAGCGCCACTCTGGCAAATCAGAGGACG
>OY757940.1:59364759-59382259 GCA_963585895.1 Sepioteuthis lessoniana
GTATGATTATGTACAAAAAGAACTACATCTACATGCCAAATTAATATAAGTTATTCTTGTCTAGTCCCTACCAAAAAAAAACAAACTGTTACGCTATATTTGGCACCCATGAGACCTCAATATATATATATATATATATATATATATATATATATATATATATATATATATATATAAAATATCAAGCAAATGTGAATGTGTTTCAAGTCGATCATTATCTTTGGTTTATTAAATGCAATCAAATATTTGCGTAGAATTCGGATTTGTAATAGAGAAAATACAAACAAGACTTAGATGGCCTTGGCATAAAGTACGGGGTTATTTAATGCCAAAGCCGTCCTTGTAGAAAGACACCTGTGGTTCTATTTAACTCATATAATTGACATGTCTATAGAAAAACAACAAAAAAAACCCCAACAAATCCAGTGAATATTTTATATTTATTATCATACCTAATCGTTTCCTTGAATATTAAAAACAGATCTTTATTTTCTTTTTTAAAAAATTATTTATCAATAATTTGTTTAATATGATATATACCTTATTTAGAATTTCTTTTACTCTGAGGTTATCAATAAACATTCCATTAAAAATGGGCAAAGATAAAAAAGAAAAAAAATTAAGCAAATATTAGTATTTTCAGAAATAAAAGAAAAAAAATCTATTTATCAATAAATGAAATATCCTTCAGCAAAATGTCTGTCGGTGAAATGACTGTTGGCCATATGTCTGGAAACCACTTTAATGAAAGATGACTAATATCAATTCTGACGCATTAAAAATTTAAAGAAATTCTCCATCAATGAATATGAATCACGATTCGAATATGAGAAAAATCATTAATCACTTTTTCCATGATTACCTATAATTAAAATTTATAATAAAAACCCCAAATTTAAACGAAAAATCACGATTCGAACAATAGAAAATCGTGAGTCACGTACAATAATTGAATGCACCCCCTCTTTCTCTCTCTCTCTCTCTCTCTCTCTATATATATATATATATATATATATATATATATATGAAATCAAAAATAATCGTGGCCCAGTCGGCTGGGGCTGTAGAATACACCGACTATATGATGTCCTAGATATGACACTTAACAATCTGATGGTGAGCCTACAGTAATGCTGGAGAATTAGGGAATGTGGAGTAACCCTTTACTGCCATCGCTTCCTGGTTCACTCTGGCCTGGAATGGCAGCACTTGATAGGGATTTATCTATGGGTCAAATAAAACTAAACTGTGTGTTTATGCTAAACTAAGTTGTTTTAAATAGTGTTGTATTTTGACCTTCAGCCCAGCCAAACATGCCATTTCAAAGTGATGCACCGGAAGGAAGTGACACATCCCAATGGCCAGTAATCGAAAGAGATCGCGTTGGCGTATTTGGCTGATGAAATGGACAAGGTAAAAGCCCATGATACACTCATAGACTGATGCACCGGAAGAGAGTGACCTCTGAACTGCATGACAGTTATTTCTGCTTGATGACGATCAAACATGCCATTCCAAAGATTGAGGGGGTGATTGAGTGGGCGTTGAACTATTATATAACTCGGTCCAGACAGGAAGTCAGACAGTTGGGGACCAGACAGTTGGAGAGAAGACGGCAGTTGGGGATCAGAGACGTCGGAGACAAGATGTGGTCTCCAACGGTAAACCATGTTTGGAATATTCCACTGATGTTTTTAATTATGACAGTTCTGCTTTTCTAAGAAAGGTTCTTCGATACACGTTGTAACTTTAAAAAGAAATCTTCTGAGGAAGATTTAAAAAAAAAAAGGTTACCAGGAGTGATGAACAGGTGGATGCATGGAAGAGTTGATATTTTTTTATCAACCGGGGCATATATTCATACGCCCAGTTTGATAGGGCAGTAGAATATGCCGTGTGATCTCTGCTGAGTGGGGGGTGTCCTCGTAGTGTAAAGGTTAAAGCGATGGACTGCGAAATCGTAGTAAAGGAGTTCGTACTCCAGTCGCGCTATTACGTTCACTTTCGGACAAATACCCTTAGGAAAGGTATGAACCACCTTATCCTCCCAGCTATAGGTGAAATAGTATCACTACTATTCTTCTTGGATAATGGCTTTGGCATTAAATAACCTACAAAGGTTAATATGTCATTAAACAAAAGAAACTATCTGCTGAGGGGTAAGACTCCTCTTAAAGAGTGTTTTGAATATGACACGAAACTATCTGATCGTGAGGTTCCAGTACTAGAACTTTTAAAGAGTGAGGAGTAATCCTTCATTAATATTACTCCCTAGTCGACACTTACCGGGAGTGGTTGCACCTATTAAGATTTCCTATATGAGTCAAATGGAGGTGATTAATCATTTACTATGATTGAAACCATTTAAATGAGTACAAACAGAACTATTCTAGGTTGATCGTAATACGTAAAACCATTTAACTGTATGCAAAAAGAACTATTCAAGTTAGATAGTAATTCTAAACCGAAAAACTATGCGCAAACCATAAATAGCAATACTTGAAACGATTAATCTGTATGCGAACAGATGAGCTCTAATTCGTTTAAAAATAATGTTAAACTATTCAGTTACAAATCATAGATTTGTTTGTTTGGTTTGTTTTATGGCCTATCAACCTTTGTTTGTTATTTAATGCCAAATCCATTTTAATACAAATAAACAATTCTATTTCAATCAATTCAGTTTCGTATAAGCACTGGTTCAATGTCAAAAATAGTTCCATTTAAAAAAAATTCAGTTTAGCATAAGTACACAGGTAAAATGTCAAAACATAGCATCAATTTCAAAACCACTTCTATTTCAAGCAATTCATTTTCGCATAAGTACTCAGTTTAATTCTATTTGACTCATAGATAGGACCCTATTAGGTGCTACCACTGTGGGCCTTAACTGACCTGGGAACGATGGCAATTACGGAGTACCCTGCATTCCCCAAAGCTCCAGCATTACTGAAACCTCACCATAATATTGTTTAATGCCATATCCAGGACACTGGTGGGGTTTTACCCCTCTGCAGACATACAGTTGGTGTATTCTACAGTCCCAGCTGACTGGGCTATAAAAATAAACAGTATTTAGTATTAAATAACTCACAAAGGTTGATATTCCATAAAACACGACGAACTAACCAACCAACCATATATTTGTATATATGTGTGTATGAGTATATGACAGTGTGCTTCTCTATGTGTATGTGCGTGTATGAGAGAGGAGGCTTCCCTGTGTGTATCTGTGTGTATGAGCAATTATCTTTGTGTGTTTATGTAAGAAAACCTGAAAGAACAGCCAGAGAAAGTATATACAGAAGATCTTGCTCTCTCTCTCTTCCTCTCTCTCTCTCTCTATCACTCTCTCTGTGCTTCAGAGAGAAACTCAGAATGCTTGTGTGTATGTACGAGACAGACATACAGAGAGGGAGGGAGAGAGAGAGAGAGAGAGAGAGAGAGGGAGGGAGAGAGAGTGAGTGTATTTATATAATGCCTCTTCACAAGTAAGGTATGACACAATCTCAATTTTTAAACGAAGTGTAGCTTGTTTGAATTCAGAATTTTACTTCTCCTAGATTGGTTGCCAAACCAAGCCCAAAGGATCCGATCTGTTCAACTATTTAACCGTAGTTGTTGATAAAAGAAAGAGTCATGCCTTTTTTAGTGCATTAGAGCGATTAAAAAACGCTAACAGCTTTTTCCAGTATTTGAATTAGGGTTCCCCATTCAATCTCCCTATGATGGGAGAGAGAGAGAGAGAGAGAATGTGTGTATATAAGACAGAATTAATTAGCGTATGTGTGTGCATGTATATATGTGTGTGTGTGTGTGTGTGTGTGTGTGTGTGTGTGTGTGTGTGTGTGTGTGTGTGTGTGTGTATTTTGGAAACTGAGATAAAGACACAGAGATAATGATATAAAGATCAAGATTGTCGATATTAAATAAACCATGTGAAGAAAGGTTAAAGGAGAGAGTAAATCAAAAATCTGTTGGTAGCTCGAGAAGACGTAGAAAAAGAAAGAAAAAAAATTATGCAAATAAAACAAGAAAATTAAAATAAAATAAAACAAAATAAAGAACGAAACTTGAAAAAAGGTTTTCCTTGATCACAAAAGACCAAAAAAAAAAAAAAAAATCAATACTAAAAACTTATGTGGGAGGCTACCCGGTGTCGAGAGGTCTTTATTACTTTGCTGGTGCGGACTGATCTAGACAGTTAGAAATGGAGGCAAAAAGCCTGAAAATAATAGTACCCTTCAATATTTCAGTTCTTGGAAGATTGATTGGATGATTTTAATGGCATGCAAACTGTCGAGGATTAGTTTAGTTTACGCTTCAAAGTTAGGGAATCACGTTCAGTGTACGTTCACATTTATATATTAAGGATTTGTTTTTTGCACACAATTATATGATGAAAAGTCTAACCAAATAACAATAACTAGTAAAAGGCAGAAGAAAGAAAGAAAGAAAGAAAGAAAGAAAGAAAATTAGGATAATTTGAAGAAAGAAAGAAAGGAAGGAAGACAATGAGGATAACAAGTTGGAAGAAAAAGAAAGAAAGAAAGAAAGAAAGAAAATGATGATAACAAATTGAAGAAAGAAAGAAAGAAAGAAAGAAAGAAAGAAAGAAAGAAAGAAAATGAAGATAACTTGTTGAAGGGAAAAGAAAGAAAGAAAGAAAGAAAGAAAGAAAATGAGGATTGCAAGTTGGAGGAAATGAAAGTTAAGAAAGAAAGGAAAGCTGCGGCAAACAAGGTGGGGGGACGAAAAGAAAGAAAGAAAGAAAGAAAGAAAGAAAGAAAGAAAGAAAGAAAATGAGGATTACAATTTGGAGGGTAAAGAAAGAAAGAAAGAAAGAAAAATGGAGGCGATCAAGGGGGGGAGATAAGAAAAGGAAAGAAACCAAAAGAAATGAAAAGATGAGAAAAGAAAAGGAAAAAAAAAAAAAAGAAAAGGAAAAATGAAATAAAAGAAAAAGTAAAAGAAAGAACAAAAGCAGACACTGCGTATTGACTGAGAAAAATCAGTTTCTCTTCTTGAATAAAGCAAATATTAGAACAAAATAATGTGGCCAATAATCCTGGATGGAGGTGGGAATATCATTTGGATCCTGTAGCAAATATTTGGTCAAAGATTACGAAATATTTAGATTTCCGTTTTCATTTCTTTCTTTTCGCTGACACCGTATCCTGTACTTCTCTTTTCTTTTCTTTTATTATTTCATTGGATAATGGTTATATAGTTAAACATTTGAACATAGGCGACAAAAACAATAAATAAATAGATAAATAAATAAATAAATAGGTTCAATATTTATCAGATTCATAAAACGTTTCTCTACTACATTAAAAACCAGAATCTAAATCCTTCTTCATGCTTTTATCGTAATAAAAACTAGATGAAGTAAACCACATATGTCAGGTAAAAAATTAGGACTTAGGATGGATAGAATGATTTGTTTTTAGTGGAATGTCCACCCCTCTTGAGTTATTTTAGGTTTAGAGGTTCAGGAATCGCGATCATTGTATGTTCATATTGACAGTATGGTAAATCCGGGGAGTATAAAGTACCCACTATCATTGGCTGTACTTCCAGGTCTACACTTATTAAGTGTTCTAGTATCTGTTAGGGTCCCATATATTGGTCAAATAGATCTTTGCTTCTTTTTAATGGCATATCAACCTATGTGGGTTATTCAATGCTAATGCCTTCCTTTAAGAAGAATTGCCCAGTCGGCTGGGACAGTAGAATACATCGACTGCACCTCTGCAGAGGAGTAAGACCTCCAACGAGTGTCCTGATATGATACTAAACAATCTGATGGTGAGGTTTCAGTGATGCTGGGGCTCTGGGGAATGCGGAGCACCCCTTGATTGCCATTGCTCCCAGGTCCACTCTGGCCCGGAGTGGTAGCACCTGAAAAGGGTCATATCTATGGGTTAAATAGAACTTAACCGTGCTTTCTTCACAATACCGATTTTTGCATTTAAATTGCGTATTTATGCTAAATTGAATTGTTTAAGATACAACTGTTTTGACATTTAAACTGCGTACTTACGCTAAACTGAATTGCTCAAAATAGAACTGTTTTGACATTTAAACTGTGTACTTATGTTAAACTGAATTATCTGAAATAAAACTGTTTTGACATTTAACTCTGTGTATTGCCCAGTTGGCTGGGGCTGTAGAATACACTGACTGCACCTCTGCAGAAAGGTAAGACCCCCCCATGAGTGTCCTAAACGATCTGATGGTGAGGTCCCAGTAATGCTAGGGCTTTGGGTAATACGGAGCACCTCTTCATTGCCATTGCTCCCTAGTTCACTTTGGCCCGGAATGGTAGCACTTGATAGGGCCCTATCTATGGGTTAAATCAAACTAAACTGCATACTTATGTTAAACTGATTTGTTTAAAATAGAAATATTTTTGCCAATTAAACTGCGTACTTATATTTAAACTGATACTTATTCTAAACTGAATTGTTTGAAATAGATCTGTTTTTAAAATTGAAATTGTACTTACACTAAACTGAATTATTTATTATGGAAGTGTTTTAACATTTAACTGTGAGTAAACAAAATCTATAATTATACTAAACTGAATTAGGTGAATTAGAACTGTTTGAATAAACTGATTAGCTTGAAATATAAATCTTTTTTGGCAATTCAACTGTGTTAAACTGAATTATTTGAAATAAAATTGATTATTTGTATAAAAAAGGATTTGACATTAAATAACCTACAAAGGTTGATACGCCATAAAACCCAACCAACCAACCATTTGAAAAGAAAAGCAGTGGTACTATTTAAGCAATATAAAGGGTTTAAAAACTTTCTCTCATGCATTAGTCCAAAAGTGAATGAAAGAGCATTACAGGAGTCTGAACTTGCTAACTACAAAGTCACAATCAAGCACGTTAGCCATTACGCTACATGGAGTACATGGACTTTGAAATGTGTTAGTATTCAATATTCTCCGCCAAGACTAATATACGTGATATCATATAACAGCATGCAAACAAATGATTATTATTAAATAGAAGTAATTATATGAAATCAAACAATGAAGTGTAAATTATTGGTATCAAATAGAAATACTTGAAACCATACAACTGTGTGCAAATTATTTCTATAAGATAGGAATACATGATATCACATAAACCTGTGCCCGTGCTGTAATGGTTATCGTCGTAGGAAATGAACACGGCGACACGAGTTCAAATCCTGGACGACACTGATTACATATCACATAGCACTAATACCCTTGGGAAAGTTATGAATCTAATTATTCTCCCTCCAGCTATGGGTAAATAGTAGGGCAGACTGAGTTCTTCAGCCTTGGTGGGGCAACTAGTCTAGGAGAAGGAAAACTGTTAAGTGAGATGAATTGCTAGTGTTTCGCTATAAAACTGCGTATCTAAATGCAAATATCCTAGATATACATTTTCAAAATCTACATCTTATGACCCCACCTTATATATATTTATATATGTATATAGGGTTGTTATAAGATATCAATTTACAATATATATATATATATATATATATATATATATATATATATATATATATATATAATCTCTCTCTGTATTAGTATACGTATAATAATATGAAATATACATCTATCTATCTATCTATATATATATATATATATATATATATATATATATATATATATATATATATATATATATATATTGTCATCCACAGACAGATTGTTTCGTTGTATCACAATTCATTAGTGTGGCTAAATACGCAGGACGCTTCAAGTTGGGATTGAAAGCCGCCCAACTTTACGTTAGACTTTATATCAGACAACTCAGCCATCAATCGACATACGTCATATATTTGTCGCTGCCTCCCACCAGACACGACTTGACACAAGGTCAAAAGCCCGAAGGCCGATTAAAGTGGGGATAAAGGGGAGGGGAAGGTCGGGAAGGAGCCGAGACTCGAACCCTGCTTGTCAGTGCTGCTCATCGGCTCACTTAGTGCAATGTGAGCCTGATGAGGCAAGCAGTTTCACGAACCCAAATGTGGGTCCGGGCACGTATGCCAGTTTACGGCTTAACCTAGACGCTTGGTCTAGTGCCGTACAAGGGGGACAAAAGTGCAGCTCGCCCACCCGAAGGTTGCCCAGCCGAAGCTGGGGGCCTATTCGGCCCCGAGTCTGCTCTTGGTTTCGAGCACCCATCCGGCACGAATGCCAGACGGCCCAGCTAAAAAGCGTCGTAGCTTTTGTTTGTTTACATTTTGCCTTACCGGATACCAGAGTGCTTGATTAGATATCAATTCATCCGCGTAATGCAAAGCTCTTCTAATAAACTGAGTCCTCGGTTGCCGTTAAGCAAATATGTAAACAAAAGGAAAATAATGCTTATGAGTTATATCCCTTCGCTTAAGCTTGTGGGGTAAGATATCCGAGTAGCTTAAAGCCATCCGGGTTTCAATCTCTACGTGAAGCATTTCGCGTGTCTAGCACACTGATGAGTTGTGATACTCCAAAACTCTATCTGTGGATGACAATATATATATGTATATATATATGTATGTATATATGTATATATATATAAACATACATAATCTATCTATCTATGTAATCCTTGAACCTAAACGAGACTATAAGCGTTTCACTTCGTGTTAATGCCCTTGTGAAAGGCATGAATCCATCTCTTTCATGGCTATGCGTAAATAATCAAGCAAAATGGTTTCTTTAGCCGGGGTATGACAGTTTAGAAGAAAGAAAACAGTGAAATCAAACCTTCTGTACCCCGCTTAAAAATTGACTTTGTGCCACAACATGCTCGTTTTGCAGGAGCTGGGTAAATAGAATAATATTGTGTGTGTGTGTGTGTGTGTGTGTGTGTGTGTGTGTGTGTGTGTGTTATAGATAGGCTTGTAGTGTAGTGGTTATCGTCGTCGAGAACTGGACACGGAGAACCTAGATCAAATCGTAGACGAAGATGTTTATTTTACATATGGCGTTAGGTTTGGTTTGGTTTGTTGGGTTTTATGGCATATCAACCTTTGTAGGTTATTTAACGCCAAATCCATTTTTATGTAAATAATCTGTTCTATTTAAAACAATTCACTTTAGCATAAGTACACAGTTTAATTGTCAAAAACATTTCCATTTCAAACTATTCAAGCAGTTATATGTAACAATTCAGTTAAGTGTAAATACAGTTTTAATGTCGAAAAACAGTTTTATTTCAAATAATTCAGTTAAGCATAAGCAAGCAGTTTAAATGTAGGTACGCTTTAAGTGTCAAAAACATTTCTATTTCAAGCAATTCAGTTTACTCAAACAATTCATTTTAGCATAAGTATGCTGTCAGTTCTATTTAACCCATAGATAGGGCCCTATCAGGTGCTATCACTCTGGGTCAGAGTGGACCTGGGAGCGAGGGCAATGAAGGGGTACTCCGCGTTCCCCAAAGCTCCAGCACTGCTGGAACTTCACCATCAGATTGTTTAGTGTCATATCCAGGACACTCGTTAGGGGGTGTTACCCCTCTGCAGAGGTGCAGTCCGTGTATTCTACAGCCCCAGCTGACTGGGCAAACATATGGCGTTATAAACTTGGCAAAAATATGAAACCAACTATTCTCTCTCTACTATATAGGTCAATAATTGGACAGGCTGGACTGTAAAACCCTGGTTTTAAAAGTCATTTAAGAGAAGGAAAACTCTGGATTTAAACCTCTTAAAGGTTGGTTCAAATTGACTTTTGTCGCATCCTGCTCTTGCGCAGGGGTAAAGAAAATAGGTAAATATGTGTGTATGTGCATTAGAGAGAGAGAGAGAGAGAGAGAGAGAGAGAGAGAGAGAGAGAGAGAGAGAAAGTGGGGGCTATGTTTTTTTTTTGCGATTATTCAAACTGGAAGCGAAATCTCTTTGGTAGTTTTTTAAAAGGAAAAACTGACTGTGTTGGTATCTTTTTGGGATGATACATATAATTATGCCGAAACACTGAATAGGACCTCTGTTGAAGAGAATGTAATAACACCATGTTCTCTCTGCGAAAACTGTGGAATCAAGTCTATTTATGCTTCAATTTGGAAGTGACTATTAGCAGAAAAGAGGTGCCCGGATTAACCGTTTCCTTTGGGAAGGTTCTATTAGCAATGCTAACAAGAGATTAAAGCCATCATAGGAAATTGTAAGGGAAGTGTAAATAATATATGTCCAGTACCAAATTAAAACATCGGCTTTAGGGGCTGCAGCTTAGGGGCCTCAACCAGTTGGGGGTCTCCACTAGCAGAAATAAAGTGAAAATTTATTTAATCTGTGAATACTGAATCTATGTTTAAATAATCTAAATTATATGTGCAAATAGAGATAAGATAAAATAATCTATCTATTTATCTATCTATCTATCTATCTATTATTATTATTATTTACTCCTTGAGAGTTTTTCACATCAGTATTAGCTGATGGTTCTTCACTGGAGTTTGAGTGACAGCAAGTCTCCTCAAGCCTCCAGAACTCTTCTCCGTTTTCTGGCCGTTCTCAATAATACTGTAGTTTGAACAGTTTCCTCTCGTCTTCCTACCTCCATGTCCTCCAATCCCTTTAATAATCCTTTAGTTACTGTACCAAAAGCACCAGTCACAATTGGTATAATTGTCACCTTCATTTTCCATAGTGTTTTCAATTCCCTAGCAAGGTCGAGGTACTTATCCTTCTTTTCACTTTCTTTCAGTTTTATTCTGTGATCAGCCAGGACAGCAAAGTTCACCATTTGTCAAGTTCTCTTTTTTTTGGTTGATTTTTATTAGGTCTGGTCTTCTGGCCGAGATTAGGTGATCCGTTTGTATGTCAATGTTCTGTAGGAGTTTATGTGTGTCATTTTCAAGGACAGATACTGGTTTGTGCGTATACCATTTGTTCGTGTGGTCAAATTTCAATTTCTTGCTCATATCTCAGTGGATCACCTTGCCCACCCAGTCGTGTCTAGTCTTATACCCCTTCTGTGCCAATTTGCTGCATTCCCTTATTATGTGATTGATGGTTTCATCTGCACTACTACATAGCCCACATCTGCTATTTTGTTGCGTATAATCTATTCTCGCTTTGATATGATAGGTTCTTATAGCGTTGTTTTGTGCTGCTCTTAGGAGAGATTCTGTTTCACTCTTAAAGTTTCTTTTTTTTAGCCACGTCCAGGCTTACTCGTGTGGGATGTTGTTTATTAGTCGTTTAAAACGCTTTTCTTCCTACTTTTGTTTCCTATTTATTGTCATTCTGTTGTCTATTGTGTTGTCAGTATCGTTTCTGATGGCTGTAATCAGTCCTCCTTCGTGCTTTTTCTAAGTAGACCTCGAGTCGTTGTATCGATGCGCCAACACTGTTTTCAATGCTAGCAACTCTTCTTCCACCTTCCTTCCTTTCTTGATTATTATAATTATTATTATTATTATTATTATTATTATTATTATTATTATTATTATTATTATTATTATTATTTCCCTCTCTCTCTCTCTCTATATATATATATATATATATGTGTGTTCAAAAAAGGTAATTTGGGAATTATCCAATTTGATAATATTTAAGAGGATTCTTATAAATCTCCATGAGTGCCCAATTGATATATAAATTCATAAATTGAATACTGAGCAAGTAAAACATATGACGATGTTTTGAGTTCTTCTTCCAATTATATATATATATATATGTATATATATATATATATAGTGTTGTAACAGAACTTGAATTATTCATTCAGATTTAGAGATTTAAATATAGAATTCTTCTTGAATATTGATCAGTTGGCTGGGGCTGTAGAATACACCGACTGCACCTCTGTAGAGGAGTAACCCCACCCAACGAGTGTCCTGGATATGACACTAAACACTCTGATAGTGAGCTTTCAGTGATGCCGGGGCTTTGGGGAATGAGTAACACCCCTTCATTGCTATTGCTCCCAGGTTTACTCCGGCCCAGCGTGGTAGCACCTGATAGGGCCCAATTTATGGGTTAGATAGAAAGGCATACTTATGCTAAACTGAACTGTTTAACTAAACTGAATAGCTTGAAATAGAAATGCTTTTAACAATTAAACCGTACTTACATTTAAACTGCGTGCTTATGCTAAGCTGAATTATTTGCAATAGAACTGTTTTTTGACATTGAAACTGTACTGTTATATATAGAATTGTTATATATAGAACAGTTTTGACATTTTACCATGTAAACAAAATCTGTACTTACGCTAAACTGAATTAAAAATATTTTTGACAATTAAACTGTGTACCCATGCTAAACTGAATTGTTTGAAATAGTACTGATTATTTACATAAAAATTGATTTGGCGTTAACTAACCTACAAAGGTTGATATGCCATAAAACCCAAACAACCAACTAACCCTCTTGAATATATAAATATATATATATATATATATATTGTAAGAGAGAGAGAGAGAGAGAGAGAGAGAGAGAGATCCTAAGGCAAACAGAACACGCGAAAAGAAAATTGTACGTTTCGCATATATATATATATATATATATATATATATATATATATATATATACGCGCAACATATATATATATATATATATATATATATATATATATATATATATATATATATATATATATATATATATATATATAAACCCTGGCACCCCTGTCGTAACGGTTATTATCTTAGGAAATGGACTCGACTAGCTGAGTTCTAATCATGGACGTGATTGTTTGCATTTCACTTCGTGCCAATAACCTTTAGAAAGGCGTGAAATCATTTTGCCTTCCCTTAACTTTGGCTAAATAATAAAATAATAAGAATGACTGGATGTTGTTGGCAGATTTTGTGGCACCCGTTCTTCATTTCTCTAGGATAGTGTAGGGCGTGTAATGGTTAGCAAGGTACTATTTACCCAACCCCTCCGCTCGGGCAGGATATGACACAAGGTCAATTTTTAAGCGGAGTTTAACAGGTTTGAATTCAGAGTTTTCCTTCTCCTAGACTAGTTGCCTCACCAAGGCTGAAGAACCTAGTCCGTCCTACTATTTATCCATAGCTGGAGGGAGAATAAGGGGGTTCATACCTTTCCCAAGGTAATGGTTAGCAAGGTAAACTAACAAACCTTCTCGAGTGAGTTCGATTCTCACTGGCTGCACAATTCATATGGCCATTTGCCATATCTAAGTGAAAAGATTAGTAATTCACGTTTCTGGGATTGTGTACAAAAAAGAACCCCCCCCAAAAAATGTTTAGAAACAGCTACATAAAAAATACAGATATGAACGTACGTTGAACGCGATTCCATAACCACTTGGCATAAAAGAAAACTAGATGGATTGACATGCAATTAAAATCGATCAACGAATAAAAGATTCAATCAATGAATCAATCGATTCGATCAACGAATCAAAGTGCGACCGTTTCCACATAAGCTTTTACCACAATAAACAAAACCCCTGTGTTAGCAGTCTAGAGTTTTACTTCCTTAAATGAACTGCCGATGACTACCCATGATTCACCCTCGACAGTAGTCACTTTATTTGTTGACTGTTTTGCACGTCCCCCCAACTTCATATAAATATAGGCCTCATGGTTTGGAAACCTGCAAAGCGCTCTTCTCTCAAGCTGCATTTTTTTTATTGTTCTGAAATTGTTAGTTTCATAAAATAAAATTAATCTTTCTTTAATCTTTTAGCTTTTAAAAAAATCATACTGGTTACCAAACAATGTCTGTTACACAGATGTCTACAAAATCTTAATTCGGTACTTTATCAGCCTGTGATAATTTTTTATTTGTTTGTTATACAATGTGTCTCAATATACATGGAATCCATGTGACTGCTAATAACTCTACTAATAATAATGTGTTCGTTTTTGTTTCACCTTTGAAAATAGTATGCTATAAGAACTACTAATCCTCGGTTAAATGCTTTGGTCAGGAGTGGAAAAATATTTTGTGTCACAACTTAGTTGGAGACAAAATCATTCAAAACTCTCTCAAAATAGATGCAACAATATGATAATGATTTATCACCGAGATATATCGTGGAAGCTGATATAATAACAATTTCAAAAAAGATAAATTTAATGTCTCAAGTTTAAACGAAGCATTTTTTTACAGGACGGGTTCAACATGACCGCCATTGCACTTCTCTCGGTAAAAAAAATCATTATCATATTAATAAGTAAAAAAATTAAGTAAAGTTGGCGACCAGAGTCAAGGGTGACCCAAAGGCTTCCTTTTCAATAGCTACCACACTCAGGTGTAAGGGATAGCCCTACTTCATTCCCTGGATTGCTCCACTTTACCTTTGATCATTACCTTATAGTGCTGAGAGTTAAGAAAGGCGGCATCAAGTACCATTTTTTGAGTCCTTGGTATGACTCGATCTGGGATTGAACCCCAGCTTCCCGGAACAAACACTCTACCCATTAGGCCAATGGTCCATCATATCAATGAGTTGCATCTATTTTGAGACACTCTGTTGTTTAGTTTACCTTCTTAGAATACAAACTTTCATGGGCTATTTAATGCCAAAACCATTCTTGTAGAAGAACAGTTGTGGTACTAATTAACCCATAACTGAAAAGATAAGAGATTCTTACCTTTCCCGAAGCTATTAGATCCAAAGTGAATCTAATAGCGCGACAGGAATTCGAACCCACCTACTACAATGTCACACGTCAGCTATTACGCCACGAACACACTCCCTCGGATGTTCTGGAATAATTTTATGTATACTCACATAAGCTTGTGTATCAGTTTATGTGTGGTTGCCTTGTTCGTGTAAATATTTCCGAGCATCGGATAAGCAATTAACATATTGTTTAGATGTCAGGTTTAAACATGGCAATTATATAGTAGAGAGGCAAACCCAGGCTTAGTACATAATTGATAGCGAAATATTATCCGTCCATAAAGTATACAATTACCCTAAAAACGAGAATAAATTAAAAAGAAAACTTCAAATTTGGCAAAAAACCCAAAAGAAAAAAGAAAAAAAAAAACAGTTTTGTGGACATAGAAAAAGAAAACAAATTAATCCTATTCGATTTATTGATTAGTGAATTTAAATACTGTACCATAGTAGACAAAGATACAGTTACACATTCCAATTCAGCCCAACAATGACTATTGTACTTCTGACAACACTCGTTCGATACCCGCAGCCCAGTTGGCTGGGGCCATAGAATACGCTGACTTCCCCGCTGCAGAAGGGATCAAACATCTCCCTACCCAAACGAATTTTCTGGATAACCACTAAACCCCTTGATGATGAGGCTCCAGTCTTGAAGCTTCGGCGAATGTAGAGCACTTCTTCCTTTTTTTTTTTTACTCCAAGTTCCACTCAGACCCAAAGGGTTAATACCACTTACAGTCCAATATATGGTCAAATAAAATTGTTTAATCATTTACTAGACTTAAAATCTTTTACTAGACTTAAAATCTTTTATATGAAATAGAATTGCAAGTGTTAAATTACAATACTTGAAACCATTTAACTGTGTGCAAACAAATGAGCCTTAGTTCGTTTAAAAACAATATTACCAACAAACAATTCTTATACAAAACGTATATTTTAGATTTATGGATAAAAAGGATTTGGCATTAAATGCCATTAAAGGTTTGATATGCCGTAAAACACAACCAACCAAACGAACATCGATAGCCCGTTCTGCAATGGATATGTGGCAATGTCATCCTTAACTTTTCCTTTCTAGTGTCCAATATTATATATATATATATATATATATATATATATATATATATATATATATATATATATTATTGATAAATAGATGCATAGATAGATAGATAGATAGATAGATATTGATGTATATGATATTTTCGTACGCTGGTCTTACCACTACGACACTTTTAAGATGTCTTACTATGCACCTTGACGATTCCAGTTCCATAGCCTTAAATCTTAAAACCCTCAAATACCCAAATTCAAATTTAGAAAAATTCTAGTTGAAAATACCACTATAATAAATTTGAAAGGATCTTAAGAAAATAAGTCAAAATGTTTTATTATTATTATAATTATTATTATTATGTGTGTGTGTGTGTGTGTGTGTGTGTGTGTGTGTGTGTGTGTGTGTGTGTGTGTGTGTGTGTGTGTGTGTGTGTGTGATCAAAACAGTTAATCCGGAGTTGGGAACAATTCCAAGCAGGACAATTTGATTTTTTAGAAATAGAATATTAAAGTTAAATCACCCTGGTCAAGAGCTCAATGTACTCAGCAATCTACAGAGCAAATAATTTTTTAAAAATAAAAAACCAACAATAGGTCACATTAAGATAATAAGATTTTAGATTTATTTTCATTCCATCTTGATTAATATCAATGATTTTTAAAAGGATGGAAATAAATCTATTTTCTTAATGTGGCCGATTGTTTTTTTTATTTTGAAGAAAAATATATGTGTCTAATATGTGGATTATATATATATATATATATATATATATATATATATATATATTATATATATATACAGTAGCGTCCAAAACTAAGGGACAAATTTTAAAACCTAATATTTGTTAGAAATAACAATTGTGAAAAGCTGAAATTTTGACAACTGGTAGTCGTTATCATCCATAATAACATACTAAAATTTGAATCATTTTCAAAGGATAGATAAAGAGTTATAACAATTACTTATTTATTTTCAAAATAGGATCATCCAAAAGTAAGGGACAAAATTGAGAAAAACAATATAAACAGTATGCTATATTCAAACTTTTTGATTTCCTCTAAAGAATAAGTCTTACTTATTTGCATCAGCCGGCACCATGTACGTTGCATCAGCCGGCACCATGGCGAAACGCCAAAAACTTGATTACTCTGTGAGACAAGCTATTGTGAAGCTACACAAGGAAAAGCACACCATTAGAGAGATTTCAGAGAAAGTTAAACGTTCCAAGAGTGTTGTAGGCAGGGTTATTAAATCCTACAATGATACTGGCAAAATAGTGCTTTTAAAACCGGCAGACTCCACAAAGCTTCGGCAAGAGAAGATCGAATAATGCAGCGTATGTCATTAAAGGACCGTTTTAAGTCTTGTACAGAAATTAAAAGGGTTATGAATAGTACCTCATGTGTTAATGTGTCAAGACAGACTGTTTCTAGACGACTGCAAGAAATAAGGCTGTTTAATCAAACCCCAAAGAAGAAACCACTTGTTAGTTCTAAGAATAATAATAAGAGATTAGAGTTTGCAAGCAGGTATGTAATTTGGACAAATGAAAATTGGGCAAAAGTATTTTTCAGTGATAAAAGCAACTTCAATTTGTTTGGAAATACTGGAAAAAACAATGTAAAGAGACGTGTTGGTGAAAGATTAAGTGCAAAGTGTACTAAGAAAACTGTCAAGTTTGGGGGCGGAAGCGTCATGGTATTTGGAATGTTTTCTAGCCAAGGTACAACGCCTCAGGTCCGGTTACAAACTCGTGTATACGCGCAGATCTATAAAAACATTGTTCAAGATCATGTTGTGCCAATCATACAGAATTCAGGTTTCGATAGGGCTACCTTTAT
>OY757940.1:59387259-59462259 GCA_963585895.1 Sepioteuthis lessoniana
AAACAATTCAGTTCAGCATAAGTACAGTTTCAATATAAAAAAACATTTCTATTTCACGGTATTCAGTTTAGTCAAACAGTTCTATTCCAAACAATTCAGTTCAGCATAAGTACAGTTTCAATATCAAAAAACATTTCTATTTCACGGTATTCAGTTTAGTCAAACAGTTCTATTTCAAACAATTCAGTTCAGCATAAGTACGCAGTTTTGTACATTTAACCCGTAGATAGGGCCCTATCAGGTGCTACCACTCCTAGCCAGTTTGGACCTTGGAGAGATGGCAATGAAGGGGTACTCAGCATTCTCCAAAGCTCTAGCATCACCGGGGTCTCATCATCCGATTGCTTTGTGCCATATCTAAGATTCTCGTTTGGAAGTGGGGGGGAGGGTCTTACCCCTCTGCAGAGGTGCAGTCGGCGTATTCTACAGCTCCAACCGACTGGGCATTTATTAGTGAGTGTGTGTGTATGGGTGCATGTATGTATGTGTGTAAGCAGGTTGGTCCTTCATTATTCTTTCCTTATTACATGTATGTGTGCGTGAGAGAGTATGAGTGTGTATATCTGTATGTATGTATGTATGTATATGTACTTGTGTGCATGTGTGTATGTGTATAAGCTGGTTCATCTTTCATTATACTTTCATTCTTATATCAATAAGTATCTCTGGCAGGGCTTTTGTGAATGTGTGTTTGTGTGTGTGTGTGTGTGTGTGTGCTTGGACGTACGCTTGTGTTCGTTTGTGTTTGTATGTGTGCGTGCGCACGCGCGTGTGTAATTCCTCCTTTCACCTTTATTTTATATATATATATATATATATATATATATGCAAATTTCATTAAACATAATAGACATTTTATGTCTACATATTTTCTTCTGAATCCGTTCGAATTCCCGTATTACTTTTATCGTATTCGGGGGGAATTGATTTAGGTATTGTCCATAGTTGTATGTATCCCTAGTACTTTCTGCCCGACTTTGGGCCATCATCAGGGGAGGATCTATTACAAAAGTGATGTAACTTTTGTTTTAGCAAATTACTACTGTGTAAGGACGTCTTTGCTGTTGGGGATTATGGCGTTTGCTTTTAAATGTAATTCTGTAAATAGTGCCAGTAGCTAAATACATTTAAGTATGTTAGCACTGGTTTGAAAATTAATTCTACTAAGTGCTGGTTGCAGGTTTCTAATATATAGTGCTTCGAGAATCTGAAGTTTTTGTTTATTATTTTGATGTTCTAATATTGTTGTGTTGTCGGTGAGAATTTTTCGTAGTTGTGTTGTTGGGCATGAATGTTTTTTTAAATGCTGAGCTATTGAACTTGTGTCAGAACACAACAATACTCGAACATCTAAATAATAAACAAAAACTTCAGATTCTCGAAGCACTATATATTAGAACGTACTTAAATGTCTTTAGCTACTGGAACTATTTACAGAATTACATTTAAAAGCAAACGCCATAATCTCCAACAGCAAAGACGTCCTTACACAGTAGTAATTTGCTAAAACAAAAGTTACATCACTTTTGTAACAGATTCTCCCCTGATGATGGCCCAAAGTCGGGCAGAAAGTACTAGGGATACATACAACTATGGACAATACCTAAATCAATTCCCCCCGAATATGATAAAAGTAATACGGGAATTCGAACGGATTCAGAAGAAAATATGTAGGCATAAAATGTCTATTATGTTTAATGAAATTTGCATTGACGAAGAAATGCTGCCTAAATATACATATATATATATATATATATATATTCGTGGTTTTGAGTGTCAGCGTTTAAGTATGAACGTCTGAGTGCGTGCGTATGTGTAAGCATGTGCGTGTACAGGCACATGTGTCTTTGTGCACCTGGAAGTGCGTACTTGTGTGTGCACATGCTTCATTCATGTATATTGTTATGTGTATGTTTTTTCTTTATGTGTGTTGCAACCCTACACATCTAGGAATGGGAGATGATTATAGATTAACGCTACCCACACCACCACCGTTTTTCCCGCCAAAACACTTAGAAAACAGTGCACCAGAGCGTGTATTTTCGCACGTCTTCTTCTGTAACTAAGCAACGATAAAGCATTTTTGTGTTCTTAATTGGTGCTATTTTCCGCTGACACTTGTACCTTACAAACGGAATGCTTCGCGTCAGGATCATTTAAGCCAACCACTTTGTATCTAATGCCCCTAGGAGGAATCACAGATCAATATTTAGATATTTTAAGTTGCTATAAGGTGTCCTTTCTGTCGTCTTTCTATGCGATGTTTTGCTTTTTAGTTTCATTATTTTTTTTTCATTGTTTCAGTGTATTATCTAGGGCGCTATTTTCGGTCAAAAATTACCTCTTTTACAATTCAAATCTAACCTCGGTTTTTAAGTTTTCATCTAAAATTTCAATGATTTAATTAGAATATAAAGATAATATTATACCATATTTAGAAATACATAAAAAGATGCATGAACTTGTTTGGTTCCCTTTGGGACAATTTAGTCACCGTAGGTACCATAATAAATAAGGCAGTCCTAGTATAGTAGTGGCTGACGTGTTGGACTGCGACATCGTAGTGAACACGTTCGAATTCGAGTTGTGCAATTAAGTTCATTTTCAGGTTAATACTATTGGAGAAATGTATGACCCTCTTTCTTTCTCCAGCTATGGTTTAATTACTGTTCTACAATGATGGTTTTGGAATTAAATTATCCACGAACGTTGATATGCGCTAAAAATAAATAAATAAATAAAAACAAATCAAATGCGTTCTCAGCCATGGATAAATAGTAATACTATTGTCCTTCTACAAGGATGGTTTTGAAACAAAATAACCCATGAAGGTTGATATGCCTTTAAACAAAGAAACCAAACCAAACCAAACCAAACCAAAATCGTTCCTTGCTATGGGTAGCTAACAATAATACTGTCCTTCAACAAGGATGGTTTTGAAATAAAATATCTCATGGAGGTCGATATTCCATTAAAAGAAGCAGAAACAAAATCAAACCAAATACGTTCCCAACGATTGCTAAATAGTACCACTAATCTCCTTCTACAAAGAAGGCTTCACCATTAACTAACCCACTATGTTTGATATGCCATTAAAACAAAGAAACTAAACTAAGTGTGCAGTGTCGGTGAGTCTTAGATCATGTAGACTGGATGGCCTGTTGAGGGTAAGACCCCTACAGAAAATCCCCTGGTATGGCACTAAACTGCATCTGATGGTGAGTCTCCATTACTAGATATCTAAGGAATATGGAGTACTGCTTCAATGTTTACGAACCACTCCCAGGTCCAACCTAACCTGGGGTAGTTCTTCTTCTCAGGGTGGCATCTACGGGACAAATCAATCAGTTAGATAGGAACAAAAATGATCGTGTGCAGAAAAAAGACCCAGTGCAATAAATAAATAAATAAATAAATAAAATTACCTTGTGCAAAAAAAAAAAAAAAAAAAAAAAATCACGTAAAACAATCTCCAATCAAACGCAGAATACAATGAATGCGATTTCCTAACGTCATAACTAAACCTATATTGTTTGACATGCCGTTTAAATCAATCAATCAAATTGTATGGAGTGCAAAGAATTTTATTTCAAGAGAAGCAAATATTGTTTTAAAAATATAAAAACCCTAATAAGACCTCTCATGGACAATTGTACCCTGGCCTAGGGTCTTGTGTCTAGATATGAAAATTACAGTGTAATATTGAAATTTGTGAGCATGCAAAGAAGGATGACAAAAATAATAAACAATTAAAAGAGAACAGTTACAGAGAGTGATAAAGAAATTAGGATTAAATTCTTTTTTACAAAGAAGAATGAGAGGTAATCAAACTAAAATTTTAAAAATTATTAATGGAATTTCTTACTATGGTCGACATTTTTTCAATATTTCTCTGCGTTATTTTTTTTGTCAAGACAAAAACCAAGTGTGCTTACCAAATTGACTTTTTTTTTTACTTAATTGTGTAAAATACTTTTGAACAATTTGCTTAATCAGATCAAAAAAGGCAATAGTATAAAAGATTTTAAGATTGAATTGGATGGTTTAAGAAATAATATGTAAAAGAAAGAATTTAAGAGGACATTTTGGGAAGGATCCTGATGAATTACTTAACAGAATTTGATCTCTTTATAGGTATTGTATAAATAGTGTATTTTTGTAGACAAAGACTTTTTTGACGATTGATGTAAGAAGATCATAAACAGGGAAGATAACCCAGGAGTCATGACAAAAAAAAATAATTATCGATCACTAACAAATGAAAAGAAACACTGGCGTCTCCATGTTAACATAGCACATTTCATAGAGCAACATGTTTGGTTATAAACTTTGGTTTTGTTTTGGTTTGTTTTATGTTATATCAACCATTGTAGGTGATTTAATGCCAAATCCGGTTTATTCATGTATACCAAATATATATAAATTCGTAAACAAAGTTGAATGGTTCCAAGTATTGCTATGTATCACTAACATCAGTCATTTGTGTACAAAGATTTAAATGATCAAACAGTTCGACTGGAAACGATTCAATTTAACATAAGTCAACAAAGTTAAATGGTTCCAAGTATTGATATGTGTCATCGACAATTCAATTAACAATCAGTCAGTTCTTTACATACAGTTAAATGTACAAACAGCTCTTTTTGAAACAATTCAAGTTAGCATAAAGTCATTTGCTTGTATTCAGTTTAAATGTCAATTGACAGTACCCTTTCAGGCGCAGCCATTCCGGTACAGGGTGGACCTGGGAGCGATGGCAATGATTGGGTAGTCTGCATTGCTCAAAGCTCCAGCCTTACCGGAGCCCCTAATGTCATATCAAGGAGTCTCGTTGTGGAGGATGGTCTTACCTCTCTGCAAAGATGCAGGTGGCATATTCTACAGACCCAACTGACTGGGCTTCGTTACTCACGGAATAGCTAATTAGGTAAACAATCTAATAATTGTATATATGTACCAAATCCATCCAATCAAGCAGAATGTGACTCAAGGTCATTTTTAAACGGAATTTAGCAGGTTTTCCTTCTCCTGGACCGGTTGCGATACCAAGATTAAAAAGTTTAGTCTACCTTACTATTTACTGTAACTAGAAAGTAACATGTTGGATTCCTACCTTTCCAAAGTGTATTAGCCCTATGTGAAATACGAACACCCTAGTCCTGTATTTGAACTCGTTTTGTTGTGTCCATTTCCATGGATAATAACATTCACCACAAACACCTCCCAATAAAACTCTGACTCCATATCTGTAGATGAGTAAGACTTCCCCAACGGGTGTCCTGATTATGACACAAGATTATCTGATGGTGAGGCTTCTGTAATGCTGGAGCTTTGGGAAACGCAGAGTACCCCAAACTTTCCAGTGCTCTCTGATCTACTTGGGCACAGCTGTGGTAACACTTGATAGGGTCCTAGCTATGGGCCAAATAGAACCAAGCTCTGTCCTTAGGCTAAATTGAATTATTTCAAATAGAAATGTTTTAACATTTTTCTATGTGTAAACAAAAAACTATATTATACTAAACTTAATTGTTTAAAACTTTTATCAAAAAGACTCAATTCGGCGTTAAATTACCTGAAGAGGGTTGATACTCGTAAAACAAAACAAATCATCAACCCAATAAAAAAGTTTCGTAATAATTCAAAATAAATCGAACTAAATATCTTGCTCAATATTTCGCTTTTCCCGTAACCTGGTTTAATCGCAGAGGGAATACAATGTACCGTATCTTTGGTAGGAATAGACAGGCATAACCTGGTGGAGCCTGGCAGAGCTCATTCTTCTCCAGGTCATTGGGCAGAAATAGTCAGGCACAACCCGGTGGAGCTCATTCCTCTCCAGGTCCTCAACTGCTCTCAATTCAGATTCTTCCTTCTCCTAGACAGTTTGCCCTACCAAAGTTAAAGAACCCAGTCTGCTCGACTATTTACTCATAGCTTAATGGAGAGTAGTTGGATTCATGCCTTATCCTAAGGGTATTAGCACAATGTGAAATGCAAATAGTCCCATCCAGGATTTGAACTAGTGTAGCCGAGTCCAAATCCTACGATGACAACCGTTACCCAACAAGCGCCTCCAAATACGAATAACATCAAAACTCCAGATACGATCAGATCACCGACGATAAACAGCAACGAGTCAGTTCAGTATTGTGATGGGTGATCACTTAAGAACAGTATCTACAAAAAGCAATCTCATGTCAGAACAAAATTTAGTTAATTCTTATTGGATTAAATGCGTCTGATTAGTAAGTTTGCGGAGAACGTAGAAAGCTTTAAAAAAGCAGTCAGGAAATTTCTTCATTCATTTAAAACTAGGTTGAATATCGTGAAGACATCTTGTTTAAAAGAAAATCCGATTGCAAATAAAAGTCCATTTCATAACAAGATATTCATCAATAAATGGTGGCGAAGAAAACAGAACCATACATTTTGCAAACAGATAAAAATATAATTTCTACAATTGAAATGAATATAAGAAATTCAGTTATCAATGGGTCGGGAGACCTGGGTTTAATTCCAGGTCGCGTCATACTAAAGACTTTTAAAATGATACTTGATACCTTCTTGCTTAACACTCAGCAATATAAGGTACGTATCAAGGGTAAAGTAAATAGAAAAGTGGTTAAATCAAACATTTACAACGGGTTTAGTTGTAATATTTCGTTCTTTATTCAAGGAAGAACTTTTTCAAGCAGAAGTAGTTCTCCTTGAATAAAGAACGAAATATTATTGCTAAACGCATTGTAAGTGACTGATTTATCCACTTTTCCACTTGTTTTTATTATATATATATATATATATATGTGTGTGTGTGTGTGTGTGTGTGTGTGTGTGTGTGTGTGTGTGTGTGTGATCCACTAACAGACTGTTTCGTTGTATCACAACTCTGCAGTGTGGCGAGACCCACGAGATGCATCAGGCTGGGATTGAGACACGACTGACTTTATGTCATTCGGATAACTTACCCCAACTTCATCGCTCCTCTCAGCATATGTGGAAGAATTTTTCGTATATATTTATCGACATATACACTCATAGGCTACCATAGTGCTCAATTCAAGAGAATAGCTTTGCATTTTCTGGTAGAATATAACCATTAATTCCCTACTCAAGTGCTCAATCCACGGAGGAAGTATATATATATATATATATATATGTATATATATATATATATATATATATATATATATATATGTTTAATTTAATAAAATCGAATCCTTGTCGTTTTGGAGTTTGTTTGTTTTTCTTTCAAGAAAATTTTGATTAAATTGTCTATGCTTAAACCAGAATCCGTCCTTGAAAATGAAACCCATAAAAACTTTCTGGAACTTTGAGATCCAAATGGATCACCCCTTTTAGAGCAGAAGAGTTGATTAATTAAAGAAAAAAAAACTTGTCATCTTGATCAGTGTACCCTTCTAGAAAAGAAAAAAGGATAAAAACGAAGAGATTTGCAAAATCTTGGATCTTGCTCGCCCAGTCGGCTGGAACTGTAGAATATACTGACTGCACTTCTGCAGAGGGGTAAGACCCCCACCAAATGAGTGTCCTGTATATGACACAAAACAGTCTGATGGTGAGGTCCCAGTAATGCGGGGGCCTTGGGGAATACGGTGCACCCCTTCATTGCCATTGCTCCCAGGTCCACTCTAACCCGGTGCGGTAGCACTTGATAGGGCCCTATATATGGGTTAAATAGAACTAACGGCATACTTATGCTAAACTGAATATCTTGAAATGGGGGAGTTTTTTGACTATTGAACAGTGCTTACATTTGAACTGCGTGCTTGTGCTAAACTGAATTATTTCAAATTGAACTGTTTTTTGACATTGAAACTGTATTTACACTAAACTAAATTGTTTAACATAGAACTGTTCTGATATGTAACTGTGTGTAAACAGAACTTTTACTAAACTGAATTAGCTGAAGTAGAATTGCTTGACTAAACTATATAGCTCGAAATAGAAACGTTTTTTTACAATTAAACTGTACTTACATTTAAACTGTGTGCTTTTTCTAAACTGAATTGTTTTAAATTGAAGTATTTTTGACATTGAAACTGTACTGTCCACTAAACTATATTGTTATATATAACTGCTTGAATAGTTTGAAATAGAAATGTTTTTGACAATTAAATTGTGTACTCTTGCCAAACTGAATTGTTTGAAATAGAACTGATTATTTACATAAAATGGATTTGGCGTTAAATAACCTATAAATGTTGATATGGCATAAAACCCAACAAACCAAACCAAACCTTGGATCTCGCTAGCTGGCTAAAAGAAAAAAAAAGACGCGGGGAATATGATGGTGGTACAAATTATAGGTGAAACTCTGAAGAATGATGAAAAGTATCCAGACCATAGCACTGTTCAGATCGGCTAAGATATTTAGAAGAGTCATGGAGATCCGAGAAGACTTGCTGTCACTCAGACTTCGGAAAAAAACACATGTGAAATAAATGTGAAAAATATGCACAGATTGAAAGTTATAAATATACATATGAAAAAAAAAAAAAATAAAAGGGAAAATGAATAAACTGAAACACAGAAAACAGATTCAAAATAACATTTCATTTCTATTTCATATAGACGTCATGGTTTTGAATGTTTTTTTTTTACATCTTGTATTTACCAAATCTATCATTTTCCGAATATATATATATATATATATATATATATATATTCGGTTTCGAACCCAGCTTCGGGAATCTAGCCTGTCTAGCCACACTGATGAGTTCTGATAGAACGAAACAGATCTGTCTGTGGATGACAATATATATATATATATATATATATATATATATATATAAGAACAGATTATTGGTACAGGATAACTTATATAAACATACAATTAGGGGAATCATATGTGATTTTGGGGAACAAAATAAAAAAATTAAAGGATAGAAGGGCCCTATATATATATATATATATATATATATATATATATATATATATATATATATATATATATATTAAAATAGATGGGTCCACGAAAAGATTTGTATTTTTTTAGAATTTATTTATTTACAAATCTCTTCGTGGACCTACCTATTTTAAAATATTTTTATTTCCTCTTTGGATCTACAATGAAAATTATATATATATATATATATATATATATATATATATTAGTTTCATTTTTATAGCTTTTCTATGATTCTGACAGTGGGGGAAAAAAAACAGATGATTCAATTTTTAAATAAAAAATATTGCACAAAATATATTGGAAAAAATTCCATAAAAAAAGAAAAGACTAAAAATATTCATAGTGCTTAAAAATAATCAACCAATATCACAATGCCTAGTCAAAAGTAAAACACAGACAGAATACCTTGAGCTAACACGTAAAAGAGCTCAAAACAATAAGTAGAGCGACATTCGAATACCAACATAGCCAGAATCTAACGAGGTTTCATCAACCTGGATCATCAAGACAACTCTAACTAAAAAAGGTCGGATAAAATGACAATTTATTGAGTAAAAGGCAGCCAAAAAGTATAAGAAAATTAGCATCTAAGAAAAAAAGAAAAAAGATATATTTTACAAGTCTAAATTTCTGAGACGAAGCTTGTTGATTATTATCATTAAGGCTTTTTCGGACTATTGTCTTCATCTTTACTGTTATTATTGTTGTGGTAAAATATACGAAGGTGAGACAGGTCGCCCATAAAAAGTAAGGCTAGAAGAACACTGGGAGGTAGTCGTACGAGGTGAGATTAAAAAGTCGGGTATGGCGGATCATATATGGAAGAAAAAGGGAAACTATCTTCCCTTATGGGACAAAGTTGAAATAATTGATAGGGCTGAACATTGGAGGATTAGACGCCTGAAGGAATTAGCACATATGTTGTGCTACAATGACCTGCTGAGTAGACCAAGTATAGAGTTGAATACAATATGGGAACCGATAATTAAGAAGGTTACATGAAAAAAAATCTGAATATGAGCACAGGTGAAAAATCATATATAATAGTAGTAATTCTACTCAAGTAAGAACATTAAGTTTATAAGTCCCAAAAATCCAGTCTGAATTGTCCAGCAGGACACTTGACGGAACTTTTATAGGTATTGGTTCCCTAAGCTTCTAAAGGAGACAATCAGCTGGAGGTTGCTGGTTCAATCCTGACTACAAGCAGGTAACAATATAGGAATACTTAATGCTTGTACCTAGTTTTGGCTAACGGAATCAGAACAGGGGACCCCAGTGGATTCAATAAAGGACGTAGTTCGAAGTTTTGGGAAGGTTCCCGAGTTCGACAAACACCTGATGAAGGCCGGAAGACATATCGGCCGAAACGTAGTGGAATTAACAATAAAGATGAAGACAATAGTCCAAAAACATTTAATGATATATTTTACCTCCAAGTAAACTAGAACTTTTTATGCTTATAAAGATTAATATCTCCAAATTTTGGTCGAATAATTATTATAGGAAAATTTATGATAATATATATATTTTCAATATATATATATATATATATATATATATACATATGTTTGTGTGTGCGTGTGTGTGTGTGTGTGTGTGTGTGTGTGTGTGTGAATACATAGTTTTCTTGCTCCAAGCTCGGTTGATATTCCTGGGTTAAAGAACATAGTCTGCCCTACTATTTACTCATAACTGCAGGAAGAATAGGAGGATGCATACCTTTCCAAAGGATATTATCATTATGAGAAAAGCAAACTGCCTCGTCCAGCATTGGAACTCATGTAGGCGTAACCAATATACCACAAACGTGTGCTCATGATATATATATATATATATATATATATATATATATATATATATATATATATATATATATATATATATATACGAAGGGCATACGATAAGTTTCCAGACTTTTTTCGCATGGGCATTTCAAATTGTCGTAGACTCTTGAAAATTCAATATGTTATTGCTTTGAATCTTATGAGATGACTGACCAATTTTTATGATTTCAGGTTCAAATAAACAGCTACTGCTGGAATTGGAATACACCTTACTAAAGCCTGATTGTCACAGCTGGTGATTTTCAAAAATGCAATCTGACACATTAGAAGAACGATATGCAATAAAATTCTGTTTTAAACTTGGAAAAAATGCCACAGAAACGTATGGAATGCTTCAGACTGCTTTTGGAGCATCTTGCATGAATCAAGCATCAGTTTTTCAGTGGCAGAAGAGACTCAAGGAAGGCAGGGAGTCTGTGAGGGATGATGAGAGGTGTGGGAGGAGTAAGAAAGTCAATACACCAGAGTTTATTGGCCAAAGGGTTAGGGTTAGGGTCAGGGTTACTTTGTTTAGGTTTTAAGGGAGTTCAGGAAGAGATTCCGTCGGAAAAGGCCAGCAATCTTCAAATCGGCTCAGTGGCATTTCCACAAGGACAATGCACTCGTCCACAACTCCATTTTTGTCACAGACAATTTGACCAAGATGGGCACCAAGACAGTTCCTCATCCTCCCTATAGTTCAGACCTTGCTCCCTGTGACTTTAGGTTATTCTCTAAGCTCAGAGGCTGTTGTGTGACAATTGAGGCGATAAAAGAGGCTGTGACGAAGGTCATTGACACTTTCACACAAGAGGACTTCCATGGGGTCTTGCAGAAGTTGTTGGAACGGTACAACAAGTGCAGCCGGAGGAGATTACTTCGAAGGGGACTATAGTTTCATGTGTGTACTATCAATAAAAGTGCCCATACGAAAAAAGTCTGGAAACTTATTTAATGATCCTCGAATTTACATATGTATGTTCTTATATATATATATATATATATATATATATATATATATATATATATATATATATATATATATATATATATTTATATATATATACGCATACACACACACACATACATGTATATATATATATATATATATATAAATATATATATATGTAGAGAGAGATAGATAGATAGATAGATAGATAGATCAGTAATATTCAGTCGGCGTCCAAAATCTCTGGGTGTGATTATATGTGTATAGAATATATGAGGTATTTTATATAAATCTATAGAAGTGCTCGATGTATGACTATCGGTATTTATTCCTTTTCACATTTGTATAAACAAACTCACATCCAGAGCATATATAATGTACCTGGAAGAAAACCAAATTTGATTAAATAGTCATTATCAATTTATATTAGCTGAGAATATAATATTCGTTTTTTCACAGTAAATCCGGCTTCCAGTATATATTTATATATATTAAATAATGTTCATGAGAAAAAGAAAGGGAGTCAAAACAATAAAATTATTAAGAACCCAGAAAAAGAGAATTCCAGTAGTCGACCCCTCCCAAGGTGAACATATGTTGGGTTTATCGTAGCAGGTGGAATTTTGTATAATGTAAGCCTGTAATCTAAATTATTATCTTTTTATTTTTCTCTATATTTTTGTATGTGAAAAATCCTTTGGTTATTTGAGCCAATATATATATATATATATATATATATATATATATATATATATATATATATATCATCATCATCATCATGTCGCGCTGCTAACACGGATCTCCTTGAGATTATATATAGAAAAGTGTGTGTGTGTGTATTTGAATTTGTAAATTCTATAGTGGAACGAATTAAAATTTGTTCTCATATATATATATATTAGCTTCATTGTTAATTTAGATATTATAATAAACCTATTACTAATTACAATATTTTTCGTAATTGTGTCAGTCATATGTACTAATGAGCATCATTATATAATTAATTATCATCATCTACTAATTATTTAATTTCATAGTTCTTAATTATATTTGTCATTTATGTTTTAATAAGTCTAGACGATTCTGTGACAATCTGAAAAGAAAAACAATCCAATCGAAATACTTACAAAATGTTTTGGTGAAATACGGAATTGTGCAAGCGCAAATCTAACGTCATGCTGCTTATTTCCAGAACAAAATATGCATCTCAAGGGAAAAATTTGGTTTGGTTTCTTTAATGGCACATTAACCTTTGTAGGTTATTTAATACCAAAGCTATTTTCCTAGAAGAACAGTAGTGGTACTATTTAACGCATAGCTGGGAGGATAAGGGGGTTCATACCTTTCCCAAGGGTATTTGCCCGAAAGTAAGCGTAATAGCGCGACTGGAATACGAACCCGCGTACTACGATTCAGCAGTCCATCGCTTTAACTATTACACCACGTGGGAGTGTAGGGAGGCGCTACTCCTTTCCCAGGATATCTCCACTTTACCCTTGATACCTACCTTATATTGCGGAGTGTTAAACAAGGCAGAATCAAGTAGCATTTTTAAAGTTTGACTCGACCTGGGATTGTACCCAGGTTTCCCAGACCATTGGCGAACCAGCTCATTGGTCTAGTTGGTAGAGTGTTCGCTAATGAACTGGGAGACCTGGGTTTAATTCCAGGTCACGTCATACCAAAGACTTTAAAAAAATGGTACTTGATACAACCTTGCTTAACACTCAGCAATATAAGGTACGTATGAAGGGTAAAGTGGAGCAATCCAGGGAAAGGAGTATAGCCCGCCTCTACACATCGGTGTAGTAGCAATTGAAAAGTGGGCCTTCTGGTCGCCCTCGACGGCGGTAACCAACTTTTTTTTAATGTGGTTAGAGATGAAACCATCAATCACATAATACGCGAATGCAGGAAATTGGCACAGAAGGAGTATAAAACTGGAAATGACTGGGTGGGCAAGGTGATTCTCTGGGAGACGTGAAAGAAATTTAAATTCGACCATACGAACAAATGGTATATGCACAACCTAGCATCTGTCCAAGAAAATGACACACATAAATTCCTATGGAATTTTGACATACGGACGGATCACCTAATCTCGGCCAGAAGACCAGACCTAATAATTATCAACAACAAAAAAAAGAGAATTTGCAAAATTGTGGACTTTGCTTCCCCGGCTGATCACTGTATAAAACTGAAAGAATGTGAAAAGAGAAATAAGTATCTCGACCTTGCTAGGGAACTGAAAAACTATGAAACATGAAGATGACAATTATACCAATTTTGATTGGTGCAATTGGTACATTAACTAAATGATTATGAAAGGGACTCGAGGACTTGGAAGTTGGAGGACAAGTGAAGACCATCCAAACTACAACATTATTGAGAACGGCCAGAATACTGAGAGGAATCCTGGAGACTTGAGGAGACTTGCTGTTACTGAAACTCCAGGGGAAGACCATCAGCTAACGCTGATGTGAAAAACTCTAATGAGTAAATAATAATAATAATAATAATAATAATAATAGTAATAATAATTCCAATAATCAACAAAAAAAGAGAACTTGCAAAATTGTGGACTTTACTGTCCAGGCTGTTTCCAGAATAAAGCTGAAAGATGGTGAAAAGGAGGTAACAATTGTACAATTGCACCAATCGTGATTGGAACTTTCTTACAGTAACTAAAGGATTATTGAAGGGACTCGAGGGCTAGGAGGTTGGAGGACGAGTGGAGACCATCCAAATTACGGCACTATTGAGAACGGCCAGAATACTGACAAGAATCCGGGAGACTTGCTCAGACTTGATATCACTCAGTCTCAAGTGAAAGACCATCAGCTAAAACTGATGTGAAAAAATTTCAACGAGTAAATAATTCAAATAATATAAGATAGACAGATTATTGAAGGTAAAACTTTCATTGATACAAAATGTTCGATGTATTTTTGTTCGCATGTTGAAAGTGAATATACTGAAATCATTTAAAAAAAAAAAAACTTTTATCACTTCTTTAATGTAGAGGAGATTAGTTTGTTCTTTGGATATCGATATTTGAGTTTTTGTTAAGTATCCCTTCATTACCATTGCCGTCAGATCTACTCAAACACGGAGTGGTAGGACCTGTTAAGTGTCCATCCATGGGTCAAAAAGAACTCTACTTAAATCCATTTAACTTTACGCAAACAAATGACTGATGTTAAATTGAATTTTCTGCGTTCAATAGCATTGTTTGAAATCATTCAACTGTTTGCTAACAAATGAGCTCTTGCTCGTTAAAAAAGTAACCTAAAAATTATTCGTTTACAAATCGTAGATATCTATAAAGAGGATTTGGCATTAAATAACCAACAATGAGCCAAACAATGAAATTTTTTGCCAAACAATGAAATTTTTTGCTGAGCAAGAAACCTTATGAACAAAAAGCTATGGATATATATGCATGCTTCATTTTAATGTATATAGAAATGATTTACCATTTTTATTCTTGGGTTCTTACTTTGAAATTATATATATATATATATATATATATATATATATTTCTGCTTCGTAGATATTGACTAACGACTTCGAATGCAACATTGAAGTAAGCGAGTTGGAAATCTAGTCATGCTATTTCATTCAATTTCGGACCAAGGTCTTCGTGAAATTAGTGAAATATCTTGTCCTTCTAATTATGGATGAAATAGTACCATTTGTCTTCGCTTAAGGGGATGAATTTTGAATTAAAGTACGCATATAAGTTGATATACCAATAAAGAAGAAGAAGAAGAAGAAGAAGAAGAAGAAGAAGAAGAAGAAGAAGAAGAAGAAGAAGAAGAAGAAGAAGAAGAAGAAGAAGCGTTTATGATAAAATCAGAATGCTCAAAATTCTAAAGAATGAAATCTAAGGAATTGATCATTACAATAACCGTAACTAAAAGATTCACGTGCCATAAGGAAACAATTGGCTCGATAACACATAGTCTTTTTTTACTGCATGAAACTTTATGTAACGGGGATAGTGCTGAAAGTAATAAACTATTATATATATATATATATATATATATATATATATATATATATATATACTTGTGTGTATGTTACTTTTCATATATATACATATATAGGTATTCTTTAATCCAGTAAATCCGGAGTAGTGAACAATTCCGCCAGGACAATTATATTATTCAAAATTCGAATATCTAAATATTCCTGGTTAAGAGTTCAATGTAAATGATATCACAGAGCAAACATTCTTTCGAGAAAAAAACAAAATTCGGTCACTTCTTGAAAGTATATATATATATATATATATATATATATATATGTGTGTGTGTGTGTGTGTGTGTCTGTGTGTCTGTGTGTATATGTATGCATGTATGTGTGTGTGTGCATTACTGTTTATATCTTACCCAGTCGGCTGGGACTGTAGAATACACCAACTGCACCTCTGCAAAGGGGTTAGACTCCCAACGAGTGCCCTCTCTTCTCTTTTTGAGTGTGATGTAGAACCTTTTGAACAACCCTCATTCATTAATTAGATAATCAGATAAATACAGTATCATGCATACACACATACGTATTTCACAGTAAGCACATTTGTATAGGCTTTGCATGTACCTTAAACATGCAGGTAGACCTTCGTTAGAAAGAGCTTTTATAAATATCTAACATTTAACGTATCCTGTTTAATACCTAAACAAAGGTTTTTACTTAAAACAATTGAAGTCTTTTTACGTAACTTTATTTGCTGTTTATAATATTTATTCTTATTATATACACAGACTTTATTAATAGTAAATAACGTCAGGTAAATCGTTATTATTTTAACTAATAGCCTCTGTTAAAGCATACACTATGCGGTGGACACATTTGATCGGAGTTACGGCAAGTTTAACCCAAGAAAATAAGGTAAGCTTCACCGTTTCCAAAACAAATGTCGTGTAATGAACGACCCCTTGTTTTTGAGGTGAAAAATTGGTTTAAAAAGTTATTTATTAGACATTGTATGTATATAGGGTATTTATGAACTCTCAGCTTCACTCATTTCCACTCCCAGCATTCAATGCGAGAGACATCCTCCGATGCGGATCCGGTTTCCGTGTGCACGAATCTCATTTGGAGGTTTAATTGCTCAGATCGTATCCGTCTATCCAATCCTAGGGCGGGTAGAGAAAATTAAAAAGAGAAACAAAAATCTTCTAATTCGCCAGAGGGTGGTGGCGGCGGTGGGGACTGATGGCTGGATGGGTGGAGAGTGTAGACGATATGCTAAGGAGGGAGAGAAGAGAAATGAAGAGAAGATAGAAAGAAGTGTAAGAGGAGAAGGTTTACTATTAAGGACGTGGCGGTTAAGAGTGATGGTTGGGTGAGTAGAGAGTGTAGACAAGGTACGAAGGAGGGAGAGAGAGAGAGAGAGAGAGAGAGAGAAAGAGACAGAAGGAGTTAACGAGAGAGAGATAAAGAGAGACAGAGAGAGAAGTGGGGAAGTAGGTTGAGAAAGAAATAAAGGAAGAAGAAAGAAGAGTAAGAGGAGATATGTAGTCTTATGAGGTTTACTATTTAGGAAGGATACACCTCCTGGCCACGGTAAATAGCTTTGCAGTTTCAGCTGAATAAAGAGGAAATTACAGTTTTAGAAGTTGACATAGCCTCCCGTTTATATATATATATATATATATATATATATATATATATATATATATATATATGCGTGTGTGTATGTGTGAAAATGATTAAAAACACATGTAAGCTTTTCGTTCAGAAGAGAAGTAATTTATTCATTTCGTATCTGCTAATATGCGTCTTTGTCTGATATTAATTTATATACTAGCGCACACATATTCGCAAAAACACATGTATGCTCAGACGTATTAATGCCTGAGTGCTGAATATATATATATATATATATATATATATATATATATATATATATATATATATATATATACTTATCATGGAAAAAAATTCAACAAAGATAGTCCCCGTACTACTAGGATACCATTAGAAACTTCGGACCATTTTTAAACTGCTTGCTATCCCATGTTGAGACATCCGACTCGCCCCAAGAAAAAGTTAATAAAAAGGGGAATACCGAATACTGGTTTGTTATAGTCATTAAAATATTCCTACAAGAGTGTCTACTATCTAAATATAAAATATAAGATTGATTGATTCAATATAAAGATTGATTCATGCCTTTTCCGAGGGCATTAGCGTGAAGTCAAATGCAGAATTAGTAATCTTTCATTGGCTGTTTTTTTTTTCGTCATCGAGAAACGCCACTTTTATAGAATAAACATGTACATATATATATATATATATATATATATATATATATATATATATATATATATACATATATACACTATCTATGACCAGTATTTTCATTAGAAAAATGTACATTAGGGCTACAAAAGTACTCCGCATAAATAATTAAAAAAAAAAATCCGTAAGCATTTCGCTTCGGAGAAATTTTCTTCAATTATCTTTGTATCTACAAATGTGCATCCCAATCTGATATTAGAGAAAATGTTTATCTACCATCACTATTTATCCCTCTTTATCCTATGCACGAAAAAACATGTACACTTACACCAAATACATATTTATACACAAGAGTTAGATGCACCAAAATATAATATAATATATATATATATATATACGCATATTAAATACATTCATATAAATAGATATAAACAAAAATATTTCTGTATATATATGTATTTATGCAATTACACAAGCACACACTCACACACACACACACACACACACACACATATATATATATATATATATATATATATATATATATATATATATATATATATATATATATATATATATTGAATTCACATGGATATTTTTCCAACAATTCAACAAAATAGACATATTATTTAAAATAAGTATTATACTGCAATAAATTCTATTTCTGCTTAGATAGCAGTTATGCATATATATATATATATATATATTATATATATATATATATAATATATATATATATATATATATATATATATATATATATATATAACAGCACTTTTATAAATATATTTACATATAGTATTACTCATAAGTAACTATATATTTATTCCACGGTTCCCTATATATATATATATATATATATATATATATATATATATATATATATATATATATATATATAACAGCGGATGATGAAATAAATATATAGTTACTTATAAGTAATATTATATATACATTTATGTTTAAAATTGCCATTGAATAAGTATATATGCACATATATATGTGCACACAATCACACAGATATATGCAACCGTATATATATATATATATAATATATATATATATATATATATATATATATATATATATATATATATAACCATGTTCAATTAAATAATTACGACACATTTTGTCTATATGATTATATTTACATTCATTTATGTTGCCAGACAATTGTTTTGGTTTCAGGAAACTTGAGAGGTTTTTGATAAAAGTTATATAGACAAAATGAGTCTTTATTATAAAACAAAGATGCTTAAATGAAAGACTGCTGTGCTGCATAACCACACACACACACACACACACACACACACACACACACACACATGTGTGTGTGTAAGTATATACTTATATAAATATATAAATTTGAACCGTTTGCTTTAAAAAATTTTAAGTGATCTGACTACAAATGATTCCCCGTTTTTTTTGTGGGGGGGGTGGACACCTGTGAATGTAATTATCTCTACATATGAATACAAATTTTAATCCCACAATTTTATATGCATTCTACACTTGAGTAAAATAGTCATTTTACATGTTAATTTGTTCATATTTTATGTTATGAACCCTTTTATGTTTTCATATATCCATTTATTTTCTTAAAGTATTGCCATAAATTACCATCTTATCATCATGTTGTGTTGATAGAACGGATAAAAGTTTTAATACTTCCAGATATATATGCATATGTATAATAGCACTCTTAAATAAATACATACCCACACACACACACACACACATATATATATATATATATATATCGTTTCTGCCCATACACCATAGTATTATATATATATATATATATATATATATATATATAATGTGTATTTTATGTTTTTCTTTTCTCTCAACAGGAAATGCACACACATACAAATATCTATCTATCTATCTATCTATCTATCTACACACACATATGTATGCCTATATATATATATATATATATATATATATATATATATGTGTGTGTGTGTGTGTGTGTGTGTGTGTGTGTGTGAGCATGCATGCATGTAGAGAAACAAAAGCATTGTATACGTAGTTCTGCAAAAAAGAATTCATATTTCCTATTTTTTTCCACTTTATGAGTCTATGAGACTTTTCTTCCTTTTCAGGATGTCTGTCTGCACATTTAACTGTCTGTCCGTCTTAATATATATATATATATATATATATATATATGTGTGTGTGTGTGTGTGTGTGTGTGTGTGTGTGTGAGGAGAGAGAGAGAGAGAGAGAGAGAGAGAGAGAGTGAAAGAGAGAGAGGAAAAGATTATTTCCGTCCCCCCTCTCCCTCTTTCTTTCTAGCTATGTCTCTATTTCGGTTCGCGTTTTTTCTTTTGTTTGCATGTGTGTCTTTGTCTCTATCTCTCTCTGTCTTTGTCTTTCTCTCTCTCTACATATATATATATATATATATATATATATATATATATATATATATATATATATATACATGGAGAGGGGAGAGAGAGAGAGAGAGAGAGAGAGGGAGAGAGAACAATAATTCTTAATTTGTGTTTAAGGAGAAACTCTCTTGTATATCTGCACATATTTTGCATGGTCACACATATATTTTTTTTGTAGGTTTTTCTCCAGTTAATTTATCTGGTTGCTTTGGTAACAAAAATTTATGTCCCGTCTTTGGAGGCGCAACAAAAGAAAGTAGCAATTTATAAAAAGAAAAAAATGATACGCAAAAAAAATGAAGAAAAAGATTATTTACATATTACTTCTTCACGTATAAGTATTTACTACATAAGTATCCTAATTATTTTCCGTATCCCCAAACGATATCGTGAGTCGAAAATATAGTGAACACGTTAGGCTTCTTCTTCCCCATAGAAACCTATGAATATTGTAGATTTACTTTAAGATCCACTGGGGAGTTCTTTTTTTTGTGTGTCTGCGGGAAGAAAAGCTCTTCCAAAAATAAAAAGTCTCTAGGCACTTTCACCATCAAGTTGGTAAATAGATATTAAATTCGTTTCTTTTTACCTTAAATATCTTTACAGAAATCGTTTTTTACCCTTCTGAGTGTACTTCTTTAAATATATCTATCTATCTATCTATCTATCTATCTACATACACAATGAAAAAGGTAACCCATCATTTATTATTGCCGTGAATTTTAATAAAGCTGTTGTAGTTTAGACACACGTAGGAAGTGTTTATTTTCCTTGATTATTGCTGTCAAAATTTCCTTCAAGTTTCACCATCAAGTTGGTAAATAGATATTAAATTTGTTTCTTTTTGCCTTAAATATCTTTACAGAAATTGTTTTTGGCCCTTCTGATTGTACTTCTTTCTATTTATCTATCTATCTATCCACATACACAAAGAAAAAGGTAACCCATCATTCATTATTGTCGTGAATTTTGATAAAGCTGTTGTGGTTTAGACACACGCAGGAAGTGATTGTTTTCCTTGATTATTGCTAACAAAATTTCTATAACAAAAAGTCATAATTTTCTTAAAAATTCTTAGCTTTTTCATTTTTTTTTCGGTTTGATTATCTAACCCGTAATCAGTCATTGGTTAATCACTAGTAAGCAGTTGTCTGAATTTGAAAAAGATCAAATTGCGGCATACAATGTTAGTGGGCTGTTACTTTGCTATATTGCAATGGAAGTGATTCGCCATCATTTATCAATAAATGTTTTCCATAAATATTATAAGAAAACTAGAAATTATTATCTAAAGATAGAAAAATTACCAGAAGATCTTAGTGGTAGTACTCTGAAACATCAAAACAACTGAATGTTGATTTTTGTTACCAAAAATCGATTTTCACTTTAAGATTGGTCATTATGGCGTGGTTTAATGCTACTTTTAGAAGAGTTTCAGCTTCTCTTTTGAGATTTCCCTAGCGTAGCCATGTCCTCATTTTCTCGTGGGCAATCTTGCCAGTTTGTCGTAGCCATGTCCACATTTTATAAGAAAACTAGAAATTATTATCTAAAGATAGAAAAATTACCAGAAGATCTTAGTGGTAGTACTCTGAAACATCAAAACAACTGAATTTTGATTTTTGTTACCAAAAATCGATTTTGACTTTAACATTGGTCATTATGGCGTGGTTTAATGCTACTTTTAGAAGAGTTTCAGCTTCTCTTTTGAAATTTCCCTAGCGTAGCCATGTCCACATTTTCTCGTGTGCAATCTTGTCAGTTTGTTGCTTGAAATATGCATATCCCTTGTTTTTATTCCCATTTCTGTTTTCTAGTTTTTGTTTTTCTTGATCTGCTTATGTTGCCACTGCTGCAATTGGCAGCCGTAATAAATCTTTCTTTGGTCTTCTTAATATAGTTCTCGAAATCTTGTAGTGATGTATCTACACAATCTTCAATGCTAATGAGTTCTCTTTCCCATTTTCTTGACACATATAGTCTGTCTCTTATCATCTGTCTGATGTAACGCCTTTGTATAGAAATCAACTTTCTTCTCTTTTAATCCAGATGTTTAAAATTCCCCCTTGTCTGTTACAAGAATGGTTCGGTGTATCTTATAGAGAAGACAACCCTTGTGTTTATGCATTTGATGAGATTTCTGCTGCAGAACTTGATTTCAAGAAGCTTTCTAGTTCTTTTTAGGGACTCGATTTTATATTTTTTCTTTCATCTCCTCCTGTTTGATGGTATCCGCTTCAAATATTGCCAAGTACATACAGTTTTCCTTCTTCCTAAGCGTCCTCATGCATTCTTGATTCGGTAGTTCTATTCCTTCTGCTGATTCTCTTTTCCCACTTTTTGTATTCAGCATGGCATATTTTTCCGTGCCAAATTTCATTATTATTTACTCCTTTAGAGTTTTTCACATCAGTGGTAGCTGATGGTTTTTCACTGGAGTTTGAGTGACAGCAAATCTCCTCAAGTCTCCAGGACTCGTCTCATTATTATTATTATTGTTGTTTTCTAATTTTCCGTTTTACTCTCGGGTTTTAACAATTCTTCAACGGGTGGCCTTGTCGGCGAGACTGTAGAATACACCAACTGCATCTCCGCAGAGGGGTAAGACTCCCTGAAACGAGTGTCTTAGATATGACACTAAACAACATGATGATGAGGATTCATTAATGCTGGGGATTTGGGGAATGTGGAGAATCCCTTCATTGCCATTGTTCCATGGTCCACTCTGGCCTAGAGTGGTAGCACCTGATAGGGTCCTATTTATGGGTCAAATTGAACAATTTGACATTTAAACTGTATCTATGCTTAGCTGAACTATTTGGGAGAGAACTGTTTTTACATTTAACAAAGTGTAAACAAAAACATGTACTTATGCCAAACTGAATTGTGTGAAATAGAACTGTTTGTTCATTTAACTGTGTGCAAACAAATGACTGATCTTTAGTTAAATCGTTTGTGATGCATAGCAATACTTGAAACTATCTAACTTTGTTGATATTCTAAACTGAATTGCTTGAAACAGAAATCTTTGATTATTATACTGTGTGTGAACAAAAAAAAAAAAAAAGTAAACTAATGCTAAACTGAATTCTTTGAAATAGAACTGTTTTCACTTTTAACTGTGGATTCGTATTAGATAGTAATAAGTAAAATCATTTAACTGCAACAAATAAACCCAGGCTTGTTTAAAAATGTTATAAAAAATGTGTTTGATTTAGCATTAAATAACCTACAGTGGTTGATATGCAATAAAACCAACTCAAACCAAATCGTATATATTTAATCTATGTGTATGAAAAGGATTTCACATCAAATAACCTACAATGGCTGATATGCAATTAAACCCGACCAAACCAAATTCTATATATTTGATATATATGTATAAAAAGGATTTGGCATTAAACAGTCTACAATGGTTGATATGCCATAAAACCTTTACCAGGTCCTTATCCAAGACCAAGGATGAAGGAATAAACTGATTATATGCGTGATTTTGCTGATTCAGTCTCATTGATAGTAATCACCTCAGGAAATAATCAGTTTATTACTACTACTACAACTACTACTACAACTACTTATCATTATTATTATTGTTATTATTATATTAACAAAATAATAATTGTTATTTAATGACAAGCATCCTATCTATAATTAATGTCGGTAATTAAAAAAAATATTAGCTAAATTGCAGAAAATAATTAGCTAAATTATTTGCTAAATGATTTGTGTTCATATTTGCTTGGGTCAAAGAAACGTAAAGCTCATCATCTTAAGGAATGGTCTCGATGATTATGGTAGGTTGGTGGGTTGGTTGGTTTTACAGCACAACAACCCTTACGGAGTTATTAAATGTCGAAGTCAGTCTTTTTACTTTTTTTTCAAGCATTTATATGACTGCTCACATCCTGGATTTGAACTCGATTCGTCGAGTAAATAGAGAAGGTTATTATATGATATACCTACTATGATAAAAAAAAAGAATTAGATATTATATCTTCATTATGATAATTAAATACAATATATATATATTGTCATCCTCAAATAGACTGTTTCGTTGTATAAAATTTTTTTAATGTGGCAAGACCCACTAGATGCTTCAAACCGAGATCAAAACCCTGCCGACTTTACGTCAGTTGGAATTCTCACCTAAGAGCCATTCTCAGAATAAGCTCAATTTATGAGATGACGTATTACACACACACACACACACACACACACACACACACACACACACACACACACACACACAAACATATATATATATACATATACATATATATATATAACACATAATGGGGTATGCCCTCTGTAGGTGTATATAAGACAAAGTGGTCAATATAATCGACAATGGCCCAATCGGCTGGGGCTGCAGAATATACCGACTACAATCTTGTAAAGGGGTGAGACTCCCCTAGTCTGATGGTGTGGCCCAGGTAATATTGGAACGTTGGGGAATGCAAAGTATCCCTTTTGTTGCCATCGCTCCCGGGTTGACTCTGGCACAGAGTGGTAGCACCTGATTGGGTTCTATCTATGGGTTAAATAGAACTAAACAGTATACTTATGCTAAATTGAATTGCTTGAAATAAAATTGTTTTTATGTGTAAAAATGGGTTTGGCATTAAATAACCTTCGATGGTTGATTTCCCATAAATCCAAATCAAACCAAACTCATAATCGCCAAACTGATTTCAACTCTTGACTTCTACAGTTTGCAATCATTTCTAAGTCATGCGATGAGGAAAGGTATGAATCAACTTTTCACATGTTATAGGCAAACAGTAGAACAGAGAAGGACAACTTGTCGAGAAAGACAATTTGGAGAATCCAAGGGTTGCTCGGTTTTCCGAAGGCCATCGGGCGTTCGAACCAAGAGGTTGTTGTCAAGTATCGCCTGGTCCCGGGGGAGCTTTCGCTTAGGCAGTGCCTACCAGAAAAGGCTGGAGTTTTTCTTTAATGCCTGAAGCGCAACAAAATAGGGAATGCTGAGTGGGGATCAAGTATTCTTTTGCAATGGCCACACATGAGTATAGAATCACACACCACAATAAAATAACTTCATATCAAACCTGACTAAGTGAGAAGTCGAATAAAGATCCGACCTACTATCACGTATGTGACCAGTGAGTTAGGGTAATCTATTACTTGTAACCTCTTTTACACCTTGGAAAAACCTGTTTTGGTCTTGGTTTTGTTTTATGAGACATTAACCATTGTAGGTTATTTATAACTAAATCTGGTTTATATATATATATATATATTATTTATCATTTGTAAACATTAGTCAACCAAGTTAAATGGCTTAAAGTATTGCTGTGTATCATTAACAATATAATAAGATATCAGTCATTCTTTCACACACAGTTTAATTATCAAATAGTTCTATTTCTAGCAATTCAATTTAGCATTAGTCATTTCTTTGCACTCAGTTTAAGCATCAAACAGTTCTAATTGACACATAAATAGGTCCCTTTCAGGCTCTACCACTCCGGGCCAGAGTCGACCAGGGAGCAATGCCAATGAAAGGATACTCCACATTCCCCAAACCTCTAGTATTAGTGGAACCTCATCATCATATTATTTAGTGTCATATGATGGGTAATCGTTTGGGGTTCCCTACCCTTCTGCTGGGATGCAATCTGTATATTCTACAGCCCCAGCCGACTAGACGAGAAAAAAACCTGAACTTGTATTGGCCGACTATAAGGTAAACAAGCTTTGGCCAAGAGCCGCACACAGTCGAGAATCATTTGTTTAATGTATATTTCTTATCCTTAGTTTTTATTCATTAATATTTATAATTCAAAATTTTCTCACCCAATTGTGACTCCGACTTTTTTGACATTGTCGTCGAAAACAGGCAAAGAGATATCTTAGTACTATATCTATTTATAATAGCATAAATTACGTATTACCAACGTAAATAGATCTAGTAAGAAATGGTTTCGCCTTGTATAAAACAAGAAGCACTTGATACCCCGCAGAAACTATGATTGACACAGACTATGCAAGTGACCTAGCGCTTCTCGCAAATACACTTTCCCAAGTCGATTCCCTGTGGCATAGCCAGGAGTAAACAACCAGGGGCATTAGCCTCTTCGGTAACGTAGATAAAGCAGATTTCGTGTAGTTTAAACAAGAGGGGACCTTCTCTACTTTAAGTATCAAGTTTCTGAAATGAGTCAACCAATTCACCTTCTTCGGTAGCAATATCTCATCAACTGAAAGTGAAATAAAGATATGCATAGTGGATGCTACTGACTCGTTGTCAATCTTATATTTCTAATAGAATAAAGCAAGATGTGTCCATGCAGCAATAGTAGATTTAATTGATTTAGATTCATGGCACATCAACCATTGTGGGTTATTTAATGCCAAATCCATTTTAAACATATAAACAGTTCAATTTCAAACAGTTCAGTCTAGTATAAGTATAGTTTTTTGATTACACACAGTTAAATTTCGAAGTAGTTCTATTTCAAACAATTCAGTTTAGCGTAAGTACAGTTTCAAGGCCAAAAATAGTTCAATTTCAAACAATTCAGTTTCGCATACACAAACAGTTTCATTTAAAACAATTCAGTTTAGCATAAAAACGTAGTTTAAATGTAAAAACTTCTGTTTCGAGCAATTTAGTATAGCATAAGTATGCTGGTTAAATGTCAAAATAATCCTATTTCAAGCTATTCAATTTAGCATAAGGACACTGTTTAGTTCTATTTGACCCATAGATAGGACCCTATCAGGTGCTAGAACTCCGAGCCAGAGTGGAACTGGGAGCGATGGCAGTGAAAGGGTACTTTGCATTTCCCAACACTCCACCATTACTGGAACCTCACCATCAGATTTTTTTAGTGTGCTATGCAGGTCACTCGTTCGAGAGAATCTTACCTCTCTGCAAGGATTCATTTGGTGTATTTTACAGCCTCAACCAATTGTGCAAGGAGGTGCCCGTGGTGTAGTCGTTATCGCCGTAGGAAATGAACACGGCGATACGAGTTCAAATCCTGGACGAGACTGATTGCATTTCACATTGCACTAATACCCTTGGGAAAGGTATGAATCCAATTATTCTCCCTCCAGCTATGGGTAAATAGTAGGACAGACTAGGTTCTTCAGCTTTGGTTAGGCAACTAGTCTAGGAGAAGGAAAACTCTGAATTCAAACCTGTTAAACTCCGCTTAAAAATTAACCTTGTGTCATATCCTGCCCGAGCGGAGGGGTTGGTAAATATTACCAATTGTGCAAGTAGAACTGCTGCATGGGTACACTACTTAGACTCTAATGAAATGCAGGGAGAAAAGCTAGACTGGAACCACAGAAGAGTGCTAGAAACATTTGTTTTGAAGAAACCCTGGAAGCAGCATCCCACAAAGCAGCTGCTTTATAGTCACTTGCTTCCTGTCTCTCAAACAAATGAAGTTAGACAAGTATGATATGCTGTGCACGGTTACAGAAGTAAGGAAGAAAGTGACGATCTTTTATGGACTATCACACCTGGACTATCACTTCAGCCTTAGTGAGGCAACTAGCCTAGGAGAAGGAAAACTCTGAATTCAAACCTGTTAAACTCCGCTTAAAAATTGACCTTGTGTCATATCCTGCCCGAGCGGAGGGGTTGGTAAATATGATCACACCAGGACTAATCAGTGTTGGCCAACTAGCGGAGACTCACACACATTAGCTCTGTGTGGACGCTTTTTGCGGTCAAGAGGACCCACTAGTATTGATGGACGTTAGGGAGGGAGGACAAGAAAGAGTCAAGAAATTCAGTGTCATCAGCATGAGTTGATTATAAAAATATATACATATTAATTTGGGGACTGTAGTCGAGGTTGACCCGAAGGTTTAAGGGGAGAACGCTACTTCTTTCCCTGGATTACTCCACTTTATCCTTGATACGCACTTTTAATGCTGAATGTTACGCAAGAAGATATCAAGCACCATTTTCTGAGTATTTGGTATGACTCGACCTGGGATTGAATCCCGGTCTCCCGGACCATTGGTGAACACTACCAACCTGGCCAACGGGCCGTTATTTGTAAATTATTGACATTAATATAAAAAAAAAACATTTGTCGAGTAAAAACAGAAGAGTATTATAATAAATGCATTCATTATATTATATATTTATTACATAAAAATTAACAAAATTATATACATATATATATATATATATATATATATATATATATATAATACTCCGTGTAATATGCCCCTCTCCGCAGGCAAAGAAACATCAATAATCATTTGCTCACAATAATCTAGCAATAACCTTCAAGCTGAGATCGTCAAACTTTACATCACACGTCACGTCCCTCACACCAGGCAAGTACGTAGATACGAATAATTATTTCGGTAAATAGGCTAGTGTCGTCAAACAAAAGGTTTCTCTTGGCGATTTCTGTGAACCAAAGGAAAAACCAATCCCATAAAATATACTGTACTGTCCTCTAATTTATCGATTTTACCTATGTTCTGATCAATATAGACACCGTTCTTCAATTCCTCAACTGATTCTCTGAATTCGGAAGGGTTTTTGTAGAGCATTTATATATATATATATATATATATATATATATATATATATATATATATATATATATAAAATGAAATTTAAAAAAAGAATGAGAAGAAAATCAACTATGGACACGACACATTGTTTCACAAATATAAACGCCGAGTTTAAAAAAAAATTTCTAATCAATATTCCAGGTTTGCCCAGTCGGTCGAGGCTATAAAATATTCCAACTGCTTCTCTGCAGAGGGGTAATGCCTACCCAACAGCTAATGTTCTGGAAATGACACTAAACAATCTGATAGTGAAGCTCTAGTAATTCTGGAGCTTTAGGGAATGCGAAGTGACCCTCTCCTGCTATCGTTCCCAAGTCCAATTGGGCCAGGAGTGGTAGCACCTGATATTGTCCCATCTAATGGTCAAATATATCTAAACAGTGTACTTATACGAAACTGAATTGTTTGAAATAGAACTGTTTTTGACATTGAACTTGTGTACTTATGTTAAACAGAATTGTTTGAAATAGAGCTGTTTTGTGGCACTGAAATTGTGTACTTACGCTTGACTGAATTGCTAGAAATAAAAATGTTTTGACAATTAACTGTGTGTAATAAAAAAAACTATACTTATAGTAAACTGGGGGTGTTCTCGTGGTGTAATGGTTAAAGCAATAGACTGCGGAATCGTAGTAAGCGAGTTCGTACTCCAGTCGCGCTATTACGTTCACTTTCAGGCTAATACCCTTGAGAAAGGTATGAACCCCCTTATCCTCCCAGCTATGGGTTAAATAGTACAACTACTGTTCTTCTAGGAGAATAGCTTTGGCATTATATAACCTACAAAGGCTGATGTGCCATTAAACAAAGAAACCATCAAACCAACCATTATAGTAAACTGAATTGCTTGAAATAGAACTGTTTATATGTTTAAAAATGGATTTGGTATTATTAAACTATTATGGTTGCTGTGCCATAAAACCAAACCAAACTAAATCAAAAAACATTCAACGTTGTTAACGTACGTCATGTCTGAATACTAATCGTCAAATTTTTCTTTTCTCTTAAAAATGTCGATTGGGTCAACATGCTTTTAACTGGATGACATACTCAGAAAATCAGTGTAGGTTGACTTAATGGGTTCCAAAATTATTATGCTGCTACAATTAATTCGGTGTAATTATTATTATTTTAGAATCTTTAAATATATCATTATTGAAAATAACATTTTTCAGGTTTTGTATTATTCTATTTTTGTTTTTTTGTTTTTTTTTATAATTTAAATTTCTTTCTTTCCCGGATATTATGATATTGTATGCAGATTCCACTAATATGATTACAGTTGACATTTTTAATGGAAGAGTTTGAAAAAAAAAATCTTATTAAATATTTTGATGCTCTTTGCAATTAATTCCAAAATATGTGACACTCCATTAACTAAATGAAATGAAATACTATCCATCGATCAATTCTTAAGGATTCTTGCTTATCTATCTATCTATCTATCTATCTATCTATCTATCTATCACAGACTGATCCTATCTATCTATCTATCTATCACAGACTGATCCTATCTATCTATCTATCTATCTATCTATCACAGACTGATCCTATCTATCTATTTATCTATCTATCTATCTATCACAGACTGATTCGATTTATTTATCTATCTATCACAGATTGAACCTATCTATCTATCTATCTATCTATCTATCTATCTATCACAGACTGATCCTATCTATCTATCTATCTATCTATCTATCACAGACCGATCCTATCTATCTATCTATCTATCTATCTATCTATCTATCTATCACAGACTGATTCGATTTATTTATCTATCTATCTATCACAGACTGAACCTATCTATCTATCTATCTATCTATCTATCTATCTATCTATCTATCTATCTATCTATCAAAGTTCTTTCTTTCTTTCTTTCTTTCTTTCTTCTTATATTAATCTGAGTCTGTTTCTATCTATCTATCTATCTATCTATCTATCTATCAGTTTCTTACTTTTGTTCTTTTTCGCTGTTTATCTGTCAAACTGGGTATCTTTTTTCTTTCTTTCTTTCTTTCTTTCTTTCTTTATTTCTTTATTTATTTATTCATTTATTTATCTAAGTCGGTAGAATTTGTTTGAAAGATAATTAAAATGAAATTTAAATCAAATGGTCAATAAAAAAAGAAGTCTATCTATCTATCTATCTATCTATCTATCTATATACATATATATATATATAGAGAGAGAGAGAATAAATAAACGAAAAAATAATACAAAATAACATGAATAAAACTTACAGCTCTCAATATTTAAGAGTAGATACAAAGTTATAGCCAGATTTGTTAAAATCGTTTTTCAAAAATTGTTTCGAATAATGGTCAGAATAAAATTCTAAGGTCTGTCAGTCTGTCTGCCTGTTGTCTGTTTCATTGAATCTATTACTCTCTCTCTCTCTCTCTCTCTCTCTCTCTCTCTCAATATATATATATATATATAAGTTGGTGTGTATACGCACACAGACGCACTCACGCACGCACGCACGCGCACACACACATATATATATATGCACGCACACACGTATGTGTGTATATATGTATATACGATGTATATTTATATATATATATATATACATATATCTTTATATGCATATATAAACGTGTGAATATAAATATATTGAGAGAGAGAATGGGGGGAGAAAGAGAGAGAGAGAGAGAGAGAGAGAGAGAGAGAGAGAGAGAGAGAGAATGACAGACAAACAAAATACATATATATTTATATCTATGTATATGCATTTTGTCTGACTATTTTTGTGTCCTCTCTCTCTCTCTCACTCTCTCTCACTCTATCTATCTATCTATCTTTTTACATATTTATCTATTTCTCTCTATCTATATGTAAATATACATATATATTCTCGTATATATGGACAAACACACACACACATACACACACACACACACATATATATATATATATATATATATATGAACATTACTCTATAGATAAGGGTAATTATTTTCATAATCAAAATCTTTTTTTCAGAAATATATAAAACAATTCATTGTTTAGAATTAATTTATCGCAAAAACTATTTTAATCACACAAAGTATTTGCTTTGAGGCTAATCAAAATGGCTGCAAATCAGTCAAAGTAATTTAGGCTTGAACAAATCTCCGTCATCTAATTCATTGGATGGCTCAGATAATGTGAACCATGAAGAATGAGTGGTGTATATGCAGAAGTACGTTTTCGTCAAATAATCTTTACAAATAGTCTGAATATAGCGTTGCAACTACGGGACTGGGTCAAAAGAACAGTTATTAAAGGGGACTCTCCGGTAAAGAAAAAAGTTCTAGTCGCAGCGTTTAATAATGCAGGACGTGCTGACGTTCTTCTGAAGCATGAGAGAATCCATCACAATTGATTTCTTTGAAAAATCTGCTAATAAAACCTGTGCTTCTTATTGTCAACTCATCAGGCAATATTTTATTTAACTATTGATTCAAGCTCGTGAGTATATATCATCATCATCATCATGGCATACCGCTGACACGGACTTCCTCCCAACCACTCCTTCCTATCGTCCATTGCTTTCGGCAGCTCTTCCATGCAACATCCTGTATCAGTGCAGAGCCGTTAGAGATAATTTCTAGCTGGTCATCCTACACTTGCTCGTCCGTGTGATGGGTTCCACAGGAGTACATCGCTTATGAGCTCACCTTTACTTCTTCAGCAGTGTCCGGCATGACTTGCTTTTCTAGATTTGATGGTTTTCGAAATGGATGGTATGCGTTTGTACAGCAGCAGCTTTGTGGAATGTTGCCTCCAGGATTTGTTCAATGCAGCTTACAGCATTCTTGTGCAACTGCCGTCAAGTTTTCTCTCCATACGCTTGGTCAGCGTCCATTCTGTGCATCCAATCACAATTCGAAAATCTATTTTGGAATATACTTCCTTGTCTAAGCAGATAATTAAGTCATGAATATTAATCACATTGAAAAAACTTAAGAAAATCAACGTATTCAATTAAAATTCAGGTTATGACTAAGGGACACGCTAAGGACATTTTTATCTACCCTTGTATATAAAAATATAGATAGATAGATAGATAGATAGATAGATAGATAACCAGGTTAGTAATAAAACATCAATGGAATAGTGAATGAAAAACACGTGCAGGTATGGTTTTTAATAAGTGACGGATATAAAAAGAACCAAAATATATCATCCGGCGCCACTTGACCAATACTTTTCAAACGGAAATAATCAACGTTAACTGAAAACGATTAAAACATAGACGGTTCTGCTCTTACAAAAGAGAAAGAAAAAAATTGAATCAGAATGATAAATCCTTCAATAAATGTAATTTGTAGGCGTGTTTTTTTTCTCAACTGGCACAGATCGGCTGCTGCATAGTGATTACGGCAGCTTAAAGGATATCAAAATAATTCTTTGTCCTGGTCCTGTGTAAAACAGAGGAATACTAATATATATATATATATATATATATATATATATATATATATATATATGTGTGTGTTCATTTTTTTTCGTGTTTTTGAATTTTTCCAAAACGCGTAACAGGATGGAAATAAATTTCTAATCCTAATGTGACAGGTTTGTTGTCTTTTCTTAATGAAATTATTGCTCTGTAATGTCAGTTACATTGAGCTCTTTACCAGGAAAATTTTAATGTTCACTCTTGAATAGTTTTCTAGTCCTGATGGAATTACTCCCAACTCCGGTTTAACTGGACCAAATAATACCTATATATATATATATATATATATATGTGTGTGTGTGTGTGTGTGTGTGTGTGTGAGTGTGTGTGTGTTTCTGTTCCTATGTGGGTATGTATCAATCTATGTATCTGTTCACATTTATCTATTAAAGAGAGACTCTTCACTTCGATCTCTGTCTCCGACTTTATATATATATATATATATATGTACGTGTACTCGCGCGTATGTGTGCGTGTGTGTGTTTCTGTTTATATGAGTGTATCTATCAATCTATCTCTCTGTTCACGGGTATCTATTAATGACAGTCTGTTCAATTCGATCTCTGTCTCTGTCTCCGACTTTCTCTCCATATATGTCTATATGTATGTATGTATGTATGTGCGTGCGCGCGCGCGCGTGTGTGTGTGTGTGTGTGTGTGTGTGTGTGTGTGTGTGTGTGTTTCTGTTCATATCTAACTATCTATCAATCTATTCATCTCATTGCTCAGTCCCTATATACACCAGGATAATAGATTAGTTTCGTTTTTCAAGTGATTTCTCCGTTGTGTTGACAACTGATAAAAGGGTTGACATGCCCTATAATCAACCATCCAACCAACCTTCTATCTCTCACTCACGACGTCTCTATTTCTGCATCTGTCTCAGTCAGTCTGTCTCTCTGTCTCTGTCTCTGTCTGTCTCTCTCTCTCTCTCTCTCTCTATATATATATATATATATATATAGAGAGAGAGAGAGATGGAGGGTTGTTTGGGTGATTGGTTGGTTTATTGTGAGATATTCTTAACCTTTCTAAGTTGTAAAGAGAATAGAGACTTTCCAAATAACCAAAGCCACACAAAAATCTTGCTAAATAAATGAATTGAGCATTTGGATAAATAGATAGATAGATATGAACAGAAGCACACACACACACACACACACACACACATATATATATATTAAGAGAGAGAGAGAGAAAGAGAGACAGAGAGAGAGAGAGAGAGAGAGAGAGAGAGAAAAGACTGATCGAAGTGAACTGACTGTTAAAAATTAATTAATAGATACATTTGAACTGATAGATAGATAGATAGATAGATAGAAGACAGGAAGAGAATATTACTGAATCGATAAGTTTAGTCACTTTACAAGATGTAAAAATATGCTCAAATATTTAATAGAAGAACGCTTATAAATTTAGAAGATATTTCTATACACACGCTAAATCTCTCTCTCTCTTTCTCTTTCTCTCTCTCTCTCCATCTCTCTCTCCCTCTCTCTCTCTCTCACACACACACACGCACACACGCTACCCACGCCTCACTATATATATATATATATAATGTATGTGAATGAAAGAAAAATTTGATGGGCGTTCACTTATGGCTTTTCATTTAATTTTTATATCCATTCGAACAAATACAATTCTAGTTTGCCTTCTTTAAGTAGAAAAAAGAAGAAAATTATACAAACAAAAATTCTTTATGAATAGATATTTTCTCCATTCCTCCATCATTAACTAAAAATTACATGGTAGATAAGAAACGGAGAAAACAGAAATACGGCAATTTAATTGCACTTCTACATAGAAAAGAAAGAATTGCAACGATTTTTTTCCGAATGGAGAGGCACATTTTGCCATTTTCAAAAGATATAATACAAAGTTGCTTTTTTTTCCTTTTATCGTTAACAAAACACACCCAGTTTATTTATTTATTTATTTATTTTTACGGTGTGTTTCAATTGCTCCATCTTCAATAATTGATTATAAGTGAAGCCAGCCTATTATCGAAGGAGGATGAGAAATTCTGGAATTAAAAAGGTTCTGCTTAATTGTTACGTTTCAAGAAGAGAAGATTTCTCTAGATTAATCGAAGCGCATAGCGTAACTGTCATCGTCGTTACCGAGATCAAATCTTGGCTGAGGCAGTTTGCGCTTCGATTCACTTTCATGTTCTCAGGGAAATCACGAGACCTCCACACCAGATATGTGTTAACCCAGTCGGTCGGTGCTGTAAAATATACCGACTGCATCTCTGCTGTGAGAAAACACTCATTCCCCACCAACGATTGTCCTGAAAATGACACTAAAAAATCCGATGGTAAGGTTCCAGTTATGCTGGAGTTTTGAGGAATGTGAAGTGTCTCTTCATTACCATCGCTCCCAGGTCCATTTAGACCCGAAATATTAGCACCTCATCGAGTCATATCTATGGATCAAATAGAACTATTTGACATTTGTTATGAACGGGGCAGTAGAATACGCCGACTGCACCTTTGCAGAGGGGCAAGAGCCCCCCGCCCCCCGCACAACGAGTGTTTTGGCATTTAACTGTGTGTAAACAAAATCTGTACTTATACTAAACTGAATTAGCTGAATTAGAACTGTTTGACTCAACGGAATAGCTTGATATAGAAATTTTTGTTCACAATTAAACTGTACTTACATTTAAACTGCGCGCTTATGCTAAACTGAATTGTTTGAAATAGAACTATTTTCATAAAAATGGATTTGGCGTTACATAACCTATAAAAGGTTGATATGCCATAAACCTCAAACAACAACCAACCAACCAACAAGTGAATTAGGCTGAACTGAATTGTAAGAAATAGAAATGTTCGATCATTTACCCGGGTGCAAACAATTGACTAGTGTTTGATTAAACTGTTAGTGATACATAGGAATACTTGAAACCATTTAACTGGGTGCTAAAAAAAATGAGCTTAGGCTCTTTTAAAAATGTTATCAACAAAATGTGTGTACAAATCAGATATATTCAATACATACATACATACGTACACACACACACACACAGATATATATATATATATATATATATATATATATAAATTAAATCGCGAGTTGGGACTATCTCACAACAGTTTCGCCTAAAACGGCTCCTCAGGGTATCTAGCACCGACTAGGTACCCTGAGGTGCTTGGTACCCTGAGGAGCCGTTTTAGCCGAAACTGTAGCAGGATAGTCCCGACTCGCGATTTAATTTTTGTGATTGGCTCTATTTAGTATTGAGCACTTTTTGTAATTGTAGCATTGCAGCATTTTTCGGTGGGTTTTTATTCTTTTGACCAATTGATTACATATGTCTGGATTTTTTTCAACTGTTGCGGCGAAGTTGGCATTTTCTTTTCTTTTTTTCTCCTGATAATCTTTTTTCTTTTTTCCCCAGGCAGTGATTCGAAATTTTTTATCTCTAAATTCTGGCGGGGGTTTGTTTCTTTTTCTTTGTCAACGTGAATGCTGGTTGATAGTAAATTAGTAAGTATATATATATATATATATATAAGAGGATTTCGTACAAAATAAAACCTGCAATGGCTGATAGGCCATAACACCAAACCAAATGAAAGCAGGTATGTGTAAATAGTAGGACATACTGGGTTCTTAAGCTTTCGTCGGTTAACTCATGTGAGGGAAGGAAAACACTGAACTGTAGAACAGCTGTATAAGACAGGTTGAGGATTCATTGGTTTTACAGCGTGTAAACCATTTTGGGCTATTAATTCTGAAGTCAGTCTTCGTTGGCAAGTAATTACATTGCTACAAAAAACTTCTGACAATCATTTGTGATCGATTATGAGTTCCAACAATTATTCCTGATAAAGATAATTTGTTTGTTTGTTTAATGGCATATCAAACTTCTTGGGTTATTCAATGTTAAATTCAAACTTGTAGATGAACAGTCATCATCATCATAATCATGTCGTGCCGCCAGCACGGATATCCCTGAATCTCTCTCGCCACTTCTCCCTATCGTTCATCGCCTCTTGCGGGTCTTCAGGGCTATATAAATGCCAGCATGTGACTCGATTCACGAACCTCGTTCCCAAATGTTAGATTTGTTATATGTATGGCCGTCGCCTGCACAGGAACTTAGACAAAAATCTGAATTAGTTTTCCAGTTTTATGAGGACTGGTAGTTCCTTATCACAGCAAAAATTATTCACCAATGGTTCTTCTTTCTCGGTGAACTTATAATTTTCTGAACGACTGATTGATAGATATAGATATATGTACTGGTCAAGTGTGTAGCGTGTTCGCCAATGGTTCCGGAGACCGGGGTTCAATACCTGGTTGAGTCATACCAAAGACTCAAAAATGGTACTTGATATCTACTAGCTTAAAACTCAGCATTATAAAGGACCTATAAATTGTAAAGTGAAGCGGTTCAGAGAAAGGAGTAGCGTCCGTGTTGTCATCATCATCATCATCATGTGCTGCCAGCACAGATATCCCTGACCCTCTCTTGCCACTTCTCCCTATCGTTCATCACCTCCAGCAGGTCTTCAGGACTACATCCCGTATCCTCACAGAGCTGCTGTATGTATGTATGTATCATCACTTATGAGCTCGTTCCTACTTCTCCAGCAGTGTCCTGCATGTCTGGTTTGTCTAACTTGGATAGTTTTCGTGATGGGAAGTAGGTGGCCGTATAGTTGGTGCCTTGTGGGGTGTTGCCTCCAGGACTTATTCAATATTGCTCGCAGCATTCTTGTGTAATTGCCCTACACAGTAGCAAGCGTCCATCCATTGCCAGTATCGTCATATTTGATATCCTCGTTGTGCGTGTATCTGTGTTCTTGTATGCATATTATGTCTATCTTATGTTCTACGGCCGATGCAGTCAGCTCCAGTAGTTGACCTATTCTATTTAAGGTTCTAATGTCAAATGCCGCTATTTGTATTGTTTGTTTATTTAACCCATAGCAGCGAAAATAAGGGGGTTCATACCTTTCCCAAGAATATTTGTCCGAACGTGAACGTAATAGCGCGACTGGAGTTCGATCTCACTTACTACGATTCCGCAGTCAATTGCTTGAACCATTACACGCCTATGATACTCTGCAGACAATTTGTAAATACATACATGCTTTTCAAGCGTATGATCACATGGAGGGAAGATGAACATAGCCAAATATAACTTCTATTGCTCTGAGAGAAATAAATAAGTGGAATTACTAGGTATAGCACAACGACGATCTAATAGACTGTAGGATGTGAAGATGAAGACGACCCAAAAGCGAACCTATTCTCTTGGAGGGTGAGGAAAATGAGCATTTATTCTGCCATTGAATATACATATATACATTATGGATGCCCCGTGGTAGAATGGTTATCGTTGTAGGAAAGGGATACGATGTCCCGACCAGCGTTCAAATACGCAACGAGATTGTTTGAATTTCACATAACGCTTACACCAATAGTAAAATTAATATTAACCCTCTAATGATGGGTAAATAGTAGGGCGGACTGAAGTTAGGCAACCAATCTGAAAGAAGAAAAACTCAAAATTCAAATCGGTTAAACTCCGCTTAAAAATTGATATTTTGCCACATCTTACCCGTGAGGAGAGATTGATTAATAAAAGTAGTAAATTTGGTGACCGTAGTCGAGGCCTACCAGAAGGCTCCATTTTCGATAGCAACTACACCGAGGTGTAGGGGAGGGCGCTACTTCTTTCCCTGGATTGCTCTACTTTACCTTTGATATGAACCTTATAATGCTCAGTGCTAAGGTAGGAAGCATCGAGTACCATTTTTAAAGTCTTTAGTATGACGCTACCTGGTACTGAACTCAGGTCTTCCAGACCATTGGTGAACACTCTACCCACTAGAACAATGAGCCGGTCTAAACTTAGATTTTGTTTTTACAGATATCATTAGAATAGATTAATCAAAATCTATCAAACTGATAGCTATCTCACTTTCACAGAGGTCAAATTGTAGGTACTCTTATGGCAGGTGCTCGTGTAACAAAAACTGTTCAGTTATTTGGTGTAGAAAGAAGTACTATCTCGAAAGTAATAACAGCATTTGAGAAAGAAGGAAATTCCTCCTCACTGAAGCAAAACTCTGGAAGAAAGCTAAAGCTGTCTGATAGAGACCGTCGGGCTGTTATGGGAATAGTTAGGAAGGATCACAGGAATACAGCTTCGAAAATTACAGCTGAGAGAACCCAGTTTCCTCAAAAACTGTAAGAAGGGAGCTGCTCAAAGCCGAATTTCACAGGACTAAATGCAATCAGAAAAACATATTAAAATAAATTTATCTGAAATTTCCCATTATTTGGTTCAACCTGAATATATATGAGAATTAATTTTTTTTTTTTTTCGTACTCTTTGTCCTCATTTTAGTTGTTTTTGTATTGTTTCTTCTTCACTACGTTTCGGCCAAATTTCACCACTGGCCTTCTTCAGAGGTGAAATTTGGCCGAAACGTAGTGAAGAAGAAACAACATAAAAACTACTAAGATGAGGACACAAAGTCCGCAATAAATAAAAGAAAAAAAAATTGATTCTCAGATTAAGAAGCCTCATCTCAAAATGATTCCAATTAAAGACAATTACTGAATCTATCTATCTATCTATCTATCTATCTATCTATTTATACATATATATATATATATATATATATAGAGAGAGAGAGAGAGAGAAAGAGGGAGGGTGAGTGTAAGTGTGTGTGCATGTTTAGGCAGCAGATTTTCTTTATGCATATTTTGTTAAAGATGAATGACCAAATTTTAAGTTGAGTTTTCGATTAGCCATTACTTGTTCTCGCGTGAGAAGTCGCAAATGAAAATAAAAGTTGTTTAATGGTTGCCCGAAATCTCTGATACAATGGCCGGAATACATATACTTTCGACCTTCGTTGGTCATTTTCGAGGTTGTGCGAGGGACCACACCATTGTTCACATGAAACATTTCATAATCTATTGCATGGTCGCAATAATAGCTCAGGATAGTCGAATGTAACTAAATTGTTTTCTTGGACTACCTCTTCATGACCATTACTCTCAATTCCACTCTTACCCGAGGTCGTGGTAAATTTTAGGGTGCCATCTATCGGGTGAATAAAAATGTTTTATCATTTTCTAAATTTGAAACCATTTAACTGTGTGCAAACAAATTACTGATGTTAAATTTAATTATTAGTATAAAAAAACATATCTCAGAACCAATTAACTGAGTGCAAATAAAACTATTAGTGTCAGATAGCAATACTTGAAGCCATTTAACTGTGTGCAAATAAATGAGACCTGGCTCGTTTAAAAATAATGTTACCTAGAGACTATTCCTTTAAAAATCATATATGATATATATTTAGAAACAAGATTTGGTATTAAATTACCCACAAGGGTTGACATGCAATAAGATGCAATCTACAAACAAACCAATTTGAATGTTATATATATATATATATATAGGCCTTATACTATGATCGCTCAGCTCCCATCTCCTCGCCTCACTTCAGTCCGTACTTCACTTCACTTTGTCTCTTCCCTGAGCAGTCGTTTTGTCACTTCCGTCGCTCTAATGTGTCAGATTGACCCAGAGTTCAACGGCAGTCGATCATACTTGCAGAACTCACTACATTTTTCCACCCAGGATTCAAATGAAAGCAAAAAAGATCTCACCGATCTGTTATGTAACAAATATAAACTGCAACAAAACCGGAAACCCAACGGGTTAACTGGTTGTCTAGTTTAAGTACTTCCTAAACCACTCCGCACAAGGACGATGCAACACAAAGTCATTTTCTTAGTGGAGCTTAACAGGTTTGTATTCAGAGTTTTCTTTCTCCTAAAACGGTTGCCACATCAAAGTTAATGGTCAAAGTCTACCCAACTATTTACCCATTACTTGAGGGTGAAAAGTCGGATTCATACCTTTTCCAAGGGCATAAGCGTTATGTGATATGCAAACAGCCTCGTCCAGGATTTGAACTTGGCCCATCATTATTTACGACGAAAACTATCACATTGTGAGCACCTCCTGTTTTTTATAGTACACACATATATGTTTGTGTGTGTCTCTCTGAATGTGTGTAGAGAGAGAGAGAGAGGCAGAGAAAAAGGGAGAGTGAGAGGGAAGAAAAGACTCATAGAGACAATTGAAAAGAAATATAAAAATACAAATTCCATTCATCTACATACACAACGATTACCTTGCTATACGCAATATATATATATATATATATATATATATATGTGTGTGTGTGTGTGAAATAGTAGTTTATTTTCTCTTCTTGGGAAGCCCTATTACTACCGGTTTCATTCAAATTTTTGGAGGGAGTAAGAAAACAATCACCAATTTTACCTGAGCAGCTTACATCACAATACTTTTGAAACATACTTGTTTATTTTCTAACGTTTCTAAATGAGCCACACACACAAACACGCGCACACACGTACCTATATATATATATAATCATCCACAGAGAGATCTGTTTCGTTCTATCAAAACTCATCAGTGTGGCTAGACAGTATCTCCCCGTAGCTGGGATCGAAACCCGGTTGACTGAAACACCAAGCCAAAGCTTCTAACCATTTAGCTACGAGGAGATATTAGCTACGAAGTACATTTTTAAACGGTTATGAATCACTATTAATATTGTTTACATACATCCGTTCAAAACGGCCGCCGAGATCTCAATTCGAATACGAAGAGACTTGCAAAGGCGCTATATATATATACGTATTGGTTTGAAAATCATAGCTCACATTATGCCCGATACGTATTGTTAGGTTCATAGTATTTTGGTTTTGGCCCTCTTCTACCCTGGGGAATATCACATTAGATCAACGGGAGTGGTTAAAATCACATGCTGGGATTTAAATTACATGTCTTTTTAACTTTATTTTTCGCTGTGTATTCATTTGTTTGTTATTTTCAACAACTTTTGATTAATGCTTAGAAACAAGTTTCTAATAAATCTTCACTTTTCTTACATTGTTACTTCTATAATTTGAAGACATTACCACAATAAATGCATAGTGAATAAATGTAATATGATTTCTTTAAACATTTACTCACAAACTATAGCAAAAAAAAAAAAAAAAAATGAAATGTACATTTAAACAAAAACCAGAAACATATTCGAGTTAACCTAGTCGGGTGGCGCTGTATAATACGCCGACTATAGAAGTGTGTCTTACTCCTCTATAGTCACCAAAGAGTATCCTTGATATAATACAAAACTATGCAATGATGAGGTTTATAGAATGTGGAGTACTCCTTCATAGCCATTAGTCCCAGGATTAGTCGTACCTGTTAGAATCCTATCAATGCGTCAAATAGAACTGCTGGACCATTTAACTGTGTGAGAACAAATTATTGATGTTAAGTTAGTGTTACACAGTAATACTTGAAAATATTTGACTGTGAGCAAAAGATTGAATAGTTTAGTTTAGTTTAGTTTGTTTTGGTTTTATGGTACATCAACCATTTTAGGTCATTGATGCCAAATCCATTTTTATACAAATTAAGTAAAGTAAGCGACCGTAGTCTAGGGTGACCCGAAGGCCCTCTTTTCAATGGCTACTATACCAAGGTGTAGGAGAGGGCGCTGTTCCTTTCCCTAGATTCCTCTACTTGACCCTTGATCCGTAACTTATAATGCTGAGTGTTAAGCAAGCCCGCATCAAGTACCATTTTTTGAGTCTTTGGTATAACTTGACCTTTGGTATGAACCCCGTCTCCAGGATCAATGGCGAACACTAAAAAAACAGTTCTATTTCAAACAACTCAGTTTAGCATTAGTACGGTTTCAATATCAAAAACACTTCTAATTCAAACAATCCAGTTTAGCGTAAGTACGCAGTTTGAATATCAAAACAGTTCTATTTCAAACAATTCAGTTTAACATAAGTTTACAGTTTAGTTCGACTTGACTCATAGATAGGATCCAATCTGGTGATACCACTCCGGGTGAGAGTGGACCTGGGTGGGATGGCCAAGAACGGGTAATTAGCATTTCCCAAACCTCCAGCATTATTGGAACCTCACAATCAGATTGTTTAGTGTCATATACAGGACACTCTTTAGGGAGAATTACCCCTCTATACAGAAGCAGTCGGTGTATTCAATAGCCCGAGTCGACAAGGCAATGCACAGAGTTAAATGTGAAAACAGTTTTATTTCAAACTATTCGGTACTCCTTCATTGCCATCGCTCCCTGGTTCACTCTGACCAGGCTTGGTATTAGCTGACAGGGTCCTGTCTTTTGAGTCTAACAAAAATGTTTGACATTTAAACTGAGTGCAAACAAATGACTTATGCTAAATAGAATTGTTGGAAATATTTGAAAATTTGAATATGAATAATTTTTAGACAAATCCATTTGACCCATACATGGGATTCCCAAAGATATTACCGAATACATATTCTGGACACAAGGGAATTAGTTTGCTTCAATTATCAGACATTATTAAATCATTTGCAATTATCCTGATGTTGCATCTAATTTAAGTGGATGATATTTATGAGAAAATGCTTATTTTACTAATTTACCAAGATAACAGTTTTGCTTCGATTATCACCCATTGATAAATCTGTCTGGAATGATCTATTTTAGTTATGTCCCAATTAAACGGAATTCGATTTAAGAATATATATAGAAGTCATATTTTATCAAAAATGACAGGCAATGATTTGTAGGTTGGTTGGTTGTATTTTATGGCATATCAATTTTGTGGATTATTTAATGCCAAACGCTGTTTATACATACATATATTTGTAATTGAATAGTTTATTGGTAATATTGTTTTTAAACGAGCCAGATTTCATTTAATTATTCACAGTTAAATGATTTTAAGTATTGTTATCTCACTCTAAAAGTTTTATTTGCACACTGTTAAATGGTTCAAAGACTTACTGGCTCCATTTTTGAAAATAATAAAATGTTTTAATTTAGCCCGTAAATGGGAGCCTAGTAGGTCTGAGTTAACCAGGGATAAGCGGCAATGAAGAAGTACTCCCCATTCCCCAAATTTCCAGGAGTGGAGCCTCACCATCAGATGCAGTCAATGTGAACTACAGCCCCCAGCAGCCTGAGATGAAATACACTTATGACATAGAATGGACGATCGTAAAGTAAGGCAAATATTAGAGAGAACGGCCGAAAAAAAGGTCTATGCAAGTTTTGATGTCTTTATTTTGGAAGGAATGAGTATTTTATTGTTACTTCTGCTCTCTCGAGAATTTAGGTTTGGTTTGGTTTCTTTGTTTTAATGGCATATCAACCTTTTTTAGGTTATTTAATGCCGAAGCTATTCTCCTAGAAAAACAGTAGTGGTACTATTTAACCCATAACTGGGAGGATAAGAGGATTCATACCTTTCCCAAGGCTATTTGACCGAAAGGGAACATAACAGCGAGACTGGAATTCGAACTCGATTTTTACGATTCCGCAGTCCATCGCTTTAACCATTACACCACAAGGACAAGAATTTAAAAGGTAAAATATAAGATTAACTTCAAAGGTAGACTACCAAATTTTTTTTTAATTATAAATTGAATTGAATTTTTTTATGCCTAATTTAAAACATTCAAAGCATATTACTTTAATAAATGTCTCCCTATAATGTGCTCATTTTGCTGGACATATATACGGCTTGTACTGAAGTGAAATGGTAATCGTCGAAATTCAACACAAGTTCAAATGGATGAGGCTATTTTCATTTCACAAAACACTAATAATAACCTTTGGAAAAATTATGAATCCAATTATTCTTCCTCCAGCTATGGGTAAATAGTAGGACAGACTAGTTTCTTTAGCCCTGGTTTGTCAATCAGTGTTGAAAGAAAACTTTGAATTTAAACCTCTTCAACACTGCCCAAAAATTGTGTTACATCCCTGCAGTGCGGAGGAGTTAGTAAATACGTGCAAGACAAACAATCATCTCGTCGTAACTATTTCGGCTTTTATTTAGGAAATAATGTGCTATCACCTATCTAATTAGGAAGTAACTAAAGTTGGCGACCGTAGTCGAGGGCGACGAGAAGGCTCCCTTTTCAATAGCTACTACATCGAGATGTAGAGGAAGGCGCTACTCCTTTCCCAGAATTGCTCCACTTTATTGCTGAGTGTTAAGCAAAGAGGTACCAAGTACCATTTTTAAAGTCTTTGGTATGATGCGACCTGGGATTGAACCCAGGTCTCCCAGACCATTGGAGAACACTCTACTCACTAGAATGATCTGATTAGCATTTTATAGCTATCTTTGCATTGAGAATTTGGATGAAGCCAACCTATAGCTGGGAAGATAATGGGGTTCATACCTTTCGCAAGCGTATGATATGTTAAAAAATAGTATCTTTGCTGTTAAAGATAGCTCACAATTAAACTACCCACGAAGGTTGGTATGCCATTAAAAATGAAAGTAAAAAAAGAATTGTCAACACCAAAACGAAATTTCCATGATTAGGATTCATTTGCCAAATGAAATGGAAATTACTTTTTTCGCTAAATAAAATTTTAGAATAAATAATGTGGCATTTTCATATTTTCAGCCAGCATTATTGTTGCTTTTTGGACTGTTACGGCCTCTCAACATTAATTTTAATTGGTATCTGGTGTCGCTAAAACAGAGAATAAATGATCTTAACTTCAATTTCATAAGCTTAAACGTTAACCTTCGCCATTTTACAAAGCTATTTAAACACCGGAAATCTAAATCTGTTGAGAAACGATGCTCGACTTCGAAAGGCAGATTGGGCGAAACAGCCAATCAACTTTTGAGGTTACTTAAGTCGACTTAATCTCAGATTTTCTACTCGAGCGACACCAGATACGAGATAAGAATTAGTATTTTTTTTCTGTATAAAAAATGTTTTCTTGTTTTTTGAGCCAAAAGGATAAGGAAAATTTATAATTAATAATCAATAACTGACAAAAAAAATTATTCAAAATTGGCAGTAATTTTTCTACAACTATTAACGTTGGTAGTTTAAGAGCCTGAAGCAGCAAGTGATCTTGAAATTTGAGAATTCTTTTCCTTGAGTATGCATTCGATGACCTTACCATTTGAGCTGTAACCGCAGACGGTTACCACACGGGTTGATTACTTTACCATCAGATAGGTTCTTAAAATATCAGTCGGCTGTGGGAGGAGAAAAATGAATTAACCTCACGGAATTTACAGATTGTCGATCGACTACTTTGATAAAAAAATCCAATTTACAAAAAAATACGTACAGGTTGCAAGTCTGTCTTTATTAAAAAGAAATAAAAACCGTAGAGTCACTTTCTTTAAAGGTTAAAATAATTATTCATATTCAAGTTATTGAATACCCTGTCGATAAACCTGAGAATATGTTGATTATATCCCTTGAATAAATTGTGTCCAGGGTTTGATACTAAACAGCATTATTTGGTTTGGTTTCTGGCATATTTTTGTTTTTTTTTTATGTCAGATTCTGTTTTTACATATATATTAAATATGATTTGTAAATACTTTTTTACATACACATAGTGAAATGATCAAACGGTTCTATTTCAAACAACTCAATTTAGCATAAGACAATTAAGTTAAATTGTTCCAAGTATTACTATGTATCACCCACAGTTCAATTAAACATCAGTCATTTGTTTATACACAGGTAAATAATCAAAAAGTTCAATTTCTAATAATTTAGCATTAGTTATTTTTTTGCGTACAGTTTAAATGTCATACAGTTCTGTTTAATCCATCGATAGGATCCTATCAGATGCTACCAATCTGGGCCAGAGTGGACCTGGGAGCGATGGCAATGAAAGGGTACTCCGCATTTCCCAAAGCTCCAGAATTACTGGAGCCTCACCATCAGATTGTTTAGTAATATATCTAGGATACTCATTAGTGGCGTCTTACTCCTCTGTAGAGATGCAGTTGGTCTGTTCTATAGCTCCAGTCGACTGCGCAACAGCATTTGATTAAGAGTCTCCAGTTCTGGAGCTCTAGGGAATGTAATGTACCCCTTCATTGCCATTACTCCAATGTTCCTTTCTCACCCGAAGTGGTTGTGCCTATTAGAGTTAAAGTTATCGGTTTAAAAATTATTTGTTAAAAAAAACGACTTTTGGGCAGAAAAAAAAACTTTTTAAAAACTATTCAAATAATGTAAGATATGAATATACAATGAACACGATATTTAAACCATATAGTTGTTTATAAATTATTAGTATTAGATAGGATTAGTTGATACTATATAACTGTGGCGGTGCCCGTCGTAGGAAATGGACACGGCGACACGAGTTCGAATCCTGGATGAGACTGATTGCATTTCACATAGCACTAATACCCTTGGGAAAGGTATGAATCTAATTATTCTCCCTCCAGCTATGGATAAATAGTAGGATAGACTAGGTTCTTGGTGCGGCAACTCGTCTAGGAGAAGGAAAACTCTGAATTCAAACCTGTTAAACTCCGCTTAAAAATTGACCGTATGTTATATCCTGCCCAAATATATAAAATGGACTTGAAAATTTAGTGGCAAAAAAAAAAATTCGAAACAAAACGGGGACTAATTGAAGACATTACCGGAATTCAGGGCGTAGCAGTTGCTAGAAGTTTGAAGAAAACCAAAGATAAAAGAGACTAAAATACAAGACATAGCATTATATTTCTATTCCAATATGTGTGTATGTGTGTGCGTGTGCGTATATTTCGGTATCATCAATTTTTTCATAGATCCACGAAAGTAAGAAAGAACAAAAAGGGAGGAAGAAATTTAAAAAACTAAGAAATAGAAAAAAACAAAACAAAAAGAAATGAAAGAAAAAAGAGAAGACGAAAACGTGGAAGGAAAGAGCAAAAAGAAAAAAAGCCAAAGCAAAAACAAGGAGAAAGAAAGAGAGAAAGAAAAGAAAGGAAAAAATATGAAAAAGAAATAAGTGGAAAGAAGGGTATGAAAAAGAAAGAGGTAAGAATAAAAATGAAGTAGAAAAAGCAAAATAAATGAATGAATGAATGAACGAATAAGAAAGAAAGAAAGAAAGACCGAGTAGAACCAAAAAGAAGGAAGAAATATGAAAAAGAAAGAAATAGAAAGAAGTAGATGAATAAGAAAGAGAGCAAGAGAGAAGCGAAAAAGAAAAAGCATAAATTAAAACTAAGTAAAAAGAGGAAGGTGAAAACAAAGAGAAAGAACGAAAGAATCATAAAGAAAGAAAAAAAGAAAGAGTTGAGTAAAGAAGAGGAAGAAAGAAGAAAAGAAAAAAAAGAAAAAAATAGAAAAGAAAAAACGAAAAAGTGATTTAAAAATGGAAAAATAAGAATGAAAAAGAAAAAAAAGTGTTTTTAAAAAAAAGAAGGAAATAAAGAATGAAAAAAATATAAAATAAAGATTTTTGCTTGTGTCTTTTTTTTCTTTGCGGCATGAAGGGCATTTTTTAAAATTTCATTAGCCAAAAAGATTCTCGCCTGTTTATCAAGCCAATTTTATTCAGCAGATATCGTTTTTGCCATCTCATTTGATTTCTCAGTCGTCTACAATATATATACAAAGCCAGTTTCGCCCTAGGATGGTATATTGCTCACAAATCTAAGCGGCTTCCACACAACTTACTTTTGGATTAAATACCAAACTAGTTGCAAGGTCTTATAGCAGATGATTACTTTTCGTTAATTCAGCCGATTCCCCATCGTCGGAATAAAGCCACTTTGCTCCTCTTTTATTGCTACTTATACGAAAGATGTTGGGAGGAGCTTCATTCATTCGTTCCAAAAATTCCAAAGATTCTACAGGGGTAATACCTCACACCAATATGGGTTGGTTGGTTGGTTGGTTATTTGGGTTTTATAGCATATCAACCTTTCTAGGTCATTCAACGCCAAATACTGTCAATATATACATACATATTCAACCAAAGATTTCAAAACGAATATTAAGGTAGGTAAAATTTCCTATTATCAGGATTTCATTTGTTTGCACAAGATTAACCAGTTTTAAGTTGTCATATTTTTTGGTACAACTCTGTCTCTCTCAAGAAGGACAGAATGTCATCTATTTTGACGTTCTCGAACAGATCGGTTAAGTTATTTATTTGAAAAATCGCTTTCTGATAACAGCGAAAGTTCTGCATTCTATTAGAATGTGTTTAACCATGTAAGTTGTCTGACAGGTTAAACACTGTGGTGGTAGTTCCTGTTTCAAAATGAAAGAGTGAGTAAGCTTTGTATGACCAATTCGCCATCGGGATATAACAACTTGTTCTCTTCTTGATTTTCTCGATGCTGGTCTCCACTCTCCTAAGGTGGGCTGAATTTGGAAGAGTTTATTGTGGATGTTATTGTTCCATTGTTGTTGCCATTGTGTGTGAAGGGATTTATTAATTGTGGGATCCTGGATTTATCGGGTGTCAGATCTAAGGCCAATTTGGCTGCCGAGTCTGCTATTTCATTCCCTCTCACTCCAATGTGACTTGCATATAATTATTTCTTTTCTATATGACATTGAGTCTAATCTACTCAACAGTTTGATGATAAGAGGGTTCTGAAATTTTTTATTTGTCAATGATAGCAAGACAGAGAGTGAGTCTGAAAATATTATAAATTTCTTATGCTTACTCTTTGAGATGATATTGAGAGCTTGGTCTATTGCATGGGCTTCTGCTGTGAAGATAGAGCTTCCCCTTGGAAGAGCTTTCTTAAGAACTGTTTTGTTCAAAACAGCTGAGCACGCTGCCCTACCATTGTCCTTGGATCCATCCGTAAAGACATAGAGGTGATCGGGGTATACTGGTTATGACACTAAATTGCATCCAGTGGTGAGGTTACAGTTCTGTAGCTCTGAAGAATGCATTGCCATTACTCCTAGGTCCACTTTGACTTGGAGTAAGAGCACATATTAAAGTCCTATTTATGGGTAAAAAAAATCTGTTTCAAAGTTATTTGTATTAGAAAGGAATACTTGAAACCCTATGACTGCAAACAAATGATGATTAGAGACGAATAAAAAAGTACGATTTAAAACAAAAAATCGCAAAGGAACGCTGAAAATATAAGCGATAATAATCTAAACGATTGATTATAATCACATATTTAAAAATGAATACGATTTCGCCATTATATAATTCATAAGGATTTATATTCCGTTAAATAAACAAAACCTTACAAGCTATATGGTGTATAAGTTAGGAGAACGCAGATTCAGAGTCAACGGCGAATTACTGATAGCCAATAAGAATCGTTGACAGTTTCTACATTATCCTAACTTAGAAAAATACAGGCTCAGAGTCAACAGTGAGTGACTGACAGTCACCAAGAACCGTTGACTCTGTGTGTACGTTATTCTAACTTTGGATTATCCGCAATTATTCAGGGAACTTTAAATATGCTCTTCCTTAAGATAGCTCATCCCCCAAAAAACCTCTCTCTTTCTCTTTCTCTTTCTCCGCAATGTCATCTGGGATGGTAGTAAACAACAACTGCACCTCTACATAGGGATAAAGCTCACATAACGAGTTTCCTATACACTATCTGATGGTGCTACTCCAATCTTGCATCTTCGGAGAAGGTGGAATGCCCCTACATACCATTACTCCCAAATCCACTCTGACCCGTATTGGTAGTACCGGTTAGGTCCCATCTAAAGGTAAAAACAGCGTTTGTTCGCCAATGGTCTTGGACACATGGGTTCAATCCCAGGTCGAGTCATACCAAAGACTTTTAAAATGGTATTTAATAATTCCTTTCTTAACACTCAGCAATATAAGGTACGTATCAAGAGTAAAGAGGAGCAATCCAGGGAAAGGAGTAGTGCCCTCCCCTACACCTAGGTGTGGTAGCTACTGAAAAGGGAGCCTTCGGGTTGCCCTTGACTAAAGGGAGACAACTTTACTTTTACTTACATTGGAATACTTGATAAATAAGATAACTACTGTTAAATAGCAATAATTAAAAACGTTTAACTGTGTGCAAACAAATTAAATAGAATTATTAATGTTGGATGGGAATAGTTAGTTTGGTTTTGTTTCTTTGCTTAATGGCATATCAATCTTCATTCTTGTAGAAGAACAGCTGTAATACTATTTAACTCATAGCTTGGGGGATAAGAGGATTCATGCCTTTCCCAAGTGTACTCATCAAAAAAAAGAACGGAATGGCATGATTGAAGTTCGAATTCGATTATTAGGAGGACACAGTTCAATATGTTAACCATTACACTATGGGGATTTCCCTTTAAATTCTTGAAACCATTCAACTGTGTGCAAATAAATGAGCTTTTACAACTCGTTAAAAATGCCTAAAAGTTACCCACGAACCATCCGTTTACAAATATTAAATAAAAGCAATGTTTGGCATTAAATAACTAAAGGTTGATATTCCATGAAACACCACAAATCAATGTTCTCTATCCGGCTATTATTCTTTTTCCGGGTCTGTCTCTCTCTCTCTCTCTCTCTCTCTCTCTCTCTCTCTCTCTCACTCACTTTTTTCAATGTTTCTCTCTCTCTCTCTCTTTCACTCTTTTTCTAGGATTCACTCACTCTCTCTCTCTCTCTCTCTTTCACTCTTTTTCTAGGATTCACTCTCTCTCTCACACTCTTTTTCTAGGTCTCTCTCTCTCTCTCTCTTCCTCGCTCTTTTTCTAGGTCTCTCTCTCTCTCTCTCTCCTTCTCTCTCTCTCTCTCTCTCTCTTTTCTCGATCTCTCTCTATCTCTCTCTCACACTCTTTTTCTAGGTTTCTCTTTCTCTCTCTTTCTTTGTGGGTCTCTCTCTCTCTCTCTCTCTCTCTCTCTCTCTCTCTCTCTTTTTATTCGAAGTGCATTCGTTCTTCTTGTCTGCGTGGTTCGCCAAGAAGTAAACACCATCCCTCAACCTCAAACCGAGAAACCTTGTTATAAACGCCACTAAGAAAAACAAATCAATGTTCTTTATCTGTCTATCATTCTTTCTCGGGATCTCTATCTCTCTCTATCCAATTATATTTTTATTCAGAGTGTATTCGTTCCTCTGGTCTGCGTGGTTCGCCAAGAATTACGTACCATCCCTCTACCTAAAACCGAGAAAACATGTTATAAACTCCACTAAGAAAAACAAGACCCTATTGGCTGAAACAGGTTCGCTTAACAGAAAACTAAAACGTAGTATCCGTTGCGTCTGCTAAATGGTTACAGAGAAAAGACCAAAAGTGCCTGAGTCCTCAACTAGTTGTTCTTGCAAAGATTACCCAAAGATAAACTCTGCCCTTGGCATTCCTTGGCGATGATTCGGGCAAATTACATTTAAGAGTCGTCTCCCGATTGGATTTCCACAAAATACTAAAGAGGTCGCTGCTCCAACATCTCTCACACGTATCGTCTGTCACTTCCTCCTGGCGACTGCTTTTCATGATGATATTAAATACATAATTTAATATTTGATTAATAACACCCTGGTTATCTCCCCTTTCATTTTTTAAATTTCGTTCCCCCTCCCTAATGATAGCCACGTTTCTTTCTTTCTGTCCATTTCTCAAATGCTCTTATTAATATTTGCCTACTACCTTCAATAAAATGTTACTTTAGCAGATCCTGTGTATATTAGCATCCTTTATTGCCACTCAACCTGCGGTAAATTTCCATCTCTTTCAGCAAGGATAGTCCTTTCCTAAAATATATCTTTCCGAGCAGTTTAATTAACTGTAGAATTAGTGTTTGAAATGTAATTAAAAAGAAACTGAAATCAAGTGGGAAGTAAAAAATAAAGTGTCTAAAAATTAATAATTGGCCATCTATCTATCTATCTATCTATCTATCTATCTATCTATGTTTTTCTTTGATTAATGGTATATCAAACTCCGCGGTTAATTAATACCAAAGCCATTTTTATAGAAGGAGTGTAGTGATACATTTTAACCCAGAACTGAGGGGGAGATAAAGGAGTCTGTCAATCTATCTATCTATCTATCTATCTATCTATCTATCTATATATCTATGTCCATAGTTCTCTTTCATTCTTCATTTCTTTCTTTTCGTGTCTTTCTTTTTGTTTGCATCTTTCTGTCCATCGATAAAAGGCTGTTTATATCAATTTAACTCTGTTTTCATTTATCAATCTCCACACACACACACACACACTCTCACCCACGCAAACATATATATATATATATATATATATATATATATATATATATATATATGTGTGTGTGTGTGTGTGTGTGTGTGTGTGTGTATGCGTGTGTGTGTGTGTATGCGTGTGTGTGTGTGAGAGAGAGAGAGAGTGAGTCTCTTTCATTTCTGTTTCCCTCTTTCTCTCTATAAATGTTTACATCAGTTTGACTCTGTTTTTATCTATCAATCAATCAATCTCTCTCTATCTCTCTCTCTCTCACACTCTCTCTCTCTCTATATATATATATATATATATATATGTGTGTGTGTGTGTGATTCTTCACTTTTTATTTTTCGTTTCTTTCGTTCAGTTCGGTCCATTGGGCTAGCGGTTAGAGTGTTACCAAAGAATCCAGAAGACCGGGGTTCAATCCCAGGTCGAGTCAGACCAAAGACTCAAAAATGGTACTTGACGTTTTCCTTGCTTAACACTCAGCATTATAAGTTATGGTCAAAGTGGAGCAATCCAGGGAAAGGAGTAGTACTCTTTCCTACGCTTTGTGTAGTAGCTGTTGAAAAAGAAGCCTTTGGATCCCCCTCGACTACGGTCACCATCTTCTTCACTTCATCCCCATCTGGCTCTGTTTCTATCTTTGAATAAAATTCTCATTTTGTATTGCTCCATAACCCGACAAAAATGATATATAACTGTAAGATCTTTCATGAAAGCAATATGCTTTAAGATCAATAAGATTTAAGATGAAAGCAATATAGTATCCAATATCTATTTTGTCGGGTAAATATCCATGCTGAACTGGATGAATGTATAACTATGAAATAATAAAATAATCCTTCACTAATTCCTAAATAGAAACTTCATAATCATTATATAACGCAAATTCAACATAATCGTCGAGTACATTAATAAAATCATTATTATATATGCGTGTATATTATGTATAGCCTAGAAAAGCAACATACGAGAGAGTGATTGTTATTTGAGCAATACCCATAAAATGTGTCTATTCTTTTCCCTCGGTCAAACTGTCTCACACTTTGTTCATTTTCAAGTTAGAAATCAATGCAAAACAAAAAAGAAACTCTAAAGAAACAAAAATAAAAATAAAAAACATAGAATTTCAAAAACTTATATTCCAGTCAGGTTCAATGACGCATTACATTTTGAAAGTCCCTGATTTGTGGTTCTATACCTAACCAAGACTAAGGAACGAATATCAAAGGGAGAAGAAATTACATTTATATCATAAATACTTTTAGAAACAAACATAGATAGATAGATAGATAGATAGATAGATAGATAGATATGAAACTAATGAGAGGAAAAGATATGCAGAGAATGGTAAAGATATGAATAAAATGGGATAGATATGAGCAGATTGAGATAGATAGATAGATAGATAGATATGAAAAGGATGGGATAGATAGATTCATTGATACTTTGGTTGATACATACATACATACATACATACATACATACATACACAGGAGCTGTTCAGATCATAGATAGATAGATAGATAGATAGATTTAGGCAATAATATACTTCCACTGGTCCACTCTTTTTCCCTACCAATACTTTGCCAACACTTCACGAGGCCTTTACTCTCTCGTATACAATACGCCTGGTAAATGTCGCGCCCAGCTCATCATGTTGCAGGGAACAAATCCGGCTGAGACGTTCTCAGTTTGCAAACGTTGTCTAAAGCCGTCTTCTGTGCGCTGTCACGTCGAAACTGACTCACTGCGCAACTTCCGGTAGCAATATGGCACTCTGCATATGAGGCGGCTTTCGCCTGTGTGTTGGGCATAGGCAGAGTGTGGTTAGAAAAGGATTAGGAGAGACGTGTGTCTATATTTGTAACTGAACGCGAGAGGCGAGAGGCAAAAAGAGAGAGAGAGAGAGAGAGAGGAGAGAGATGAGAGAGAAAGAGAAAGAGAGAGAGAGAGAGAGAGAGAGAGAGAATAGGCTATCTGTTCTATCTATTGGACAATCGATCGAAGCTTCGATCCGCTTGCAATATTCTCTGAGTATATTTTACGTATCTGTATCTCATCCCATCACTTCTTGTTGACCTAGCCGTCTCTCATGATTTATTTATGGATATCCTACTCTAGATATGTCTGTCGGATCATCCGATCTTTTCAAGATAAAACAAATATGGGCCACACTTGGTCTATCATTTGTTTTTTGCTTTTTTTTTCTTACTTGCATATGACGAAAACGCTCGCATGGGCTCTTTTAAACATGACATTTTGAAAGTTGCCGTGTCTCCTCATATGTAGACATTATACTTTTATATTAGAATTATTCGTCATAAACATACAAACACACAGACACCCCCCACACATATATAAATATATATATATATATACATGACACAAATATATATATATATATATGTGTGTGTGTGTGTGTGTGTACATATATATGTATGAGTGTATGTGCATGTATGTGTCTAAGTGTGTAAGTGTATGTGTGTGTGTGTGTGAGAGAGAGAGAGAGAGAGAGAGAGAGAGAGAGAGAGAGAGAGAGAGAGAGAGATCGTGTATTCTTTACGTAAAACAAATACACATAAGGCCACTTATGACATTGTGAACTTTGCTATTTTCCTGATACTCAGACATTTATCTATGATTAACTTAATCTCCTCTCTCTCTCCCCCCCCTCTCTCTCTCTATATATATATATATATATATAGACATGCTGATAAATGAATATGATATATAAATTCATGCTTATAAAACTATTTTTTACTTCGTGTATCATTCTTTTTTGACGTCTACAAGCATTAAATCGTTGCATGTGATGCGTTACACACATACACACACACACACACACACACACACACACACATATATATATATATATATATGTTGTAAGTAAAGTTTGTGACCTTAGTCAAGAGTGACTCAAAGGCTTGCTTTTTTCAATATCTACAACACCGAGGTGTACGGGAGGGCACTACTCGACTCCCTGAATTAATCATCTTTACCCTTGATCCTTATCTTATAATGCTGTGTTTTAAGCAGAACGGGATCAAGTAACAATTTTTGAGTCTTTGGTAACACTCGACCTGGGATTGAACCCTAGTCTCCCGGACTAATTGGCGAACACTCGACTCATTAGGATAATGGCCCCGTAACTATATATATATATATACAAACTATTCATTTTTGCATTTATTCTTCTCAGAATGTATATATATGCTTAGATAGATAGATAGATAGATAGATAGATAGATTGAAAAAAGGGGATATAAAAACTTGGTTGAAAGAAGGAAAGAAAGAAATATATATGGAACTAGCTCCGTCTGTTGACATCAATCAAGACAGCTTACTAGATAAATACATAGATAGAAAGAAATAAACTGACTGCAAGAAACAAAGAAACAAAGAAACAATGTTTCAAAGAAAGAAAAATATAAGCATATAAACCAACAGGGGAGATAGATAGATAGATAGATAGATACGAGTTAACTGGAAAAACTAAAAATTGAAAATGGACACCTGCTATGGTAACATATAGTATTTTTTACTCGGTTCATACAAGTGAAATTGAATAAACTAAAACAAGTGACTTATAAATGTATAAGAATTGGTGAAAAGTCCTCGGCCTTACGCAGAAAGAATAGTTTTTCAAAAAAATAGTTATGAAATTCTGAGCCAATTTCGAATTTAAGAAATAAAGTGCGAAATAGAGGAAAATCAGGAATGACGTATACGCTTTAGAGTTAAATGGTGGACAGAGTATTTTTTATTCACCCCCACCTATTTTTCTTCAATATACACACATATATATATATATATATATATATATATATATATATATATATATTGGTCACATTAATAATGTGAAAATAGAAGTTATTGATTATAAATGAAAAGTATATATATATATATATATATATATATGTATATAATTTTCATTTTTAATCAATAATTTCTATTTTACATTATTGATGTGACCAATTAATGCATGCATTAATAATGTAAACATAGAAATTATTGATTATAAATGGAAATTATATATATATATATATATATATATATATATATATATATATATATATATATATATCATCATCATGTCGTGCCGCTAACACGGATATCTTCTACCCCCTCTCGCCACTTCTCCCTATCGTTCATCGCCTCTGGCAGGTTTTCAGGGCTACATCCCGTATCCTCACAGAGCTGCTGAATGTATGTTCGAGCTGGTCGTCCTGCTTTTGCTCGGCCATATGTGGGGGTCCATAGGAGTACATCCCTAATGAGCTCGGCCCTGCTTCTCCAGCAGTGTCCTGCATGTCTAATTCGTCTAACTTGGATAGTTTTCGTGATGGGAGGCAGGTGGCAGTATAGTTGGTGCCTTGTGGGGTGTTGCCGCCAGGACTTGTTCAATATTGCTCGCAGCATTCTTGCGAAATTGCCGTCTAGTTTCTTCTCCAGCCGTTTAGTTAACGTCCAAGTAGTGCATCCATACAGCAGTATCGATACGACCGCTGCCTGGAAGAAACTGCGTTTCATTTTATCGGTCAGGTCAGATTCCCATATGGTCGATAGCTTATCGAAAGCTCTCCATGCCTTCGTTAGTCACGTGTCGATGTCCTTATTCTTACATTATTAATGTGACCAATTATGTTGAATAGTATAAAAATTTGAGTATGACAATTTTCTTAGTTATTTGATTGAATAGTATTAGTATACAATATAAGAAAATAAAGTTGGTGACCGTAGTCGAGGGTGACCCGAAATCTCCCTTTTCAAAAGCCACTACATCGAGGTGTAGGAGAGGGCGTTACTCTTTTCCTTGGATTGATCAACTTTACTCTTGATCCATACCTTATAATACTATATTTTAAGCAGGGCAGCATCACGTACCATTTTTTGAGTCTTTGGTATGACTGGATCTGGGATTGAACCCTTATCTCACGGACCATTCGTGAAAAGTTGTTTATGGTTGATAATTTTCTCTCTCTAAATCCAATTATTCTTTTATTCTTTTATTTTGAATTCTTTCATTTGAGTTTAAAAGTTTCTTTTTCATCAAATAAATAGACTAAAAATTAGGTGAAAACGGAGTCAACAACTGATACATCTTGCTACATGAATTGTAAGTCATTTGTCAACCAAACAGGAAAAAGAAATGGTCTGATTTTTATATTAAAAAAGGGGGGGCCTTGGGTCCGGGGGATAGAGATCTGGACTTTTGTGAGTCTTTTTTTTAATAAATTTTCATTAGAAATTTATCTTTTCTTTATTTGAAGGTAAAGATCTAATATTTAAAAAATAAAGGGTCGACTGAAATAAATATAAAAAAACAAATATGAGTGTGATTAAAAGATTTTCCCGTATTTTAATTTATTATTATTTTACATTGAGCTCTGTAGTGAATTTTGAATTGCATGGATACTGAAGAAACAAAATCCTAAAATAGAATCGTTTCCACCATTGGCTGACTTGGTTTGGTTTGGTTTCTTTGTTTAATGGCATATCAACCTTTGTAGATTATTTAATGCCAAAGCCATTCTCCTAGAAGAACAGTAGTGGTACTATTTAACCCATACCTGGGAGGATAAGGGGGTTCATACCTTTCCCAAGATATTTGTCTGAAAGTGAAGGCTGACTTGGGTTTGGATAATATATATATATATTATATATATATATATATATATATATATATATATATATATATATATATAAATGAAATGGAACTGTTTTTCACATTGAAATTCTACTTACACTAAACTGAATTGTTTAATATTGAACTGTTTTGACATTTAACTGTGTGTAAATAAAAGCTGTACCTAAACGAAACTGAATTAGCCGAATTAAAACTGTTTAACTAAACTGAATAGCTTTAAATAGAAATGTTTTTGACAAACTGTGTAATCGTGATAAACTGAATTGTTTGAAATAGAACTGACTATTTGCATAAAAATGGATTGGCGTTAAATAACCAACAAAGGTTGATATGCCATAAAACCCAACGAACGAACCAACCAACACATGGACGAACAAAGTCAGGACGACCAGCTAGAAACTCTGTGCCGAAACAGGGTGTAGCCTTGAAGACCTACTAGGAGCGATGGACGATAATGATGGGTGGCTAGAGAGGGCCAGAGATATTCGTGCTATCAGCGTGCCAGGATGATGATGATGATGATGTGATAATGATGATGAATATACGATATGAAAATATATGTAAAATATAGTTTGGCGTTTCATATCCATTGCTAAGCTTTATAAAACCAAAATACAATACATACATATTATAAACAGATGATATTAAAAAGATATTAACTAGATAAAAGTGTTTATCCTAGCCCCAAAAACTTTTTGTGTTGACCAATTAGAAATATTTAAACACTCAGTGACAATCGTTTTAATAAGTTGGCTTAAGAAACTTTTTGTCTTATTGCCCGGTCGGCTAGGGCTTCAGAATACACTGACTCCATCTCTGCAGAGGATTAAGATCCCCCCCCCTCCAACAAGTGCACTAGATATGACACTAAACAATCTGATGGTGAGGCTTTACTATTGCTGGAGCTTTGGGGAATGTGGAGTACTCCTTCATTGCCATCGCTTCATTTAAGTGTGTAGGAACAAAAGACTGACATTTAATTGAATTGTTAGTGATACATAGCAATACTTGCAACCATTTAACTTTGTTGACATATACAAAATTGATGTTTTTAGATAGAACTCTTTGATCATTCAACTGTGTGTATCTACAAAATCTGTTTATGAATCATATATTTAATATATATGTAAAAACTGTATTCGGCATTAAATAACCAACAATGTTTGATATGCCATAAAACCAAACAAAACCTTATTGCCTTTGCTACAAATTTTTTCTGAAGTTTCTAAACAGCATACAACAATTGTTTTGGTTTCTTTGTTTAATGGCATGTAAACCTTTGTAGGTTACTTAATGTCAAAGCCACTCTTCTAGAAGATCAGTAGTGGTACTGTTTAACCCATAGCTGGGAGGATAAGGAGCTTCACACCTTTCTCAATGGTGTTTGTCCGAAAGTGAACGTAATAGCACGTCTGGAGTTCGGACTCGCTTACTATGATTCCGCAGTCCATCGCTTTAACCATTACACCACAAGGATAATCCCCCGACCACAATTGGATTATTGCTCAAGGTATAATGAGATAGACAAACTTCAAAGATAGCGTTAAGTGTAAAGCTCATAAACTACGTACTAATTTTGAGAGATTGCAAAAGCAACGAAGACCTGAGTTAAATTCAAATACACTTCTGCGATTTCCTTTTTTTTCTAAAGTAGATAGCGCTGACCACCTCTGCATCAACTCAATTACAAACTCCATCTGTAAGATAATATTCCCTAAAACATGCATTCAACTCTTCACTCATAACGAATTATAAGAATGATTGATGCCTATGAGATCTTGATGATGATTGATGTGTTATTTGGTATGTGTGTTGACTCCTAAATTTTAGCCTATTTAAACAGGAAATAACAGGAAGATCTCAGCTGGTACACGGGTACTAAAAACTGTCTGTCACCAGATCGTATGATTAAATCAAGACGTTTATTGAAGAGAACAGCTAATAATGTTTGGCTTTTTGTCTGTTCTTCACACAGCAATTCGTTATTAAGCTCAGCACTTGTAAAACTATCTGAAGCGTGTATATTTATCCAGTGTGCTTCTGATGGAGTTAGGGTTCTTTGATTAATGGTATATCAACCTTTGTAGGTTATTTAATGCCAAAGCAATCCTTCTAGATTAAGAGTAGTGGTACAATTTAACCCATAGCTGGAAGGATAAAGGGGTTCATAGCTTTCCCAAGGGTATTTGCCCGAAAGTGAACGTAATAGCGCGACTGGAGTACGAACTCGTGTACTACGATTCCGCAGTCCATCGCTTTAACCATTACACCATGAGGACACCCCCAGTTCGAATTAGCTGACTATGATTCAGCTGTCCATCTCTTTAACCATTACTCCACGAAGACACCCCACCACGGAAGGGTACCATATTTGAGCCATATTACTACTCTATAATCCTTGAAAATATAGTTTGAATATCCGTAAGTAAGTAAAGTTGGCGACCTTTAGTATAGGTTGACCCGAAGGCTCCCTTTTGAATAGGTACTACACCGAGGTGTAGGGGATTGCGCTACTCCATTCTCTGTATTGCTCCATTTTACCCTTGATCCTTACATTATAATGCTGAGTGTTAAGCAAGACGTCATCAAGTACCATTTTTTGAGTCTTTGGTATGACTCAACCTGAGATTGAACCCCGGTCTCCAGGACCATAAGTGAACACTCTACTCATTATGCCAATACGAAAATATAATGAATACAATAAAAAATGATGCAACAAAACTGGCCCTGAATCATTATCAAACTCCAGGCAAATTATTCAAATCAGCGCTAACTAAGGGTTTCCTCTCTAGTCTGATTGATATCCAATACTTTTCAAAGTTTTCGAAGTGATATCAACAGTGCTGAATTATTTCGATTCTTTCCCAGGATTCTTGTTCACCAAGTCTCTTTTTCCAGTTCTTTGGCTCAGGTGCCTGGGGCTGCATAATTCACCGACTGCATCTCTGCAGACGAGTAAGACTTCTCCAACAAATGTCATTTGGCCCCGTTGGCTAGAACTGCAGAATTCACCGAAAGAAATCTCTGCAGACGGTTGAGAATCCCCCAACAAGTATCCTGAATATGGAACCAAACAATCTGATGAAGAAGCTTTAGTAATGTAGGAGGTTTGGGAAAAATGTGGAGTACTCCTTTATGGACAACGCTCCCATGTCCACTCTAGACCCAAGTGGTAGCACCTGATAGGTCTTATCTATGGATCAAATATAACTTATTTGTATGCTTAACTGAATTATTTGAAATAGAGCTGTTTTGACATTTAACTGTGTGTAAAAAAAATGACTGATGTTAAATTGAATTGTTAGTGATACATAGGTTTGGTTTGGTTTACTTTATTTTAATGGCATATCAACCTTTGTAGGTTATTTAATGCCCAAGCCATTCACCTAGAAGAACAGTAGTGGTACTATTTAACCTATAGGTGGGAGAATAAGGGGGTTCGTACATTTCCTAAGGGTATTTGCCCGAAAATGAACGTAATAGCGCGACTGGAGTACGAACTCGCTTACTACGATTCCGCAGCCCATCACTTTAACCATTACACCACGAGGACAACCGCTAGGGATACATAGCAATACGCGAAAATATTTAACTTGGTTGAGTTAACTGAATAGCTTGAAATAGAAATGTTTCTGACATTTAAACTGTGTACTTTGCTAAGCTGAATTATTTGAAATAGAAGTGTTTGTATGTATAAAATAGATTTGGTATTAAATAACCTAAAATGGTTGATATACCATAAAATAAGATTAAACCAAAACAAACAAATCGTAATCTATGGACTTGTAATACAATCACCCACATGTTCAATAACTTTTTATAGATCTGGCAAAGCCCAGATATTTGTCTTTTCCCCCGCTTTCTTTTATTTTCATTCAGTGATCTGCTGAAACTACAAAATTCACATGATGAAATGTAATTTCTTTTCAAATTGATGCCCATGGAATTGTCCCAAATAAAGCTAGTCAGAAAAACTAGCAAAGAGTAAATTACTACAACGACTACTACTACTGTTAATAATAATAATAATAATGTGGAACATGGAAGTAACGATTGTGCCAATTGTGATTGGTGCGTTAGGCACAATAACTAAAGGATTATTAAAGGGCCTGGAGGACTTGGAAGTTGGCAGACGGGTGGAGACTATCCAGATGACAGCATTGCTGAGAACGGCCAAAATCCTGAGACGAGTCCTGGACACACGAGGAAATTTGCTGTTACTCAAACTCCAGTGAAAAACCAACAGCTAATACTGATGTGAAAAACTCTAGAGTAAATAATAAACATGACGGTGCGGTGATAACGAAGACTTTGTAAAGGAGTTGAACGAGTCGAGACCATCCAAGGACGAGCCGAGACCAAGGACGAGACCATCACGAGACCATTCAAGGACCATCCAAGGACGAGACCACCCAACGACCAGCCGAGACCATCCAAGCTACAGCATTGTTTAGATAGTTTTCGAAACACTCACTGTTACTCAGACTTAAGTGAAAGACGTACAGTTAACACTGGAGAGAAAAACTTGTAAGGGGTAAAATAATAATAATAATAATAATAATAATAATAATAATAATAGTACCTGTCCTTGAAAATGATACACATAAACTCCTACGGAACATTGACATACACACGGATCACCTAATCTCGGCTAAAAGACCAGACCTAATAATAATCAACAAAAAAGAAGAGAACTTGCAAAATTGTCGACTTAGCTGTCCCGGCTGACCACAGAATAAAACTGAAAGAATGTAAAAAGAAGGATAAGTACCTCAACTTTGCTAGGTAATCGGAAAAACTATGGAACATGCAGGTGACAATTATACCAATTGTAATTGGTGCGTTTGGAACAGTAACTAAAGGATTACGAAAGGGAGTGGAGGAATTGGAAGTTGGCGGACGAGTGGAGACCATCCAAACTACTACATTATTGAGAACGACCTGAATACTGAGAAGAGTCCTGGTGACTTGAGGAGACTTGCTGTCAGTAAAACTCTAGTGAAAGACCATCTGCTAAAACTGATGTGAAAAACTCTTATTAGTGAATAATAATAATAGATATTGTTACGCTTGGAACAGTTCCAACAGGCTCAGAAAATCTGATTGAGAGACAAAAGAATCTTAAAGATTTTAATTTATAGCCATCTTTGACGGAAACAGACCATATCTTTATTACATTTATGATCTCAAAACCAATGTAATGGCTCCGTGGTATACTCTTGATACATTCAATAATTCAATGTTTCGAGGGCAAAATGCCAGAAATGCCTTCAATAAGAATCACAAGACCCTTAGCTAGCATCTTAATGTGTTAAGGAAGAAGGAGAACGATTGAAAAGTCTTACCATCTAATTCTAATTTGAACTCTTCAGCGTGTACTCTGTGCAAGCTTGTATGGTTAAAAATCATAAAAGACTCAAGCATCAGAACTGAAGAAAGCTTTTGGACCCTGATATGGATAAGTCCACTTGTCATTAGCTCAGTTGCAGACACTAGATGTAAACCTAGAGGACTTACAAAAATGGTGGTCGATACAGACTTATTGTGTGTGTGTGTGTGTGTGTGTGTGTGTGAGAGAGAGAGAGAATAAAAGGAATCCAAACAGTTAGCATGCCTTACTGTTATATATATATATATATATATATATATATATATAGTGCAAATCAACCTTGTCTAAGATTTTAAATTTGGTCAAAGATTCAACTTCCTGCGAGGATAGGTCTGGCTCCACGAGTGTATATATATGTATATATATATATATATATATGGATGTGTGTGTGTGTTCATATACAAATATATATATATATATATATATATATATATATATATATATAAGTGATTTTTGGGATCTTCGATATTTTATAAATCCTTAATTTCTATTTCAACAATAGGGAATTACAGATACACAGTTTATATTATTTTCGAAAAACCCTTCCAATGCGAGTGACCCATAATTTCAAAGCAATCTGGACTAAAGTCAAGATATATATATATATATATATATATATATATATATATATATATATATATATATGAATGAGGTACAAATGAAAAAATAAAACCGAAAAGATTTCACATTCTAAATGCAAGGATAACAGGGCTCAATTTAAAAAAACGAAAATAAAAGAAAGAAAGAAATAAAACAAACAGATAGATTAAAACATAAATTGAGGAAACGTTGTATATATATATATATATATATATATATATATGTGTGTGTGTGTGTGTGTGTGTGTGTGTGTGTGTGTGTGTTTAAACGTGCGTGACGAGTTATCTGTAAGCTTAGAATTCTTTCCTGGCAACAAAAGAGTTTTAATGTTTTTTTGTTTTGCGTTTATCTATTTTGAAAACAAGATTTTTAAGTGTGAATTTATCTCCCTCAGCGAAAGTATTCTATATCATTCTTATGCGAAACACATTTTTACTTGGAACGATCTCGTAATTTCTACACACCAATAAAAACAATGTCTAAAGCTGATGCACATATTACCATCTTGAATATTACCACTTTTCTTTTACCTTTTACTTAATTTTTTTTTTTTTTTTTTTTTTTTGCTGTTGTCTTTGGACGTAACCATTTCAGACCAATCGTTCTTTCTTTTTTTCTTTTTTCTGCGGTACCGCGCGTTCTAAATAGAAACATGTGTGCCAAGAATTAGAACGAATATTCCAAAGGTTCGCTAGTGCCAACTCAAACCTAGTGCCTAGATATTTGCCAAAATAAAATTAATCCAATTCAAAGCCGAAATGATGAGAAGGTAACTCTCTATAAAGGGTTGCAAGATGAGGATTCTAACGAAATGCCTTGAAGTCATATATTCGCGTGTGATTAAGTGAATAGTAGACGACCCGTGAATTCGTTGTGTTACTGTTGAAACCTAGGTACATGATATTGATGACTCTATTTAGAAAAAAAATTAATGATTCTAATCAACATTATCTCCGTTACATCCAGAATTGGGATGATTAGAATTGACGTCCAGTGAAAACGCCAAAATATCTAAATTATCATGAAGTTACAAACTGGACAACAGAAGGGTCCCTTTTCAATAGCTACTACACTGATGTGTAGGTGAGAGCACTACTATTTTCCCTGGATTGCTCCACTTTACCTTTGATTTGCACCTTATGATGCTAAGTGTGTATATATATATATATATATGCACGAATGTCGACAAAAAAGTTCTAAGCCTCATGCAGATGTTGATATTTGTCGAGCAAGGTGGGTCAAGGCGCAGGGCCGTAGCCCAGAAATGCCTGGCATTCCTAAAAATAAACCTAGTCCCCCTGATGCGGGTAGGAGGCCGGAGGGACGACCCCAGATTAAAAAGAAGCTTCTGACATAAATGCCAGCATGTGACTCGATTCGCGAGTCTCGTTCCTAAATGTTAGATTTGTTATATCTCTCACAATTGTATGGCCGTCACCTGCACAGGAACTAAGACAAAAATCTGAATTAGTTTTCCTATTTTATTAGGACTGGTAGTACCTTACCACAGCAAAAAATATTCAGCAATGACTCCTCTTTCTCGGTGAACTTATAATTTTCTGAACGACTGGTTGATAGATATAGATATATGTACCAGTCAAGTGTGTAGTGTGTTCGCCAATGGTTCGGAAGGCCAGGGTTCAATACCTGGTTGAGTCATACCAAGGACTCAAAAATGGTACTTGATATCTCCTAACTTAAAGCAGCATTATAATGTACGTATAAATAATAAAGTGAAGCAGTTCTGGGAAAGGAGTAGCGTCCATGTTATCATCATCATCATCATCATCATGTCATGCCGCCAGCACGGATATCCCTGACCCGCTCGTGCCACTCCTCCCTATCGTTCATCGTTTCTGGCAGGTCTTCAGGCCAACATCCTATATCCTCACAGAGCTGCTGTATGTATGTTCGAACTGGCCGTCCTGCTTTTGTTCGGCCATATGCAGGGGTCCCTAGGAGTACATGTGGTCGTATACTTGGTGCTTTGTCGGGTGTTACCTCCATGACTTGTTCAATATTGCTCGCAGCATTCTTGTGTAATTGCCGTCTAGCTTCTTCTTCAGCCGTTTTGTTAGCGTCTAAGTAGTGCATCCATATAGCAGTATCGATACGACCGCTCTGTGTTGTAGCTACTGAAAAGGGAGCATTTTGGTCACCCTCGACTATGGTCACCAACTTTCATGTATACAAGTTTATTTTATGCGGGTATACTTATGATTTCTCTATGTATATGTTTAATGAAAACTTGTGCAACGACCAAAATTCAATACAAGGTCTTTTTTTAAATCAAAGTTCAACTGGTTTGAATTTAGAATTATCCTTCTCCCACATTGATTGCCACAGCAAAGTTAACGTACCCAATCTACTCTACTCTTTACCAATAACTGAAAAAAGAGACATTCAAGCCATTCCCAAGGGCATTAACACAATGAATACACACACACCCACACACACACACACGCGCGCGCACACACACACACACACACACACACATATATATATATATAACAGGCATTATTGATTTATTTCATTTTTTGAAGCCTTGCCAACTTTCGTACTTTGTAATTATTAATCATGGGAGATTTGCAAAATTCTTAGATTATTTCAATTCTACAATGAGACTCACACACAAATACAAATCACTCTCTATATGTCTGTCTGTGTGTCTGTCAGTCTCTCTATCTTGTTTGTCTGTCTCATATATATATATATATATATATGTGTGTGTGTGTGTGTGTGTGTGTGTGTGGAGAAATAGATTTAGTAAATCTGACATGATGTGGGAAAATAAGTGGAAAAGTGGATGAACCCGAACACAGACTACAGATTCAAAATGATATTTCATCCGTTGTCTGTGTTTCTGTTTATCCACTTTTCCACTTATTTCCCCCACCATATATATATATATATATATATATATATTGTAGAGATATATAGTTCCCACTAGCTGACTTGGTAAGGTAATAGAGAGACAATAATTGCTGTATCATTAAATAGTGCTCAATATCAACGATAAAACTTTCATGCATAAAGATATATATATATATCTATATATATATATATATATATATATATATATATATAATCTTTCGTAACGCATGAAAGTCGGGGTTACAGAGACTATGATGTGATAGATAGATAGATAGATAGAAGGATTACGGGCAATTTCTGATTTTACCCGCATTTTTCTTGTGTTTATAATTGATATCTCTCTCAGAATCGAAAGTATGGATGCATATTATACGACAATATGAATGCAGTACAATATGAATGTAGTACAAAATATAAATATATGCATAATCTATCTGTCTTCAGTAAATGTGGTGTATTCAATGTTTCCAGATTTTTTTGTACGGACATTTAAAATTGACGTAGACACTTGAAAAGTCATTATCTTATTGCTATACATCTTATGAGATTACTGACCAATTTCTATGATTTCAGATTCAAATGAACAGCTACAACAGGAATTGGAATACACCCTACTAAACCCTGATTGTCACAGATGGTGAATTTCAAAAAATGCAATCTGGACATGAGCACACTTTAGATGAACGATATGCAATAAAATTCTGTTTTAAACAACTCGGAAAAAATGCCACAGAAACGTATGGAATGCTTCAGACTGCTTTTAGATCATCTTGCATGAATCGAGTATCAGTTTTTAAGTGCCATAAGAGATTCAAGGAAGTCAAGAAGTCTGTGAGGGATGATAAGAGGTGTGGGAGGAGTAAGGAAGTCAATACACCAGAGTTGATTGGCCAAAGGGTTAGGGTTACTATGTTGAGGTTTTAAGGGAGTTCTGGAAGAGATTCCGTCGGAATAGACTAGCACTCTTCAAATCGTGTCTGTGGCATTTCCCAAAGGACAATGCACCAGTACATAACTCCATCTTTGTCACAGACTATTTGACCAAGATGGGCATCAAGACAGTTCCTCACCCGCCCTATAGTTCAGACCTTGATCCCTGTGACTTTTGCTATTTCCCTAAGCCCAGAGGCTGTCGTTATGAGACAATTGAGGAGATGAAAGAGGCTGTGACGAAGGTCATTGACACACTCACGCAAGAGGACTTCCATGTGGCCTTCAAGAAGTTGTTGGAAAGATACAAGTGCATTGCAGCTGGAGGGGATTACTTCGAAGAGTACTAGAGTTTCATGAGTGTACTATCAATAAAAGTGCCCATACGAAAAAAGTCTGGAAACTTATTTAATGATCCTCGTATATATATATATATATATATATATATATATATATATATATATATATATATAATAAAATTTAAAAAATATTCAATACCAATGAGATAAGTGTATAAAAGTACTCGTCACTACGGAAGTAGAGTAAGATGAAAACTTAAATTTCTAGATTATGTACGATTAATGTTCGTTTTGTAATGTTAAATCACCATTGTATATTCATCACAGTAAGTGATGTGGTTTTCTACATTGCTATGTGCAATTATTTAGATAGAATGCAATGTCTAAAACATTAAGCGTTTTTAAATTAGACACTATTTCTAAATTAAAGCAATGGTTCTTGAATTTTTGGCGAGTTGTTTGAATATATATATATATATATATATATATATATATATATATATATATATATATATATATAAACATTTATACGTATATATATGTGAGTATGCGAGTGTGTGCGTGAGTACACGTGAGAGTCATTCAAAATGATATACGCCTCACCCTGAAAGAAAAGACGTAGCTAAATATTTTTTATGGTAACACGCTACCACTTCTTTGCAGGTGAAGACCATTCAAAGTCGAGAGGTGTGTGGTAAATTTGATATCTGCGTGAAGTCTAAGACTTTTTTAACGACCACTATATATATATATATATATATATATATATATATATGCATATCTCTATATACACGTAGATACATATGTGTATGTACGTGTGTACGTGTGTATGTTTTTGTGTTTGTGTGTTTGCGTGTGTGTGTGTGCGTGTGTGGTATATCTGTTTGGCCTTACCTTATATGCACACACACACACACATATATATATATATATATATATATATATATATATATATATATATATAAATCCACTTATGGTGCAAGACTTTTTTTGTTGTTGGAAATAAGAATCTGTCACCGAATTTTAAATCTTAGACAATCTGATTTGCGCTTCCTTTCATTTTAATGCTCTTGGAAAAAGCATGAATCTGTCCCTCTTTATCCGCTATTGGTTAACAGTAGTTTGATTGGTTTCTTAAAGCTTAGTATGGCAAGCACACACACACACACACACACACACACACACACACACACATATATATATATATATATATATATATTAGACAATAAATGCTATAAAACCCAAACAACCAAATAACTTTATAGAACCTGCTGTTCCTAATCTATGAGAAGAAAAATAATTTCTTAGTTTATAATTCATTGGCTGATTGATTGATTTTTATTGCACGTCAATCAGTCTTGTGCTAGTTTATGCCGAGAGGTTAGGAAATCACGTCCATTCTTCGTGCATATTTTCACTTTTTGTGATGTCAATGAAGGGGTAGATCGCAATTCCCATATATCCAAAACATGTGCCTCCCCATAAAATGCAGATTAGTGTCTAAACAAAGAGATCCACTTATTTTGGCGGGGAGCAGGCCTTAGCCCTCAGCGGAGCGATACAATCAGTGTATTCTAAGCCCGGCCAAAAGGGCGATTGCTTAATTCAGTGATGAAATGGGAACTGATGCTGCAGGGTTTAGTATTGTTTGGTTTGGTTGTATGGCATATCAACCCTTGTAGGTTATTCAATGCCTCAAATTAAATCATTTTGATAAAAGTTTCAAACAAATCAGTTTAGTATAAGTAAAGTTATTTTTCTTACACACAGTTAAATGTCGAAGCAGTTCTATTCCAAAGAATTAAGTTTAACATAAGTGAACAGTTTAAATGTCAAAAACAATACTACTTCAAACAATTCAGTTTAAACACACAGTTGATTGTCAAAACTTTTCAATTTCAAATAATTCATTTTAGAGTAAGTACACAGTTTACTTTTATTCGACCAATAGATAGGACCCTATCAGGTGCTACCTCTACTGGGCCAGAGTACCCTGGGAACAATGGCAATGAAGGAGTACTCCACATTCCACAAAGCTTCAGCGTTACTGAATCCTCACCATCAGATTATTTAGTGTCATAAACAGGACACTCGTTGGAGGAGTCTTACCCTTTTGAAGAGATGCAGTTGGTGTATTCTGAAACCCCAGCTTACTGGACCAATATGCATGTGTGCGTGTGTGTATGTGTGTTTATGTTAGTCAGAGCGAGAGATAAATCGTTCATAGATTCTAAAACAGATATTCATTATGAGTAAACCATAAAGTGAGGTCTCTAATTAGTAGATAGAATAAAATAGAATAAAATAAGTAAATTAAGGGTATCAATTTGCTGCAATGAGTAGACTCTGAAGTACTTCTTCACAAATAACTGTGTATCTTAAAAGTATTTAAACAAGAAAAAATTCTATCTTCATTATATTTACCAACCCCTCCGCTCGGGCAGGATATGACACAAGGTCAATTTTTTAAGCAGAGTTTAACAGGTTTGAATTAAGAGTTTTCCTTCCCCTAGACTAGTTGCCTCACCAAGGCTGAAGAACTCAGTCTGTCCCACTATTTACTCATAGCTGGAGGGAGAATAATTGGATTCATACCTTTCCCGGGTGTATTAGAGATATGTGAAATGCAATCATTCAGTCTTCATTGTTTTGTTTTCTTTTATCCGATGTTAAGTATTTTGACCTGGGGAATGAAGAATGATTAACTTGACAAGAATAGGTGTATATCAGTGTGAACTACATGTGGGAAAAAGGTAATAGGTCACCTGATTTATATATGGTGCAACCATTCTCATCGTAAGAAATGGACACTGTGCCCCAAGTTCAAATTCTGGACGGGACTGTTGGCATTTCACATACCAAGCAAAGGTAACTGTATATCTTCACTATATATATATATATATATATATATATGTGTGTGTGTGTGTGTGTGTGTGTGTGTGTGTGTGTGTGTGTGTGTGTGTGTGTGTGTGTGTGGGAGTTGAAACAACAAGAAGTTTACACAAACGCCGACTCAACAATATGAAGTTGCCCAGTCAGGTAGGGCTGTAGAATTTATACACAAACTCACAAATATATATATATATATATATATATATATATATATATATAAGTAAGATTGGTGACAATAAATATTACACCAAGGGAGGGATCTAGTCCTTTACCTATAATATATATATATATATATATATATATATATATATATATAAGGTACATTCTTCGTCTATATATATATATATATATATAGAGAGAGAGAGAGAGAGAGTGTGTGTGTGAAAGCAGGTGTTGGTTTATTGGTTTGATCCCCCCAAAATGGTACAATTAGTAACTTTATCTTACGACATATCAACCTTCGTGGTTAGTTTTATGTTAAAGCCAACTACCTTTTTAAAAAGCAGTAGTCGTATTATTTAACACCTAACTGAGGAAATTAGGAAGTTTATACCTTTCCCAATTTGGATTGGTTTGGTTTTATGGTATATCAATCATTGTAGGTTATTGAAAACCAAATCCATATATATATCATCATCATCATCATGACGTGCGGCTAGCATGGATATCACTGACCCTCTCTCTCCACGTCTCCCTATCATTCATCGCCTCCGGCAGGTCTTCAGGGTTACATCCCGTATCATCACAGAGCTGTTGTATGTATGTTCGAGCTGGTCGTCCTGCTTTTGATTGGCCATATGGGAGGGTCCACAGGAGCACATCACTTACGATCTCGTCCTTGCTTCTCCAGCTGTGTCCGGCATGTCTGGTTCGTCTAGCTTGTATAGTTTTCGTGATAGGTGGTAGGTGGCCGTACAGTTGGCGCCTTGTGGGGTGTATGCGACCCTTGGGTTTCATGGAGTTTTTTGCAAAACAATAATAGCTGAATCTTAGATATTGAGCACTCTCCATATCATATTGCACTTTGTTCGACACAAACCCACAAAGGGATTTAGTGATAACCAACACTGTTAATATATATATATATATATATATATATATATATATATATATATATATATATATATATAAACACTTCTATTTCTGTTTGATATAAATACACAGTTTAGCTGTCAGAAACAGTTCTATTTCGCACAATTCAGCTCAGCACAAGTACAGGTTTTGTTTACACCCAGTTACATATACGATTAGTTCTATTTCAAACAATTCAGCTTAGTATAAGTAGGCAGTTTAAATGTCAAAACAGTTTTATTTCAAAGAATTCTGTTTAGCATAAGCACACCGTTTACTTCTATTTGAATCATTGCGAGGAGCTTATCAGCTGCTACCAATCCGGGACAGAGTGGACCTGAGAGCGATGCCAATGAAGGGGTACTCTACATTCACCAAAGATCCAGCATTAGAAGAGTCTCACCATCAGATTGCTTTGTATGATAACCAGGAAACTTGTTGGTAGAGGTCTCTTATCTGCCTGAAGAGAAGCGATCGGTGTATTCTACAGCCCTGATCGACTGAGTCAATATCTTTCCCAAGAGAATTAGTTCAAAAGTGAGTGTAATAGCCTAACTGAAGTTCGAACACGCTTACGACGATGTAAAAAAAGAAAAACGAAAGAAATAAAAGACCTTTAAAAGCGCTTTGAGATTTAGATAACAAGTTAGAAACAATTCAAGCAAAGGATGAAATCAGAATAGAGGCCAACTGATATATATATATATATATATATATATGGGGGGAGGATATATCTGACTGAATGTAAGGTAAGACGTAAAAACTATTTTGACGGAGTTGGTTTTGCTTTCATTTTTATGGCATTTCAACCTTCTTGAGTTAGTTTATGACAAATAGTCTGTGACAAAGTTGGGGTTGTGGACTGGTGCGTTGTCCTGGTGGAAATGCCACCAGGCCGATTTGAAGAGTGCTAGCCCCTTCCGACGGAATCTCTTTCAGAACTCCCTTAAAACCTCAACATAGTAACCCTAACCCTTTGGCCAATCAACTCTGGTGTATTGACTTCCTTACTCCTCCTACACCTATCATCATCCCTCATAGACTCCCTGACTTCCTTGAATCTCTTATGCTACTCAAAGACTGATGCTTGATTCATGCAAGATGATCCAAAAGCAGTCTGAAGCATTCCATACGTTTCTGTGGCATTTTTTCCAAGGTATTTAAAACAGAATTTTTATTGCATATTGTTCTTCTAAAGGGTCCTCACGTCCAGATTGCATTTTTGAAATTCACCAGCTGTGACAATCAGGCGTTAGTAGGGTGTATTCCAATTCCTGCTGTAGATGTTCATTTGAACTTGGAATCATAGAAACAGGTCAGTCATCTCATAATATGTATAGCAATAACATACTGAATTTTCAAGAGTCAACGACAATTTTAAATTCCTGTGCCAAAAAATCTGGAAATTTATTGAATGCACCACCTATATATATATATATATATATATATATATATATAAATGCACCACCTATATATATATACATATATAAATGTTCTATCATTGATATTGAGCACGATTTAACAATACTGCAACATTTAGTTTATTAGCTCACCAAGGGAGCTATCAAGGATCATAAATCTCATATATATGTATATGATGAAAATAGGTGAAAAGGTGGATAAATCAAGCACTTACATCTAGTTTAGTAGTACTATTTCGTTCTTTATTTAAGGAAGAACTTCTTGATTTTTTAAAAAGATTTTAGCAGTTAAGGCAATAGATAAAATAATGGTGAAAATGAGACACTTGATGGCCTTGCCCATCAACCCAGATAGTCACAGTCAAAACCAATAGCTCCACACGCCATCACTCGAACCAATACCTATTTTCCTCCCTGTTTTTTCTTGTCCGTCTCTTGTCTTTAGCCACTTTCCG
>OY757940.1:59464759-59467259 GCA_963585895.1 Sepioteuthis lessoniana
GAGTTGTCCTTCTCCTAGACTAGTTGCCTCACCAAGGCTGAAGGACCTAGTCTGCCCTACTATTTACCCATAGCTGGAGGGAGAATAATTGGATTCATACCTTTCCCAAGGGTATTAGTGCTATGTGAAATGCAATCAGTCTCGTCCAGGATTTGAACTCGTGTCGTCGTGTCCATTTCCTACGACGATAACCGTTACACCACGGACACGGTTATTGTCGTTTGAAATGGAATCAGCGACCCGAGATCAAATCTTAGATATGGTTGTTTGCATTTTACATTGGGCTTAGGAAAGTTATAAATCCAACTATTCACCTATTCTAAGTTTTCCTTCTAGACTAGTTGCCATACCAAGATAAAAAATGGTCTTTCAGCCGAAAAAATTTACCCACAGCTGAAGAAGGAATTGTTAGATGCATATATTTCTCAAGGGGATTAGCGTTATGTAAAATGCAAACAATATCGTTCAAGATTTGAACTCGGATCACTGTATTCAGGTTTTATGACAATAACCATTACTTTACGTGCGCCTCGTACATTAGAATATGATAAGGTGATGGTACTGGTTGATTATAAGTTTTATTTTTTCGAGGGTAAAGAGTAAAATACGTAAGTGAGTAAGTAAATCACCTTCCATAAATTTAGCTGCGTGCAACTTTTTCTTGTTAGGAAAAGTCTAAATTGATGAAGATCAAGATTGATCTCAACCGTAAGATTTGAGAACGTAAAGAACTTGACCAAGGATTCAGTTAAGTGGATCCAGTTTTGGCTCTCTAGCCAAAACCGATTGTTTACATAACATAATTTTTTTGTTTTATATTTAACGTCTCGGTTACCATCGCGGAAAATGGAATCGACGACACGAGCTCAATACCTGGACGAAGCTGTTTCCTTTTCACATAATGGTAATACCCAAGGGAAAAGTAGAAATTTAACTATCCCCGCCACCGCCAGCTATGGGTAAAATGAAGTAGACTGGGTTCTTTAACCTTGGTATAGCAACTGGTTTAGAAGTACAAAAACGCCAAATTCAAAACTGTTGAATTAAGTTTAAAAATTGATCTTGTGATGCATCCGGCTTGTGAGAGGTAGTTTCGTAAAAATCGTAAATGTTAAATACGAAAAAAAAAAAAAAAGATTCAATCTCAGTACTTTTCGATCAAACTTCGTATATTTATGTTACAGTTACTCAGCAAGGAGAGGGAGAAGCGCACCTTGCGCAACGGTTATCGTCGTAGGAAATGGGTTGGTTTAGTTTGGTTTTATGGCATATCAAACATTGTTGGTTATTTAAAGCCAAATAATCTTTATACATATATCAGATATATATGATTTGTAAACATAAGTCAACAAAGTTAAATAGTTCCAAGTATACCCATATATCACAAACCGTTCAATTAAAAATCAGTCATTTGTTTATACATAGTTAAATGATCAAACAGTTCTATTTCAAACAATTCTATTTAACATAAGTGAATAAAATCAAATTTTCAATTAAACATTAGTCATTTGCTTACGCACAGTTAAATAATTAAACAGTCCTATTTCTAACGGATCAATTTAACAGAAGTCACCAAAGTTAAATAGTTCCAAGTATTGCAATGTATTACTAACAATTCAATTAAACAACAATCATTTGTTTACACGCAGTTAAATGATAAACAGTTCTATTTCAAACAATTCGATTTAGCATAAGTCACCTGTTTGCATTCAGTTTAACTATCTAACAGTTCTATTTTACCCAGATCAAGGACCCTTTTAGGTCCTTTCACTCCGAACCAGGGAGCAATAACAATGAAGGGGTACTCCGTATTCCCCAAAGCTCCAGGCCTCTCGTTGCAGTCTGGGTAGTCTTCAGCACCAGCCAACTGGGCTTGTTACAAATGCTAACTGCTAATAAAGTTCAATAACTGGACGAGCTTGTTTGGGTCTCACTTCACACTAATGCAGTTGGGAAAGGCATTAATCAAACTGATCTCTCTCCCAGCTATGGATAAATCGTAGGGCAGACAGGTTTTTTTAGCCTTTGTTTGACAACCTGTCGAAGAGAAGCAAATCTCTAAATTCAAACATTATGTCCATCTTGTTGGTAGCAGAGGGGTTTGGTAAAAAAAACCATTGGTAGAATCTTTTTATCATTTTTATTCTTTCTTCTTTTATTGAAAACGCTCTAAGATTAGGAATATAGCAATTTCCTGTCCAGTTTAAAAGAGATAAAAAAATTTGCGGGGTTTGTGTTTACTCAGATAAAATTTCGAAATTACGAAGGTGAATACGAAAAGCTAACATGAATTAATTCTCTTCCAACAGAGAATGCCGTTACAACAAGAACCTAGCATATTAATCAAGATTCTTAATATCTGGTGAAACCTACCAAAAATTACAGTGTTCAAGTTAGTTATATTAGTCGACCTCAAGATGTTTAGCTCTTGATTCTAGCATAGATCTAAGGAGATTGTATTGATATGCCTCTAAACATACTGTTGGCTATTAGAAGACCA
>OY757940.1:59472259-59519759 GCA_963585895.1 Sepioteuthis lessoniana
AATCATCAAAATGACATGACGAGGCGAAAATAGCATATATATATATATATATATATATATATATATATATATATATATACATTATATGTATATACATATATATATATGTGTGTGTTTGTGTGTGTGTGTACATTTTATATATATATATATATATTATTCAAAAACAAGAAATTCCGAAATAGAAATGTTTTTATATATATTTCATGAAATTTATTGCTATATATTTAAATAATAAATTAGATTTAAATCTCCATCCATAATGAACATGTTATGAATTACATATCTTTTCCAATATCTTATGAATTGAACTTATATATATATATATATATATATATATATATATATATATATATATATATATATATATATTGAGAGTGAGAGAGAGAGTGAGAGAGAGAAAGAGAGAGAGGGAGGGAGGATTCTTTTAAATCTAGAGAATAGTCAGGAGTCATATTTTCTACGTTTTTAGTAAATGCCCTAATACATTAGAAACCACCAAAAAATGTTTTTACATATATGTGGGCTGCAAAATCATGTGCTTATCTATAATTTACACGAAAAGAAACTTTCCTAATGAATTATATACTTATACATGAATTTTTAATAAATCTAGCCATCAAAAACTTAAAAATACACCTGAAATGATCCAAATCTGTTTTCGGATTAACAAAGAAGATATGAACCCCCTTTATTCCCTCATAAGTAGGTTAAATATCATTACTGGTACAAGGATGGATGGAATAGGCATTAAATAATTCACGAGGGTTGATATTCTATTAAACAAAGAAAACAATGAAAAAAAGTGTCTTTCGTGTACTACTTTTGCTATAGGAAATTTTTGAAATAAAATTTGTTCAATAACCGAAATTTGAAAAGTGTGGTAGGAATATATTTACCAAATAACTTAAGAGCTAAATTGTGGCAAAAATATTTTTACCAAATTATCAAAATTTTGAAAATTGTGGTAGGAATATATTTGCCACTTAACCTAATTTTTTAAATCTGTGAGAGAAATATTTTTACCAAATAACCTATATTTGAAAAGTGTGGTAGAAATATATTTACCAAATTAGTTAAATTTTGAAAAGTGCGGGAAAATATATATTTACCAAATAACATAGATTAGTAAAGTGTGGCAGAAATATTTTTACTGAATAATCTAAATTTTGAAAAGTGTGAGAGAAATATATTTCCCAAATAACCTAAATTTTGAAAGGTGCGATGGAAATAAATTTACCAAACACCCTGAAGTTTGAATAGTGTGGTATAAATATATTTACCAATAAAGCTAAATTTTTTAAAATCTGCGGGAGAAATATATTTACCAAATAATCTAAATTTTGAAAAGTGTGGGAGAAATATATTTCCCAAATAACCTAAATTTTTAAAAGTGTCGAAGAAGTATTTTTACTCAAAAACCTAAATTTGAAAAGTGTGGCAGAAATGTTTTTACCAAATAATCTAAATTTTGAAAACTGTGGTAGAAATTTATTTACCAAATAACGTACATTTTTAAAGTGTTGAAGAAGTATTTTTACTCAAAAACCTAAATTTGAAAAGTGTGGCAGAAATATTTTTACCGAATAATCTAAATTTTCAAAAGTGTGGTAGAAATATATTGACCAAATAACCTGAAGTTTGAAAAGTATGGAAGAAATATATTTACCAATTAACCTAAATTTTTAAATCTGTGGGAGAAATATATATTCCAAATAACCTAAATTTGGAAAGTGTGGGAAAATTTATTTATCAAATAGCCTAAATTTTGAAAAGTGTTGGAGAAGTATTTTTACTCAAAATTTTAATAGTGTGGGAGAAATACGTAATTCAGCTCGTCAGGGGTATACTCTGATATTTAAGGCAAGAATCGAGAAAGGCAGTAATATTTGGCTAAATTCCTTGCAAAAGTCCTTTTGCCTTATTTTTCCATCTTTTCAGTAGACAAAAAAATGCTTTAACAACAGAATCGCGATCAAATCTGGAGCCCATTTAAGATTTATCTATCTACATTTGAATAATAACAGAGTGAAAAGTTCCCTGCTTTTAATATATTATGTTACCTAGACTACTCTTGCTTGGCACAAGGCTAGAAGATCATTCCCTCCAGTGTAAAATGAAATCACCGATAAAGATCTGCTAGACCAGCTCGTCAAGTGAGAAATTCAGATTTCGTTTCGGTAGCCTGGTTGCCATAGGTGTATATTTCTTATTTCTGTTTTTAACAAAGTTGCAGAATCTCTATTATATAGTTAGGTTTGGTTTTGTTATTTTATGACATATAAACCTTCGTGGGTTATTTGATGCGAAATGCATCATACTGGAAGAAGAGCAGAGGTATTATTTAACCCATACCTGGTGGGATAAGCGAGTTCATGCCTTTTTCAAAGGTATTTGCGCGAAAGTGAACATAATAGCACAACTTGAATTCGAACTCGCTTGCTACGATGTCACGGCCCAGAACATTAGCCACTACACCACGAGGACTCCCTCCAATTATTTACATATATGTGTGTGTGTGTGTGTGTGTGTTTACATACATACATACATACATACATACATATATATATATATATATATATATATATATATATATGTGTGTGTGTTTACATACATACATACATACATACATATATATATATATATATATATATATATATATATATATATATATATATATATATATATATATATATATATGTAAGTGTGTGTGTCGGTGTGTATATGTGGCTGTCTGTATTTATTCGTGTGTTTAAATGTGTGTCTACATTTATGGGCAAATATACCTGTAACACCCCAAATATATAAGGTTAAGTGATGTTATTTAGAAGATAAAATGTATGGACACTTTGTAAGAATCTAACTCACATGAAAATGATTGGCTACCTCTATGTTCTAACCATGGCATTAACCGTAGCGCCCACTGCCAAAATATATCTGTGTATTCATACACACGCACATACACACAAATTCACACACGGAGTGTGTCTTTGTTGGCTGAGCTACACATAAACTTAGGTCTAGATAGATGTTGAAAGTAACACCTCTTTCTAATCCCAGCAGGAATCATTCTACTATACAGCACCGTATGCAAACATCAATGCTTCCCGTAACGTCTTCTATCCCAGCTAACCGCTCAATACAACATCCTCTAGTTTTTCCGGAAATATTAATGTATTACTTGAATTGTTACAAACTGCTTTTATTTGTTGTTAAACTCCATTTAATTTAACTGGACTTTAAAACCAGATATACATACACCGATAAGAGCAGGCTGACTTATTTGGTTTGGTTTGGTTTGGTTTAATGGCATATCAACCATGGTAGGTCATTTAATGCCAAATCCATTTTTATACATATAAACTGTCCTTTTTAAAACGATTCAGTTTAGTATAAGAATAGATTTTTGTTTATACAGAGTTAAATGTCAAAATAGTTCTATTTCAAAAAATTCAGTTTAGCATAAGTACACAGTTTCAATGTTAAAAAGAGTTCCATTTAAAACCTTCTGTCTAGCACAAGTACGCAGTCCAAATATCAAAACAGTTCTGTTTCCAGCAGTTCAGTTTAGCACAAGTACACAGTTTATATCTCAAAACAGTCCTATTTCAAGCAATTCAGTTTAGCATAAGTACACAGTTTAGTTTTGTTAGGTTTGGTTTAGTTTTATGGTACATCAACCATTGTAGGTTATTAATGCCTAATCCATTTTTATACATACAAACAGTTCTATTTCAAACAATTCAGTTTAGTATAAGTATAGTTTTGGTTAACACACAGTTAAATATCAAAACAGTTCTATTTCAAACAATTCAATTTAGAATAAGTAGATTTTCTAAGTCAAAACAGTTCCATTTCAAACAATTCAGTTTAGCTATTTCAAGCAATTTAGTTTAGCATAAGTACGCAGTTTAAATGTCAAAACACTCCCATCTCAACCAACACTGTTTAGTTCTATTTGACCCTGTCATGTGCTACCACTCCAGAGTGAACCTGGGAGCGATGGTAATAAATGGGTACTCTGCATTCCCCAAAGCTCCAGCGTTATTAGAACCTCCACCATCAGATTTTTTAGTGTCAATTTCTGGACTCGCGTTACGGGGTGGGCGTGGGGGCTTACCCTTCTGCAGAGAAGCAGTCGGTATATTCTACAGCTCCAACCGACTGGGCAAAGAACAGGTTGTGATAGGTCGATTGATAGCTAGATAGATAGAATGGCACATCAATCTATATTTATAGATTCCATTTTTACTTGATATCATATTGATGCAGTTAAAATTATTGGAATGCCATGTCAGTCCATATATATCAATATCATATTTACTAACCCAGGATATGACACAAGGTCAATTTTTTAAGCGGAGTTTAACAGGTTTGAATTCAGAGTTTTCCTTCTCCTAGACTAGTTGCCTCACTATTTACCCATTGCTGGAGGGAGAATATTTGGATTCATACATTTCCTAAGGGTATTAGTGCTATGTGAAATGCAATCAGTCAGGTCCAGGATTTGAACTCGTGTCGCCGTGTTCATATCCCGCGACGATAACCATTACACCACGGGCACCATATCAATATAAATTAAGAAATGCCTTATATATTTAAATTTCATTAGTTAAAATGAAAGTTGAGTAATTAATCATTAAAATCAAGGTATTAAAAGAGATTTAAATTTTACGAAAAATGAAATTTTAAATGAGTAAATTATTCTCTTCAGTAGTATATATCATCAGTTTGATTTATTCATTTCGTTTCGTTGTATTGTGCGTATAAATATAAAATGTATCATAGTATAATATTATTTGTTCAGAATAATTAAAGCGTGAAATTTCTAGCAGGTCATATAAATCATATGCAGTTATTTGTGTATATATTGCTTGTACATTATTACCTTCCTGTATTTTTTTTCCATATATTTTTATTCATAATTTTTATATTTACTTTCTATGCTAAGATTAAATGTGGCAAAAGGTCAGAAGAATAGGGCGCCCAGTGAGAACCAAACACACTATTAATGGTCTGATTTACTGACTGGCTAAGCATTACACCACATATGTGCTTATAGCAATATTTTTTATTAAACAATCATCATTTGGCCTTTATGCCTCTTTGGTAATTTTTTATGTTTACCATATTTACCAACCCCTCCGCTTGGGCAGGATATGACACAAGGTCAATTTTTAAGTGGAGTTTAACAGGTTTGAATTCAAAGTTTTCCTTCTCCTAGACTAGTTGCCTCACCAAGGCTGAAGGACCTAGTCTGCCCTACTATTTACCCATAGCTGGAGGGGGTATAATTGGATTCATACCTTTCCTAAGGGTATTAGTGCTATGTGAAATGCAATCAGTCTTGTACAGGATTTGAACTCGTGTCGCCGTGTCCATTTCCTACGACGATAACCATTACACCACGGGCACCTCCTAATTTTTTATGTTTACTGTCTTTTCACATCAACACATAAAGAAAAGGTTCTTTACTCAAAACATAACATTTATAATACAATTGCATTATCTATATTCAGATCAAAATATAATTAGTATTTCATCATACAGTTCCTAAAAATACACTCTTAATTACTTTTTCTTACCATTTTTTTTCTAAAATTTTTTTCTAAAATTTTTTGCCCAGTCGGCTGGGGCTGTAGAATACACTGACTACACCTCTGCAGAGGGTTACCCCCCCCCTAACGAGTGTCCTGGATATGACACTAAACAGTCTGATGATGAGGTTCCAGCAGTGCTGGAGCTTTGGGGAATGCGGCGTACCCCTTCATTGCCATCGCTCCCAGGTCCACTCTGGCCCGGAGTTGTAGCACCTGATAGGGTTAAATAGAACTAACAGCATACTTATGCTAAAATGAATTGTTTGAGTAAAACTGAATAGCTTGAAATAGAAATGTTTTTGACAGTTAAACTGTACTTACATTTAAACTGCGTGCTTATGCTTAACGGAATTGTTTGAAATAGAACTGTTTTTCGACATTAAAACTGTATGTACACTTGACTGAATTGTTACATAAAACTGCTTGAATAGTTTTAAATGGAAATGTTTTTGACAATTAAACTGTGTACTTATGCTAAACTGAATTGTTTTAAATAGAACAGATTATTTACATAAAAATAGATTTGGCGTTAAATAACCTACAAAGGTTGAAATGCCATAAAACCCAACTAACCAAACCAAACCATCTATAATCATCTAATCTAATCTTAAATTTTTCAACACGATAGTCGTTTTTGATCTGATTTGAAATTTTATTCCAAAACGATTTTATTCTATTATCAAAAAATCCAAATTGTTTGTTTACTTACTCAATGAAATCTGCTTTGATAATAAAATTCTACATCGAGAAGAAGGATTGATAAATATGTCTATCATAATTAGAAAATCCATGAAATAAAAACTCTACTCCTTTAATATCTATCTATCTATCTATCTATCTATCTATCTATGTCTGTTCATATCGATCTATCTATCTATCTATCTATCTATCTATCTCAGTCCATATCTATCTATCTATCTATCTATCTATCTATCTATGTCTATTCCTATCTATCTATCTATCTATGTCATTATGTAGGCATCCTTTAACATAGTTTGCATTTCACATCATACCCTTGGGAAAGGTATGTATCCAATTATCCTCCCTCAAGCTTTGGGTAATTAGTAGAATAGACCAGACTCCTAAATATGGGTATGGCAACAACTCTAAAAGAAGGAAAATACTGAATTCAAACCTGTTATACACCGCTTAAAATCGATCTTGTATCCCATCCTGCTCATGCGAAGGGGTAGGTAAGTACATACATACATACATAAATAAATGTGTGTGTTTGTGTGTGGAGTTGGGTAGAAGTCCTTCATCTAGGCATGTTTGATGAAATAATAAAGACATTTTGTTTATATAATTTTATTAGGATCTTTTCAAGTTTCCTGGCGAGTGCTTTGGTTTTAGATAGGAGTAGGTATATGAATTTACCGAAATTGCCCTTAACGCTTACGGGTCTTTCATAGACCATCATTCAAGGGATGTTTGCATCTGTAAAGATTGTTTTTTTTTTTGGGGGGGGGGTAAAATTCTTTAGGCTTTTTATAACATTGCAAAAATTACATAAATTTAACGCATCTTTATTTACGTAAAAATTACATAAAGAAAACGTGTCTTTATCATCGAATCTAACATGCCGATATATATACATATATATATATATATATATATATATATATATATATATATATATATATATATATATAGTATAATGCCAGTGTATAATGATAGGAGTCTAAGTATATATTAACATCTCTTTTCAAATATGTATCCATTTACGTAGACAGGATGATACTCGTGCGCATGCGTTGTTCTGGCCCAACTGAAGTGTTTTCAAATAACATTCAACTTCGCAAATGATTGAAGGTCTCCAGTTGACACTTTGTACCGTTGTTCTTCTTCTCCTCGAAAAATTACATCCCCCCCTAATAATATCAAGTCTAATAATATTAATAATAATAACGATAATGAAAGGAGCTTTATGAGTAGTTGGGGGAAGATAAGCGACCTTTAGTCGGGAGGAAGAGTGCGGAGCGATTTGAGGTTTAATAGGTGAGGGGTATTGGTTGAGCGATGTCAAAGTATTAGGTAGGAGGAGAGTGAAGTCTTAATCCAAAAGCAAATGACGGTGGGTGAGGTGATTGAACGAATTAAGTCGACATTGATTAACGGCAGGCAGTAAAACGATGTCAAGAAAGAAAATAAAAGACTTGAAGAAATAAGAGAATTAAAAAAAAAAAGATGAAAAAGTAAATGAAAATGAGGCTGAAGAAAAGAATCTAAAAAGATTGCAATACAAGGAATATATTGACAGAAAGGTGTTTTAAGAAAATGAAAAACTAAAGGAAAGGAAAGAAAGAAGAAATGAAAGAAGAAATGGGGGCCAAAAAAGAAGGAATAAAGAGATAAAAGAAAAGAGAGAAAAAGATGAAAAGAAGGAAGATAAAACCAGAATAAAGAGATTAAAGAAAGAAACGAAGAAGCAAAGAATAAATGAAAAGGAAGAAAGAAAAAAGAAAGAAAAAGATAAAGATATAAAAGAAAAAACAAAGGAAGAAAGATTTTAGATGAAAGTGAAAGGAGAGAAAAGAATTAAAAAGTATTAATTAGGAAATATAAGATTACAAAAAAATATGGGAAAGAAAAGGAAATGTTTCTAAGAGGATCAGGAAGGGGGGAAAAAAGAAAGAAGAAAAAAGAAAAGTGGAAGGAAAGAAGAAAGAAAGAATTAATGATAAATAAAAATTAAAAGGAAGAAAAAAGGAAACAGTATAAAAGAATGAAGAAAGAGGTAAAAGAAAGAAGTAAAAAGTGAAGAAAGAAATATAAAAGAAAGAGAAGAGTAAAGAAAAGAAAGTAAAATAAAAAGAAAAAAGAAAGGAAGACAGAAAGCAAAATATATAAATGAAATGGAAAGAAAGAAAGAAAGAAAAAAAGAGAGAAAGAAAGAAAGAAATATACAAGCGAAAGAATTTAAAGGAAATTTAAAGAAAAAATGTAATAATGATGGAACTAGAGATAACGAAGAATATATGAGACCACTAAAATTTGGAAAGAAAGAAAGAAAGAAAGAAAAAAAGAAAGCGAAAATGAAGGAGTGAAATAAAAAAGGAAGGGAAAATGAAAGAAAGAAAGGAAAGAGTGAATGAAAGAATAAAACAGAAAAAACATAAATCAAATACCAAAAAAAAGAAAGAAAGAATAGAAGAAATGAAAGAAAGAAAGAAAAAGAGAAGAGGCAATAATAAAAGGCATAAAGAATCAAGTAAGAATAAAAGAAAAAGAAAGAAAGCAGAAAGGAAATATGAAAAGATTTTAAAAAAATGTGTGAATAGAGAGGGTAAAAGAACAGAATAAGAGAAAAGAAAAATATTAAAGAAAGAAAAAAACGCAAATGGGAAGAAAAAAAACCCAGAAAGAGTAGAGTAAAAAGAAGAGAAAAGAGATATTGAAGAAGAAGAAGAAGAAGAAGAAGAAGAAGAAGAAGAAGAAGAAGAAGAAGAAGAAGAAGAAGAAGAAGAAGAAGAAGAAAAAATATAACTGTATTTTACAATTTCTGAAATCCAAGCAAAAGACAAAAGATTAATGAAAAAAAGATTTAACTATAAAGAAAGAAAATAAAATAAAAACAAACTGTAAAATGACAAATCAAAAAAATAATATATACATATATATATGTGTGTGTGTGTGTGTGTGTGTGTGTGTGTGTGTGTGTGTGTGTGTGTGAATAAAGGGATAATAGGTTGAAGAAAGAAAGAAAGAATGAAAGAAAGAAAGAAAGAGGAATTTAATAAATTGAAGTTTAATGTAAAATACCCTCCTAAAAATAAACAAGTAAATAAATTAAAAGAAAAAGTAAAAAAAAAAAAATAATTAAATGAACAATTTTAACGAAAAAAATATGCTCACGATCCGACCTTACAAAAAAAATTAAATTTGAAACAAAATCCAACCAATCAAATATTGATAAAAATAATTTGAAAATTTCCATTTAAATGATTTCATATTGAGTTTTATCCTCCTTCATGCAGCCTTCTTATTTTATTCCAACTAATCTCTTTTTAAACATGATTTAGTTCCTTATTGCCCAATATTAGATACGTCTTTATTTCTTCCCGTGGCTCGTCACGTAGACACGTTACTTTCAAATGTGTTTGCCGTGAGCTTAACTTTAAAGGAAAAGCGAACCGTATAAAGGTTCTCAGCACATAAAATAGAATCGATGTTCAGGGTTCAAACACAAACCGGATGAATTTATGTTCGCTTCACAATAATATCATTGATAAAGGCATGAATGAATCTTATATGAATTAAAATATTCATGACGATATTTTACTACGATCCACCCATGATAATTCGTACATTTTTTGCTATGAACTCTAAACTTAGACTGAGACAGGCACGGCGAAACGTGTACAAATCCTAGATGAGGATATCTCACACAAACACTAAGACCCTTGGGAAATATATGCGTCTAACTACTTCCCCTCCAGCTATGGGTAAATAGTAGGGCAGACAGAGTTCTCTCAACTTTGGTTTGGCAACCGGTCTAGGAGAAGGAAAAGTCTAAATTGACACCTGTTAAACTCCGCTTAAAAATTGAACTTTTGTCACATCTTGCTCGTCCGGAGGAGTTGGTAAATACGGACTGAGATGCAGATCGTGTCGAGGTTACTGGTACTGAAATTGGAACCGGTTCACCGATTCAAAGAATCAGCGTTCTTCTCGAACTGTTGCCATTGAGAAAAGCATGAATCCAATTTAAATTTTGATTGTAATAAATATTTTTTTGTTATTCCCCCGTGGCTCGTCTCGTAAACAGGTGACTTCCAAAACTGTTTGCTATGAGCTCTATCTTTCTTTGAGATGCGAATTACAAAGCGATTACAAAGCATCGCAAATAGAATCGGGGAACGGAGTGCAAACAGAGATTGGAAGAATTTTTCTCTTATCTCGCTCTAACGCACAGGGAAAAGTAAGAATCCGACGCAAACTGAGATATTCATGAATATATATCACTAAGATTCACCCACGATGAATCCTAAACATTTTGCGAAAAACTCTGACTGAGATACGTATTGCCCAACTATTACCGTCTCCGATTCGGCAAGCCGTGTTCTCATAACGGCAGGGAAAGTTACGTTCATCTTACACAAATGTCATTGGAAAACGCATGGATCTAATTTTATTCCTCTCCGAAGTCAATATCAGAGCAAAGGGAGCGACTAAAATTTCCAGACTACAATCCATATTAGGCCTTCGAAGCCTCCCACCGCTCTGATATGGGAAACTTTTGCGCGTGCTGTTTTGATATTTTGGTTTTAAAAGAAGATAACGGAAGTAAAATTTGTCTTGTGCAGTGATTCATAAAGTGAAGTGTACGCCCTACAGAAAGGGGCTATTAAAAAATTTTAAAGGACTATTTGATGTTTGGGAGCGAAAACCAAAAAAAAAAAAACAATTCGCGCCTCAAAAAAATAGAGGCAAAAAAACTGGACTTAGATGTCGAGGCAAACTACAGACTGATAGACGGGTAGGTTCGAGACGGAAACACAGAGAAAACTCTCAATTTTTTGTCGAAGTATGAAGCATTATATATAGAAGTTTGTTTCATGGTTGTAGTACAATACGTACAACCGCAAAAAGCCGGTGAGATACCCGTTTTACAAAAGGTTTAATAAAAAGTTTCCGGGATGACCAGTAAGGGTATGGCCAATTTTGGAAAGAAGATCAAATAGCACTTGATGACTCAAATTGAATTTGGTAAAGTCTTAAGTGATTCTCTCGAAACATCTTCTGCTGCGTTAAGATATTGTTTGTTTAAGCCACATTAATATTATTTTTTTCTTCAAACTGATTACAAAGCCCAGCTGGTGTAAGACCTCCTCCCTTAACAAGTGTCCTGGATGAGACAATCTCATAGTGAGACTCTAGATACGCTGAAGCTATGGGGGATGCGTAATACCCCTTCATTGTCATCGCTCCCAAGGTAGAAATAGAACTGTTAGATCATTTAACTGGGTGTAAATAAATGACTGATTTTTAATTAAATTGTTAGTGATACATAACAATACTTGGAACCATTTAACTTTGCTGACTAATGTTTACAAATTATGCATATCTAATACGTATGTATAAACCAGATTTGGCATTAAATAACCTACAACTGTTGATATGCCATAAAACGAAACCAAACTCAACCAAACGAAACGAAACTTTCTTGCCATGCTTTGATCTTCAATTTAGAACTACTTGCATAAAAGGTTAGTAAAATTAGTTGTCCACTTTTAATTTTGCGGCGAGTTGGGAGAGTGGGCCGCATTCTCACCCTAAAGGTGATTCAAAAGAGTTAGGGATTATACAGCAATATGATGGAGTAAATGAATAGAAATTATGACTGGGGAGTGAAGATGGGAACACAAATGTAAGTTTGGACGCGAGACGAATTTCGGCATCAAAGTACAAGAACAGTATAGACTTTACTTAGAGGAAATCGAAATTATTTAAAATGTAATTAAAAATGTATCGAGACGGAAACTGTCTTTTACTAATTGAAGGTATACATGATGAGCTATATATATAAGTAAAGTAAAGTTAGCGACCATAGTCGAGGGTGACCAGAAGGCTCCCTTTTCGATAGCTACTACACCAAGGTGTAGGGGAGGGCGCTACTCCATTCCCTGGATTGCTCCACTTTACCCTTGAACCGTACCTTATAATGCTGAGTGTTAAGCAGGGTGGTATCAAGTTCCATTTTTAAAGTCTTTGGTATGACTCGACCTGGGATTGAACCCAGGTCTTCCGGGCCATTGGCGAACACTTTAACCGCTGGGCCAATGTCCCGGTGAGCTATATATATATATATATATATATATATATATATATATATATATTCAGTGGTAGATTGAGAAAGAGACCAATTTATATATATATATACCAGCCCCTCCAAACGAGCAGGATGCAACGAAGGGTCAGTTCTTAAGCCGAATTGAACCGGCTTGAATTCTTGAGTTTTCCTTCTCCTTGGAAGGTTGCCATAACCAGTTTAAAGAGTTTGCCCAGAGGAATAACAGTTGAATTCATACCATTTCCAAGAGTATTAGCACTATGTGAAATGTAAACAGCCGTGTCCAGGATTTGAACAAGGGTCACCGTGTTCACTTCCTATTACCGTACCCATTATATTACGAACGCCTATATATATATATAGCAAAGAGGAGAGAGAGAGAGAGAGAGAGAGAGAGAGAGAGAGAGAGAGAGAGAGAGCACAGACAGACAGACGAACGGATAGATTGTAACACAAGAAATAGCTTGAGAAAGAAAGAGAAAGAATTAAAAGAAAAATTTTAAAACCACTATATATATATATATATATATATATATAAAGTGGTCTCTAACACTTTTTTCTTTCTTTCTTTCTTTATATATATATATATATATATTAAAAGGATAGATAGATAGATAGATAGATAGATAGATAGATCAGAAATAAACTGACAAAAATAGAAAGAAATTGATAGATCGATAGATTAAGAAATAAACTCAGAAGGCAAAGTAGTAAGAAAGAATGAGATTGTGAGTAGATAGATAGATAGATAGATAGATAGATAGATTACGAGACAAATAAGAAAGCAAAGAAGGAAGAAAGAATGAGGCTGAGATGAAAAATAAAGATCGAAAGAAAATGTTAAAGAAGAGGAGAGTGATGAAAAGAAAGGATGGACTAGTGACTTTTAAACACCTTCCTGAATTTCTGATTGCAACACAATATAATCATAAGATCATTTTTCTTAATCGGATATCGATTGTCTGCCAGAATAATCGAGTTATCCCTAAGCTCGGAGTCGAACATATTCCCGTTCCCAGGTCGCACTGTTCTTGGGGGTTGCTATCTCCCCGCCACCAGCACCCTCAGTTCAGCACGAACGCTACGCGTCGACGGATTTCCAATTACAACGGACAGCCAAAATAATTGTCACAATTCACGTCTTCAAGAGATTAGCCTCCCTTGTTAGGCCGATTTGAGACCCGGCTTTTTAGCACACACCACGAAGGTGTTTCGAGCCAGCAACATCAAGTCCGGCTTATTTGCACACGAATCATAATCGCTAGAGCGCATGCGCATACACACACCGACGCATGCGTATACCAACATTCGCACATGTTCAGACGCAAACGGAATTATACAAACTCACACGGATGGAGAAAAGGGAGTAAGAACGAAGGAATTCAATACTTTCCCTCACAAATGTGGAAGCAGTTTAAATATGTAGAAGTCTATCTCCCCCCTCTCCCTCTCTCTCTCTCTCTCTCTCATACACACACACACACATATATACGCACACACATACATGCATACACACAGAGACACCCTAATGGCACTTTTGTATATATCCACCAACTTGAAGGTGCGTGGTCTGGCAGTTCTTGGCTTTGCAAATAGAATCGAGGACTCTAGTTCAAATCCTGGACGAGATTTTTTGAGTTTCACTTTCGCACTGATGCTCTTGAGAAAAAGGCTGAATCTATCTGTCTTTTCCTCCACTCTGGGTAAATAGTTGGGCAGACAGGGTTCTTTAGCCTTGTTACAGCGACTGGTCTTGGAAGAGGAAAACTTCCAATTAAACCATTTGTATTTCCCTAAAAAATGACCTTGTGTTGCACCCTGCCCAAAGCAGAGATGTTAGGTAATTATATACATATATACACTCAAAAACGAATGATTAGCGTAACGGCTATCGCCATACGAAATAGAAAATAGTTCAAATACTAAATACTGGATGGAGCTTTCTAGGTTTCACTCCGTGCTGATGTCCTTTAGAAGATTCTTCTTTTTTTGTAGGCTTTAGCCTTCCGCAGAATATGCAGTTGGCGTACTGTGCTCTACATTTCCTGGGAGAGTTCAAATGGATATCATATATATAAAAAAGTTCGGACAAAAGCATACATTATCAAATTTAGGTAACTAAAACTTCTTGCCTTGTATCAAACTGCGGTAAACTTAACAAGTTATTGCAAACTCAGGTGTCCCATAATTTTAATTTGAAATAGCTAAACGAGCCTAAATAAATAATTGCATCAGCCAGCCTCACAGAAGATTATGCACTTCATACGTCATTGGAGTAGTCCCCAAGGCAAAGTTGTTTACGTGCTTGTCAGCAACATCTGTGTTAGCGAGTTCGAACTCGCCCGTGGAGGTGCCCGTGGTGTAATGGTTATCGTCGTAGGAAATGGACACAGCGACACGTGTTCAAATCCTGGACGAGATTGATTGCATTTCACATATCACTAATACCCTTGGGAAAGGTATGAATCCAATTGTTCTCCCTCCAGCTATGGATAAATAGTAGGACAGACTGTGTTCTTCAGCCTTGGTGAGGCAGCTAGCCTAGGAGAAGGAAAACTCTGAATTGAAACCTGTTAAACTCTGCTTAAAAATTGACCTTGTGTCAAATCCTGCCCGAGCGCAGGGGTTGGTAAATATGGTAAGCGAGTTCGAACTTCTGTCGCGCAGTTAGATTCGGTCAAGTTTGGTTTGCTTTTATGGCATATCAACCATAGTTGGTTATTCATTGCCGAATCTTTTTTATATTAGATATATATGACTTGTAAACACATTTAGTAGATGGCATTTTTAAAAGAGCTTGAACTCATATCTTTTTCACATAGTTGAATGATTTCACTTATTTCTATTTTGTACAAATTATTCTATCGAATATAAACAATTTGTTTGCATACGGTTAAATATTTTTTAAAATATTGCTATGTATAACTAAATCGATCATCAGTTATTTGTTTACACGCAGTTAAATAATCATACAGTTCTGTTTCAAACAATTCAGTTTAGCGTGTCAACAAAGTTCAGTCAAACGTCAGACATTTTTTACACACAGTTAAAAGATAAAACAGTTCTATTTTAAACAATTCAACTTAGCATTAGAACACAGATTAAATGCCGGTTCGATATGCTTCCCAAAATAGGACTCTATCAATTAAGTTTATCATAAGTACAGTTTCAAGGCCCAAAACAGTTCCATTTCAAACAAATCAGTTTAGCATAAGAACGCAGTTTAAATGTCAAATTTTCTAATTCAAGCAATTTAGTATAGCATAAGGATACAGTTTAAATGTCAAAATAATCCTATTTCAAGCAATTCAGTTTAGCATAAGGATACAGTTTAGTTCTATTTGACCGATAGATTGGACCCTAACAGATGCTACCACTCCTGGTCAGAGTAGAACTAGGAGTGATGACAATGAACAGGTATTCCGCATTACCCAAAGCTACAACATTACTAGAGCCTTACCATCAGATTGTTTAGTGTCATATGTAGGGCACTCGTTGGGGGAGTCTTACCCCTCTGCAGAGATGCAGTTGGTGTATTCTGCCGCCGCTGCCGAGGATGGATTTAGCATTAAATTATTCAGGTTGTTTGATATGCCATTAAATGAAAGAACTCAACCAAACTATCATACATCATAATCTTTGTCTTTTAGATATAACCAAAAAATTCGAAAATATCATCAATAAGTAGTACTGATACCATGGAATCCCGTGACCACCCCCCCTCTCTCTATCTATCAATCTCTTTCTTGCCCAGTCGACTGAGACTGTAGAATACACCAACTGCTTCTCTGCAGAGGGCTAAGACCCCGCCAATGAGTGTTCTGGATAAGACACTAGACAATCTGATGGTGAGGCTCGAGTAATACCGGAGCTTTGGAGAATGCAGAGCATCCCTTCATTGCCATCGTTCCCAGGTCCACTCTGGCCCGGAGTGGTAGCACCTGATAAGGGTCCTATCTATAGGTTAAATTGAACTAAACCGTGGTTTCTTGAGTTTACTGGGGGGGGGGTTGCATTTAAACTGCGTATTTATGCTGAACTGAATTGGTTAAAATAGAACTGTTTTGACATTTAAACTGCATACTTATACTTAATTGAGCTGCTCGAAATAGAACTGTTTTGACATCTAAACTGTGTAATTTTGCTGAACTGAATTATCTGAAATAAAACTGTTTTTAACTGTGTGTAAACAAAATCTGTACTCATACTAAACTGAATTAGCTGAATTAGAACTGTTTGAATAAACTGAGCAGCTTGAATTAAACTGTGTAGTCATGCTAAACTGGATTATTTGAAATAGAACCATTTGCATAAAAATGAATTTGACGTTAAATAACCTAGTAAGGTGGATAAGCCATAAAACCCAAACAACCAATAAACCAACCAACAAACTCTCTCTCTCTCTCTCTCTCTCTCTCTCTCTCTCTCACAATCCATCCCTACAATCCATAGCTCTTAGCAGGTCCTCTTCAGGGCATCGAGTATCCGCACAGAGCAGATAAATATGTTTTTGCGATGTTTCCATGTGTTTGGTCCACAAGAAATCATTACTCCTGAGTTCGTCCTTGCTTTCTTTTGTGAGATAGAAAGCCAGTGGGCGTACAGCTGCAGTTTTGTGAGGTGCTGCCTGTAGGATTTGTTCGGAACGAAAAAAAAGTCTAGAATTATTCATACGCATGCGTCTGATTACGTTTATGCTTCCAGAATCTCCATGATTGTGATTTTGGTAATAGATAATAAATAATGATATCCGTTTTGATTGAATGATGCTCAAGTAGGAATAATAAATTCTTGATATTTTTGCTTTGGAAGAAAATCCAATTTTAAAAGAAATATCATTAAAAAAAAATCAACCAGAATAGTATTTGTGAAATGGAAAAAAATAGATGAGAAATAACGAAAAAAAAAAAGAAAAAAAATAGAGAAAAGGAGACGGAAATATAGGAAGAAAAAGTAGTTGAGAATCAATGAATGAAAATTAAGAGAGAGAGGGGGGGGGAAAGATCAGAAGCACTGAAAGGTTTAGTAAACAAGTTCGAAACAATTGAAATAGAGAAAGGGAACACTCTCGGGAAGGAATTACCAGTTGTCACTCACGTAATGCAAAGCTCTACTAATGAATCGAACACTCCAGTAGCCGATTAGCGCAAACTGTAAACAAAGGAAATATTATACATATACCTTAAATTCCTTCGCTGCTGATGGATCTAAGGTAAGATGCCTGACTGGCGTTAAATCTGCCGGGTTTCGATCCCAGCTTGAAGCAATTTACGTGTCTAGTCACACTGATGACTTGTAATACAACGAAACAGTCTGTCTACGGACGACTATATATATATATATATATATATAGAGAGAGAGAGAGAGAGAGAGAGAGAGAAAGAGAGAGATGCAGACAAAGAAAGAAAAGGAAGAAACGAGGAGAGTGATGGAAACTTATATTTGTATAGAGAGTGATAGAGATATAGCTATTTAGACAGAAACACGAGAGACAGAAAATAAATGAAATTAACTCGTTACACACACACACACACACACACACACACATATGTTTATATATATATATAGAGAGAGAGAAGGGTGGGAGAGAAACAGATATATATAGAGAAAGAGAGGGATAAAAGATAAATAAAGAAATGAACGAGGATGTATATATATATATATATACAGAGAGAGAGAGAGGGGGGAGAGAGAGAGAGAAAGAGAAGTAGGCGTGCAAGAAAATAAACTAGAATGAGTGAAAGAGGAAGAAATAGACAAATAAATTAGGAAAGTTATATATATATATATATATATATATATCCTAATTTATTTGTGTATTTCTTCCTCTTTCACTCATTGTAGTTTATTTCTTTGCACACCTACTTCTCTCTCTCTTTCTCTCGCTCTCTCTGTATATATATATATATATATATATAAATATATCGAGACGGAAGGAGCCGGGTGAGAGTGTGATGAAGCATGTCTTTGATAGTATTTATACAGAGCAATTATGACAAAAATGTTATGTTCCGTTCACTCAGTAGATTGAGCAGTTTGTGAAGATATAAAAAAAAGTGATTAACTGTTCTTTGTCGTGTGGGAACACTTGCAGATGTTTTAACAGCGCCTCACTATGTGAGTGCATCTCTCTGTGCATGCGTGTGAGTGTGTGAGTGCGTGCGTGTGTGTATGTCAGTGTGATTGTCTGTTTACATATATGGAGTGGGAGTTTGGCCCTTCCATATTCCTGACATTCTATTCGTAAGGGTGCAGAAGGAAAGATCATTCTACGTATTTGATCCGTGGATGCGCTCATAGTGTAACAGTTTTCATCAAAGGTATGCATTCAGCAGTTCTATTTCGTGTTATTAGTTAATGATAGGGTAAATTGGGCTCTTTAAACTTGGTATGACAATCAATTTTAGGGAAGGAAACTTCTTAATAAAAACCTGTTAAACTCCGCTTTAAATATGGTTCTTCTGTCACATTCTACTCGTGCGAAGAAGTTGGATAAACACATTTCTGGAATTGATCGGAACTCGCCATATTCACAGAAATTCAGAGTTTTGTTAAGATTATTGAACTTAATTTTTTCAATTGCTGCCCAGGGCATGGAAACAAAATCAAGAATATTCTAGTATAGTAATAAACGACTCTATTATAAAACATGGCTTATTTTCATTTAAAAAAAATAAACAACAACATAAGGAGATAAACATAAAACAGTAAATTCGCTCAATATGGCCGCCATTTTTTTTTTTCAATTATTGAATCAGCACGACTTCAAAACGACTTGCATACCTTCAAAATAAATTTTTCAGAATCCTCCTCAATTGCAGTTCTAAGCGAACCAATATTTGGATAGCAAGATTTATTTATTTTGTCTCCTAAAACGCCCTATATAGCGAAATGAATATGGTAAAACGCCCTATATAGCGAATATAGTAAAATGCCTTATAAAGCGAATACAGCAAAACGCCCTATAAAGCGAAACGCCCTATATAGCGAAATGAATATGGTAAAACGCCCTATATAGCGAATATAGTAAAATGCCTTATAAAGCGAATACAGCAAAACGCCCTATAAAGCGAAACGCCCTATATAGCGAAATGAATATGGTAAAACGCCCTATATAGCGAATATAGTAAAATGCCTTATAAAGCGAATACAGCAAAACGCCCTATAAAGCGAAACGCCCTATATAGCGAAATGAATATGGTAAAACGCCCTATATAGCGAATATAGTAAAATGCCTTATAAAGCGAATACAGCAAAACGCCCTATAAAGCGAAACGCCCTATATAGCGAAATGAATATGGTAAAACGCCCTATATAGCGAATATAGTAAAATGCCTTATAAAGCGAATACAGCAAAACGCCCTATAAAGCGAAACGCCCTATATAGCGAAATGAATATGGTAAAACGCCCTATATAGCGAATATAGTAAAATGCCTTATAAAGCGAATACAGCAAAACGCCCTATAAAGCCAAACGCCCTATATAGCGAAATGAATATGGTAAAACGCCCTATATAGCGAATATAGTAAAATGCCTTATAAAGCGAATACAGCAAAACGCCCTATAAAGCGAATATTGTCAAATGCCGTATATAGCGAATATAGTAAAATGCCTTATAAAGCGAATTCAGCAAAACGCCCTATAAAGCGAATATGGTAAAACGCCCTATATAGCGAATATAGTAAAATGCCTTATAAAGCGAATACAGCAAAACGCCCTATAAAGCGAATATGGTAAAACGCCCTATATAGCGAATATAGTAAAATGCCTTATAAAGCGAATACAGCAAAACGCCCTATAAAGCGAATATTGTCAAATGCCGTATATAGCGAATATAGTAAAATGCCTTATAAAGCGAATACAGCAAAACGCCCTATAAAGCGAATATGGTAAAACGCCCTATATAGCGAATATAGTAAAATGCCTTATAAAGCGAATACAGCAAAACGCCCTATAAAGCGAATATGGTAAAACGCCCTATATAGCGAATATAGTAAAATGCCCTATAAAGCGAATACAGCAAAACGCCCTATAAAGCGAAACGCCCTATATAGCGAAATGAATATGGTAAAACGCCCTATATAGCGAATATAGTAAAATGCCTTATAAAGCGAATTCAGCAAAACGCCCTATAAAGCGAATATTGTCAAATGCCGTATATAGCGAAATAAAGTCTTGTTTAATTGCTGTCCTCACAGTTTTTTCATAGAATTTCAATCAATTAGCGTGCTTTTTTTATTCACGTTGTGGAGTCCTTTTTAATCGCCGTAGTGAATACAATTAAAAAGGCTTCTTTTCGTATTTTGTTCAATCCTCCACTCCTGCTTTTTCTTAAAAAGCTTCTTTTTTTTTTTTTGTAAAAAAAATTTTCTTTGCTTTGTGTACCATAGACAAAAAAAAAAAAAAAAAAAAAATTTGGCTTGGTTTCGGCGTTAAGCAAATCATAGCTTCTTTGTCGTTTCTTTTCTTGTTTACAGATATTGGGCTGAATTTTAATTCTAAGAAAGAGCTTAGGTAATAGAGCTTATGAAAATTTAGATTTTACGCATTTTTTTTTTTTTGGGAATTGGACAACTGAGATTAAAATTCTTTTAAAGAATTATAACATATTTGGCTTCGGCCGACTTATTTTACGGACTTCTTCAGTTGTTCTGACGTCAGGAATATGTTGACATCGCTTTCAGATACTGCTGCTCTGGTACGTGAATTTGTCTTGGGAAAGGTGGGAATCTGACAATTCTCTCTTCACTAATGTGTAAATAGTAAAGTAGACAGCACTTTTTTTTACCTTGGTGTGGCAACCAGTCTAGGAAAATGAAAAATCCGTTAAATTTAGCATAAAAATGAACCTTGCGTCACATCCTGATCGTTTCGAGGGGTTGGTTAATACATATTTGCCAAAAAAAAACAAAAAAAAAACATAATTATGAGTATGACACTGAGCAGCATCGAGTGATGAGGCTTCAATTCTGGAGATCTGGAGCATATGCAGAACTCGTTCATTGCCATTACACTTGGGCCCACTCTGACCCGGATCGGTATTAGGGTCCCATCGATGGGTCAAATAGACCTGTTTAAAACCATTTTCTACTTTACTGAAATATCTGATCCCACATTACAATGGGGGTGTCCTCGTGGTGTAATGGTTAAAGCAATGGACTGCGGAATCGTAGTTAGCGAGTTCGTATTCCAGTCGCGCTATTACGTTCACTTTCGGGCAAATACCCTTGGGAAAGGTATTAACCCCCTTATCCTCCCAGCTATGGGTTAAATAGTACTACTACTATTCTTCTAGGAGAATGGCTTTGGCATTAAATAACATACAAAGGTTGATATGCCATTAAACAAAGAAACCAAACCAAACCACATTACAGTGTGTGAACAAATAATTACAATTAAATAATAAAAATTATTTTCAAACATACAATTGTGTATAAATTATTAATATTCGATAGGTTTACTTTGGTTTCTTTAGTTAATGGCATATCAAACGTTCATAGGTAATTTAATGTCAAATTCACCATTGTAGAAGGAAAGTAAGGGTACTATTTAACCCACTAGCTTTCATACCTTTCTCAAGGTATTTTGTTCGAAAATGAACGCAATAGCACGACTGGAGATCGAACAGTATGGCCCGTTTGCCACTACGCCATGTAGTCTCCCGCCGGGTTTAAATGGTAGTACAAGAAACAATACAACAATAAACCCGACCACCTATAACCCAAAGTTTTCACATGAGTTAGTACCAATTACTGTTTCCGCATTTAGAGAATTTTATAAGTTAAAAAAAAACGATAAAAAATACTTGAAATCAGAGGGACTGAAACGTGTTTAAACAACACAAGCAAACAACCACCCAACACACACACACACACACACACATACACACACACACACACACACACATATATATATATATATATATATATACCTTCCACCTAAAAAACATCCAAGTAGGACGAACAAGACATAAAGGATACTGTTGGAGAAACAAGGACGAACTCATTAGTAACGTTCTTCTATGGACTCTAACACATGGACGTGCCAGTATTGGTTGACCAGCAATAACTTACATCAGCTCTGTGCGAACACAGGATGTAGTAGTTTGGAAGACCTGCCAGGAGTGATGGAAGTTAGGGACGGATAGAGGAGAGAGAGAGAGAGAGAGAGAGAGAGAGAGAGAGAGAGAGAGAGAGAGAGATCTGTGCTGTCAGCGCGACTTGATGATATATATATATATATATATATTTATATGTATATATATATATATATATATATATTGTCAAGATATTATTCAATCCAGTAAATCCGAACTAGGGAATAATTCCAATAAGGACCAATTAAATATAGGAAAAAAAGAATTTTAGATTTAAATAATCCTAGTAAAGAGCTCAATGTAAATAAAATGCACAGTACAAATAATTTTCTCAGTGACCGATTGTTGTTTTTTTAAGAGAACATATATATATATATATATATATATATATATACATATATATATATATAATTTAAACTCAGCATGTGTATTAAAATCTATCCCTACCTTTCACTCAGTTATTAATTGAATATTAGTATAGATTGGGCTCTTTAGCCTCGGTAGGGCAACCGGTCTAGGTCTTCCCTTTTACGGTCATACTTTGTAAAGAGCATAAATTCATCTTTTCTCTTTCTATGGATAACATAATTAGGCAGAATGAGCTTGATATGGTAACTTATATAGAAAATGAAAAAAAAAATTGAATTCAGAACCTGAGGAATGTTGTTTGGGAGTAACTGTAGCACGCTAGTGGACCATTCTTCTTCTTTCAGCTCATCTAAAAAGTCTAGCTGGTCCGTTGTAGACCTTCACCGATATGAAGAAATCACCTGTGTATGTCGTCCAACTATTCACATCTTTAAGCCAACTAAAGCTGGTCATAAAATTGTTCTATTTCATGAGTAACGTTTCACTCTTCAAAACAAGCATTTTCACAAAACTGGAAAGCCTTTAAAACAGTATCAGTATTCTTTTCAGCCAATCAATTCATTGTGATTGTTTTAGTATTTCAAAACCCTTTCTCTCTCTCACACACACACACACACACACATGCACACACACGCATATATATATATATATATATATATATATATATATATATATATATATATGTGTGTGTGTTTGATTAAATAATAAAGACACGTTTTGTCAATATACTTTTAACAAAACCCTTTCAAGTTTCCTGGAAAGTATCTTGCTTTAAGGTTGGAATTGGCGGATGAATTAACCAAAATTGTCCCGAGCGTTTAGGGACCTTTCATAGTCCATCACCAGGGGCTGCTTGCATATATAGTTTTTCTTTATTGAAGTTAATTTGTCTTTTTACAAGACTACAGCGAGACTTTTGGGTGTCAGTATCGTGGTTAGCTAAAGGATCATGTATTTTAGAATAGGTGTAATTAAGCAGCATTCTTTCATTTAAGCATGTTTGATTAAATGATAAAGACAAATTTTGTCTTTATTATTTTATGAAGATCCTTTCATGTTTCCTAATAAATGTCTTGGTTTCAGGTACGAATTGGTGGATGAATTTACCAAAATTGTCCCAAGTGCTTTCAAACCTTTTATTGGCCATCATCAGGGCTTGCTCGCATGTGTAAAGAGTGTTTTTTAAGAGTTTTGAACGTTTTTAGATTTTTATAACATAACAAAATTACGTAAACGCAGAGTTGGATAAAACTGAGATGCTGATGAATTTAAAAACAGAGCGCTATCAACGGAAATGAAATATCAAGAAATATGGAATATAAGCTACGACTACAAATCATAGAAGCCCTACATGTAAAAACAAAAAAAAACCCTCCTAAAATCAATAGAATTAATTTTGAAAATAGCAACAATGTTTTGAAATGCCTTTAGTTCTTTTAAAAAAAATATTCCATATTAATATTACAGGTATATTCGCTGGAATTGCCCTGATTATAACTATACTATACTAGTATGTATCAAAATACTATGAACATATTGCTTTTTTAAGGTATATAATGGAAGTACAATTAATATAAGTACATATAATAAAAGTAAATATATATTATAGCTAGAAACTTAGAAAAAGGAACCAAGACAATTATGAATTATATTTTTCTGTAGTTACTTTTTAATAATTACAAATAATTGAATAAGCAAATAATTTTACAAACTTAATGAAAAAATACAAATAATGAACTTAAAAATTTTACTATATCAATGAATTAGCAAAAAAGGGTGCTCAACACACACACACACACACACACACACACACACACACATATATATATATATATATATATATATATATATATATATATAAAACACTATTCTAAATGAATAATCCCCAACCTGAAGATGACAAAACACTTTCTACATGAAATTTTCGTAATTTCATCTACTACATATTTTTTGTGTCAAAACGCGTTGGTGGAATAAATTAATTAATTAGTCTTTTCTCATCCGTTTATTCGTATTTTTCTTTCCCTTTTCTTTATACAACATATCTGTTTAATTAAACCTTATAACTTACTCAAATATATATCTATATATAGATATAAATTTTTAATTCATATATATATATATATATATATATATATATATATATATATATATTTAAGCATGTATGATTAAATAATAAAGACACATTTTGTCTATATAATTTTATTAAGATCCTTTCAAGTTTCCTGATGTCTTGGTTTTAGGTTTAAATTGGTGGGTGAAACCAAGACACTTATCAGGGAACTTGAAAGGACCTTAATAAAATCATATAAACAAAATGTGTCTTTATTATTTGATCAAGCATGCTTAAATGAAAGACTGCTGCCGAACAACATATATATATATATATATATATATATATATATATATATATATATATATATATATATATATATATATTCAACTTTTATATACGAAGATTGATCAATATAGAAGGTGAATTTCATCGAAAGAATCGGTACCTTTTCCAAGGAAATCAATGCTGATGGGTCCATTCTTGTCCCAAAAGATGTCAGCATGACCTTCTTTACTGATTGCTGCGCTCATATCCTTTTCTTCACCAAAAAAGGGGAATCCACGAGGCGTAGTGCATAAGGTGTTCACCATCGTTGTACGTCTATTCAAATTCCCGTCGCGCTATTACGTTCACTTTCGGACTAATGTCTTTGGGAAAGTCATGAACTCTCTTTTCCCTTTACTATGGTTTAAATTGTAAAGCGTTTTAATATTAAATAAACCCCCAGGGTTAATATACCTTTAACAAAGAAACCAAACCCAACAATGACCAAAGAATCAGGCTTTTAAAAAAAAAAAAAACTTCGGTTGTCTATTAGACTCCGGCCCGTGGCGACAAAGCCATGTTGAGCTCATTTATAAACTTTTTTTTTTTACAAAAGCATACTTCTCCCTACACATCAAAAATTCGTCTGTAACGTTCACATAGTTTGCACTTCTTCGCAACCAAATATTTGATGACAGACCTCTGTTCAAACATGGAGCACTATGCTTTATTTGACACCATTTTGATTAAGTAACAAGAAACATTTTTGCGGGATATATATATATATATATATATATATATATATATATATATATACATATATATATATATATATATATATCCAAATTGGAGTAACCAGGCACGCAGGACACTGCTGGGAGAGCAGAGACGAGCTCATAAGTGATGTACTTCTATGGACCCCCACCTATGGCCGACCAGGACGACCAGCTCGAACATACATACAGCAGCTATGTGAAGATACGGGATGTAGTCCAGAAGACCTGCCGGAGGCGATGAACGATAGGGAAAAGTGGCGAGAGAAGGTCAGGGATATCCGTGCGGGCGGCACGATATATATATATATATAAATATATATATATATATATTCCTTTGAAAGAAACTTGGCTTAACATTAAAAGTAGCGTCTAATTTAAGAACGCTTAATTATCTAGACGTCACATTCGATCTAAATATGATCACACATACACACACACACACACACACACATATATATATATATATATATATATATATATATGCTGTTTTTCTATCATTTTCTCTATGAATTAATTTTTAAAGTACACATTATTGAGAATAGAAACTTAAAAGGAGTTTCAATCCCAAAAAGTTTTTATAAGAAAAACAGATTGACAAACTGACAGATTTGAAGAGACTTGGATTGGAACGTTAAATTAACAGATAAATAGCTATGAACAGACTAGTATAAATATAAATACAATAGATAGATAGATAGATAGATAGATAATGAGAGAGAAAAATTTTTTATATATGAGTTGTCATATATACAAAGTTGAGTCTAGTTTAGCAGAATATCAGAAGTATGGGGTACTCAATGAGAATTAAATACAGTTTTAATTCATATATGCGACTAGATTACCTATCTAAAATAGATAGTAAAATAAACTGAGAAACAAACAGACATATAGATATAAAGAAAGAGGGAATAGATAGATGGATAGATAGATAGATATGAATAGACTAGTAGTGATTGATTAATCGATCGATATGACCAGACTGCAAATGATAGAGCAATAATAAACTGTGATATATATATATATATATATATATAGAGAGAGAGAGAGAGAAAGAAAGAAAGAAAGATTGGGAGAGAGATATGAAAAGAATGACACTGATAGATAGATAGATAGATAGATAGATCGAAATCTAGGGACACATAGAGTTATAAGTTGTCATTTAACAAGCTGAGATAAGTTTGGTATAATGCCAGAATTATGCGGTTCTCATTGAAAATCGAAATCACCAACCACTGGCTCTGACTACTCGGTTGGTTAACTGATCTTTATCCCATGCAAAATACTTTTTAAATCTAAGCGTAGCGTAGATTTGAAGCAAAGTCACAAGTATACGACACGTCGTGACAATCAGGCTCGCAACACAATCTCAATTAATATACGAGACTCATTACTCAATATTAATTGATGTTCAAGACTTACCGCGCAATATAAATTGATATTCGAGACTCAATGCTCAAAATTAATTGATGTTCAAGACTCATTTCTTAATACTTATTGTTATACGAGACTCACAACTCAGTATTAATTGATATACGAGGCTCACTACTCAATTAATATACAGGACTCACTGCTCAGAATTAATCGATATACGAGACTAACTTTCTAACCATTGGACCACGACGAGGTGCTCGTATAGTGGTAGAAATTTCCCAAAGAACAAAGGATTTTAACTGCAATCATACACATACTCTAACTTATATGCACACAAGATAGAACGAAACAGTTGATCGACTGCGCATACACCTTGCTTTAAAAACGATGCACATGCATAGAAGAAAAGAAGCTGACTCCGACACCGGCGAGTAAGAAGCGACAAGCGAAGTTTCTAAGAGACGAACGTTGGATGTGAATGAACCTAACACAGGAATATTAAACGCATAAGAAACGCGGTAGCGAGGCAGCGTATCAGGCAAGAGGAAAAGAAAGAGTAAAGGGGGCCGGGTGACGATAACTCTAGAGGAGGGCAGACAATCGCAGCGATAAACGAAACTATGTTGGACGAACAGCAAATAAAATACTAAATAAAAATTGAAAAGAATGACGAGGAAGGGCGTCCACTTTTCTTCTTTTTTCTTCTCTCTCACTGAGCGACTAACCCTTTTCACAACCACCCTCCTTCACTCTAGTCCATCGCAACCGTTTGTAGCTAACATTGCTTGCTGTTTCGCGGTCACTACTCTCCTTTCCACACTCTGACCCTGTCCCTTTCTCGTTCTCTCTGTCAGTCAATTTGTCTGTCTGTGCGGCTGGCTTGCTGGCAGTGTATGGCTCCTCTTCACTACTCAAACGAGTAGATACGGTGTCAGGAGTCCCGTTCTTAAAAACGCTTAGTGAAAGCGTTCGCTTTGCATTCGGGTGGAGTTTTGTCAGGCTAGCAAGAAAATCGGTAACGCTGGTTCGAATTTTGTCTGAGTGCTGCTAGGGTTCACTTTGAGAAGGCATGACTCCACTTCTCCCTGTATTCTATGTTGTAAATAAATATTTCTTGACTCTTGTATGTATGTATGTATGTATGTTTGTGTGTATGTGTATATGTATGTATGTAGATATATACATGGATATATATATATATATATATATATATATATGTGAAAAAACAAGATAAAATTTGTTCGGCATCTTTGTTATAAGAATAATTACTTTTGAAGGAAATTATTTAACAAAATATTTTCCTGTACTGAAATATGTCAGTTTGATTTTAAATATTATCACCCTTTTTTATACCCACGGATTTCATTGAATACCGCACATGCCCCACACTTATATATATATATATATATATATATATATATATATATATATATATATATATATATTGGTGACCTTAGTCGAAAATGACCCGACCTCAGCTTACGTCGCTTTGAGTTATGCCGTTCTCAATTATACGTCCTTTATCAAAAAATGTATGAAAAAATAAAAATCAAGTTTAAGTCATATTGTTTGACATTTCGTCTATCTGCTATAAATACTGACGTCGTAATATCTCCGGAAAACGTGAAGAGCATATAAAATCATGTTACTGTACAATAAATACGAATAAAAGTATATAGAATCATGTTAAAATACGTACGTTTACAGTAAATGTAAATGTAGTCAACATAAATCCTAGAAAGCAGAATCTAAAAACATCTGTGACCTTGTCTTGTCGCTTTATTAAATTTTCTTTAAAATATATTAGTTTATTTTCTACTATTGCGAAATAATTACAATAACTGTATTTCTTAACCTTACAAAATCATTTAATTTTATATCTTAAAGCAAACCACATGGACAAATAAAGAGACCGTGATGTACTATAAAATCGCCAAATTGTAAACATCGATATTTACAAGTATGTACGACGATGTATTAATAAATTTAGATTATTCTCTCTACACTATTTTAAAAACTAAACTTTATTTCTTTGTAAGCTTAGAATAGATTCTTATAGACCGTATTATATTAAAATGTGTTTATCAATCAAATACAGAAGTAGGAATGTTTTTTAATGATTTAGGCTAGTCAGAAATAAATTCAGAGAAAGGTAAATTCTACTCAAGTCGGTTTTCGACTTTAGTCACCTCTCCCAGAACCAATTAACAGGTGAGTTATATATATATATATATATATATATATATATATATATATATATATATATATATATATATATATATATATATATATATATATATATAAAACGCAGTCATCAGAGTAGGATTTTATCTATAGTTTGAATTATTTGTCAACGTAAAACGATTAATTTTTAAATCTTCATCAAGGCGTATGAATTTTTAAATGAAACAGATACATCAGTGTTAGAAGTTTTCAAGAAAAACGTTGTTTTGAAATACACACACACACACACGCACACACACACACACACGCACACACACACACACACACACATATATATATATATATATATATATATAAATATTCTGTCAGAATTTAAACTGTTTACTACAACATTTCTGACATCTCGAAAAGCATTTAATGAAAAGCTAAATACTCAATTCTTGTCCGTTGTTTTGGATCAAATATCCCTTTAATAGAACAGCAGATTCTATTAAAATCTTCTGTCTAAATACACATAATATATATATATATATATATATATATATATATATATATATATTCGAATGACTTCATGTCAAGTCTGAATTGGTGAGTAGTTGAAAAATACCAATATATATATATATATATATATATATATATATATATATATATATATATATATATATATATATATATATATAATGAAGGTAGCATGGAATATAAGATTGACATGTTTTGCTACTAGGATAACATTCATAAAAGTAAAGTTGGCGACCATAGTCGAGGGTGACCCGAGGGCTCCCTTTTCGATAGCTTACTACACCAAGGTGTAGGGGAGGGCGCAACTCCTTTCCCTGGATTGCTCCACTTTACCCTTGATCCGTACCTTATAATGCTGAGTGTTAAGCAAGGAGGCATCAAGTACCATTTTTTGAGTCTTTGGTATGACTCGACCTGGGATTGAACCCAGGTCTCCCAGGCCATTGGCGAACACTCTAACCACTAAGCCAATATTCAATTTATTATTCTATATATATATATATATATATGTATATATATATATATATGTATATATATATATATATATATATATATATATATATATATATGTATATATATATATATATATATATATATATATATATGTATATATATGTATATATATATATATATATATATATGTATATATATATATATATATATATATATATATGTATATATATATATATATAGTTATATATATATATATATATATATATATATATATATCTGTGTGAGTGTATGTGTACATAGATGTTTGTTTAGATATATACGATGTTTTATATATATATATATATGTATATATACGATGTTATATATATATATATATATATATATATATATATAAATACGATGTTTTATATATATATATATATATATATATATATATATATATATATATATATATATATATATATATATATATAAATTGGCTATAATCTGTTTGGTCACCGGGAAAGCAAACTCACGTAACGTTTATAATGGCGTCTCAACTAAATTTGTCTTACTTGGCGATGTTCATCTCATTTGTGAATAACCTGCGATTGCACGACTGACCTGAACATTTAACACTAGCCCTGGTACCTTGATTCTTACAGGGTTCAAGTGCTATTACCCCCACCCCCTTTTTTTAGCTATATATATAAGATGTGGATACACGCCTTTCCCATCTGGCTTAAAGCATAATGAATGTAAACTGTCCCGAACAGATCCATTTGTCGTTACCAGTTTTTATGTCTCTAACTGTTGATTATATTTTACTAATTAACGAGTTCGATTAATAACCTATAAGTGAGTTCGAATTTCCTAAATTCGTTGCTTTTGATCATCCAGATCGTGTTCTAAATGATGTAGCAAACTCCGTACATTCTAATAAATAATATTTTTAATTTGTAATTTTAAACTTCTAATCCATTGATTCTATTTTTACTGATCAAGATTGAATGTTGAATTCTTTGGAGAATTGAAATTTAAATGTATCTGGTCCAATGATTGTTTGTTTTGTAAATTTATGCAAAATAGTTCATTTTTTTTTTTCGTAAAATGTGTTTACATGACGATATAATCAAAAGTAAGAAGTATGTACCCATTGTTTTAACTTTAATTTAGCTTAATAAAAAAAAAAAAAACACTTTTAACTAAGCTTAATAAAAAAAATGTTTTCGTCATAGTGTAATGGCTAAAAAGCATGCTTTGCAGATTAAGTAATAGTGAGTTCGATCCTTACTAGTGCGCTTGTTCAGTGTTATGACACCAAACTGCATCAGATGGCAACCCTACTTCTAGAGATCTGGATAGAATGGAGTATCACGCTGGCCAAGATGGCGAGTGGAGGTGGGGGGGAGATACTATACCGTAGTGGGTAATGTGCTAGACTGTGATATCGTAGAAAGCAAATTAGAATTACAGTCCCGCTATTATTTTGACTTTAAGACAAAAAAATTTGGAGAAGGTACAAATGTCCCTATCCCTCCAGTCGTTGGTTAAATCGTATCAGGGTTTTTTTTTCTGCAAGAATAGTTTGGTTTGGTTTGGTTTGGTTTGTTGGGTTTTATGGCATATCAACATTTGTAGGTTATTTAACGCCAAATCCATTTTTATATAACTTACTTCTATTTAAAACAATTTAGTTTACCATGAGTACATAATTTAATTGTCAAAAATATTTCTATTTCAAACTATTCAAGCAGTTATATATAACAATTCAGTTTAGTGTAAGTACTGTTTGTTGTCAAAAACAGTTCAATTTAAAACAATTCAGTTTAGCATAAAGCACGCGGTTTAAATTTAAGTACAGTTTAATCGTAAAAAACATTTCTATTTCGAGCTATTCAGTTTAGTCAGGCAATTCTAATTCAGCTACTTCAGTTTAGTATCAGTAGAGATTTTGTTTACACACAATTACATGTCAGAACAGTTCTATGTTAAACAATTCAGTTTAGTGTAAATACAGTTTCAATGTAAAAAAGAAAAAAAAACAGTTCTATTTGAAATAATTCAGTTTAGCATAAACCCACAGTTCAAATGTAAGCACGGTTCAATTGTCAAAAACATTTCTATTTCAATCTATTCAATTTAATCAAACAATTCAGTTTAGCATAAGTATGCCGTTAGTCCTATTTAACCCATAGATAGGGCCCTATCAGGTGCTACCTCTCCGAACCAGTGTGGACCTGGGAGCAATGGTAATGAAGGGGTGCTCCGTATTCCCCAATCACCATCAGATTGTTTAGTGTCATATCCAGGACACTCTTTGGTGGGGTCTTACCCCTCTGCAGAGGTGCAGTCAGTGTATTCTACAGCCCCAGCTGACTGGGCAATCTGCAAGAATAGATTTGGCATTAAATACCCCACCAATTTTTGCCCAGTCGGCTGGGTCTGTAGAATACACTGACTACATCTCTGCAGAGGAGTAACTCCACACAATGAGAGTGCTGGAAAAGACGCTAAACAATCTGATGGTGAAGATCCAGCAATGCTGGAGCTTTAGCAAATGCGGAGTACTGCTTCATTGCCATCGCTCCCGGGTCCACTCTGGCCCGGAGTGGTAACACCCGATAGGGTCCTATCTATGAGTCAAATAGAACAAAAATGTGTACTTAGGCTAAACCGAATTACTAGAAATATAACTATTTTGACATTTAATCGGCGTACTTATGCTAAACTAAATTGTTTGAAATGGGACTGTTTTTGAGATCAAAACCGTACTTATGCTAAACTGATTTGTTTGGAATAGAACTGTTTTTAAATTTGACTATGTGTAAACAAACTCTATACTTATGTTAACTAGAATTAGTTGAATTAGAACTGTTTGACTAAATTAAATAGCTTAAAAAAATGCTTTTGACGATTAAACTGTGTATTCATGCTAAAAGGAATTGTTTGAAATAGGCCTAATTATTTGTATAAAATTGAATTTGGCATTAAATAACCTTCAAAGGTTAATATGGCATAAAAACCAACCAATCAATCTTGATATGCCATTAAATAAAAGAAACCAAACAGAGTGACTGTACCTGTTTGAGTCCTATTTATTGGTCGTGTATATCTGCTTGAAAATGATTCGGATTTATCGGACCGAATGAATATATATATATATATATATATATATATATACACCAACGTGAAATTAACGTGTGGAAAAATCATTTTATTTGAATTCACCAAATTTCTCGAGAAGCAACTACACAACAAAATAATTGACGTATGAACGCGATTCCCTAACATCTAGCCATTAAATAACCTTCGATGATTTGACGAGCCGTTAAAATCAATCCCTTAATCAATCATTAGTGTTTAATATTTCATAGATTAAGCTAAGTAGATGATTATTTGTTCCGCTGTTTTTGAAGTCTTTTAGTAAATTACCGCCGGTACTTGCTGCCAGTGTTCGAACTCTGAGAAAAAGGGTGAAAAAAAAGAAAGAAAGAAAAAAGCTATATCTTGAATATTGATTTTCTGAGTCAGCAAGCAAGCAAGAAAGCCAAGTACGGTTGGAAGTTGGTCACAACATGAACTTCTTAGTAATCATCCCATTCATGGGGAAGGGGTATTCCTTTGACGTAATGGGCTTGACTGCGACACCACAGTAAGCGAGTTCAAACTCCAGTCACCCTATTACGTTCACTTTCGTTGTAATATTCTTCGAGAAATGTATACCCCCCCCACCTCACGTTTTCTCTAGCTATAGGTAAAACAGTACCACTGCTATTCTTCTACAAGAATGACTTTAGCATTAAATATCCCAAGGTACTATTTACCAACCCCTCCGCTCGGGCAGGATATGACACAAGGTCAATTTTTAAGCGGAGTTTAACAGGTTTCAATTCAGAGTTTTCCTTCTCCTAGACTAGTTGCCTCAACAAGGCTGAAGAACCTAGTCCGTCCTACTATTTACCCATAGCTGGAGGGAGAATAAGGGGGTTCATACCTTTCCCAAGGGTATTTGCCCGAAAGTGAACATAATAGTGCGATTGGAGTACGAACTCGCGTACTACGATTCCGCAGTTCATCGCTTTAACCATTACACCACGAGGACACCCACATTAAATATCCCAAGGTTGTTGATATGCTATTAAACAAAGAAATTATAGTACGTTCAAGCCCACTAACCAGCCTACTATAATAGGCTTTGAGGGCACCTCGGGTGGTGTGATGGTTAGCAAGGTAGACTAGCAAACCTGCACGAGTGAGTTCGATTCTCATTGGGTGCCCCATTCATACGGCCTTGTGCTATATCTAAGCAAAAAAGCTTAGTAAATTACTACTATAATAGGCTTTGAATAACTGGTCATTTTGTTGAGGGGTACTTTTTCTCGTGCACAGTTATTGCAGCTGTTATCTCCATATGCATCTTTACTTATCTATGCATATCTGAATCGGCTGAGTTGTCTGCATTGTGGGTGCACAATGTTGCCAGTTTCTGTACATGCTCCCGTGTATGCGTGTGCAGATAGGCGCAACTATGCACATATCTAAAATGGAGGAAACTTTGGCGGGGATAAGGTTGAACATAACTTTTGAATGTGCACATATATACATGTTAATACTGCATATGTAATTCGGCAAACTAGAAAAGGTAAAAAGGTAATGATTAACTTGCAAGGTTATTGTATACTCTCTTTCTCTCTCTCTCTCTCTCTCTATATATATATATATATGTATATATATATATACGTATGATTGTGTGTATGTGTGTGTATCCTAGGTACGACGCTAAACTCCATTTAATGGCGAGACTTTAGACTGGGAGCATTGGGGAATGTGGTGTACCCCTTTATTCGTGGTGTTATGGCTAACGAACTGGACTACAGCCTCGAAGTTCAGAGTTCAGTCACGCTCTTAGATTTACTATTGGATTTATACCCAAAAAAGGAATGAACGCTCCTGCCCCAACCCAGCAGTTGGTCAAATAGTATCGCTGCTGTTCTTTTTGCAAAGAAAAATTTGACATTAAATAACATACAAAAGTTGATTTACCATTAAACAAAGAAACCAAACCAAACCTTGCCATTACTCCCAATTCCACTCTCTTCCAGAATGGTAGTAGCTGTTAGGGCCTCATCTACTTGTCAAATAGTAATATTCAATCTTTTACGCAGAATTATTATTATTAGTTATTTAAAACCATTCAGCCCTGTGCAAATTATTCATATTACATTAGAATATTTGATAAATAGTTGCACAGTCTGCTGGGGCTGTAGAATACACCGACTGCTCGTCTGCAGAGGAGTAAGACCCTCCCAAATGAGTTTCCCGGATATGACACTAAACAATCTGTTGGTGAGGTTCCAGTGATGCTGGAGCTTTGGGGAATGCAGAGTACCCCTTCATTACCATTGCTCCCAAGTCCACTCTGGCCCGGAATAAATACATCTGATAGGGTCTTATCAATGGATTAAAGAGAACTAACTGCATACTTATGCAAAACTTAATTGTTTGAATTAGAACGGTTTGACTAAACTGAATAGCTTGAAATAGAAATGTTTTTTGACAATTAAACTGAACTTACATTTAAACTGCATGCTTATGCTAAACTGAATTGTTTGAAATGGAGCTGTTTTTGACATTAAAATTCTACTTACACTAAACTGAATTGTATAATACAGAATTGTTTTGACATTTAACTGTGTGTAAACAAAATCTGTACTTATGCTAAACTGAATAAGCTGAATTAGAACTGTTTGACTGAACTGAATAGCTAGAAATAGAAAAGTTTTTGACAATTTAACTGTGAACTCGTGCTAAACTGATTTGTTTGAAATAGAACTATTTGCATAAAATGGATTTGGCGTTAAAAAACCTACAAAGGTTTATATGCCATAAAACCCAAACAACTAACCAAGTTGATAAATAGAATTACTAATGATAGATAACAATACTCGAAACAATTCATTTCAAATTGAATTATAAGTGTTAGATAAAAATACGTGTTCCAAGTTAATCGCATACAAACTAATGAAATCTTTCAAATCGTTTAAAAATAAAGCAACCTACAAACTATTCGCTTACAAATTTGAGCACTCTGGCGGAGGAATTTACGGCTGCCACTCGCATAATGCAAAGCTCTTCGAATGAATTGAGCACTCTGGTATCCAGTAAGGCAAAAATGTTAACAAACGAAAGCTACAACATTATGCCTTATAATGACCGACCAGACGTGGTTCGCCTGATGGCTGAGTGGTATGATACTAACTCTAACGTAAAGTTGTGCGGGTTTCGCTTCAAGCGTCCTACCTATCTAGCCACACTGAACTGTAGTGATACAACGAAACAGCCTGTCTACGAATGACAATATATATATATATATATATATATATATGATTGAAAAAATTTAATCCAGTGTTTCCATTATAAATTTATTTCAAGCGCGATGGTGTTAATACATTTGTATTTGGAATATGATACAGACACCAACATTAATTTCATAGAAATTAGAAACTAAATGTTATCTTAACTTTAATTATAGTTTTTTTGTTTTTGTTTTTTTAACTAAGTCTCTACCCACGAGGAACACCGTCCGAGATTCACTGGTTTAAAAAAATCAAAATAGCAATTTAGATTATAGGTAACGAATTCTTTAAAATAAAATAAAAAGAGGAACACTTAAATATTAACATATAAAATTATCTTCTACGAAAAAGAAAATGTTTCTCTTCTCGCCGGAAACTCGGCAGCGATGATTACATTATATTCTAAGCACAAATGTTTAATCTCTATCTGACGAGAGACATCGTACTCGAAATAAATTTATAATGGAACCACTGAATTGTATTTTTCCGTTAAGTATATTTTAAAAAGATGTTTTGGCTTTGTGTGTGAGTTTCGATATATCTTTAATCTGGAATTAACTATTTATTCGATAACCATTGACAACTGGAGAGTCCAATTCACCTCGGATTACCAATCAAGAGCCTAAACACCAAACTATATTACTCGAATTATATATATATATATATGGTTTGGTATAGAATAACCCAAAGGGTTCATATACAATAAGACCTTAACCAACTAACCAACCAAACATGTTGCATTAGATTATATATTGGCAGTTTCTGGGCCACTTTGAGCCCCGAATAACAAAACTAGATATGATTATTATATCCACACACATATATATATATATATATATATATATATATATATCATTTGGATTGGTTACTTAGTTTAATGGCATGTCAACTTTCATAGGTTATTTGATGTCAAAGCCATCCTTTAGAAGAACGGTAGTGGTACTATTTAATCCATCGGCGGGGGTGGCTTTGAGGATAAGGACGTTCATACCTTTCCCACGTTTATTACACTCAAAATGAAAGCAATAACATGATTGGAGTTCGAATTCGCTTACTACGATCTCGAAATCTAGCATGTTAACTACAACACCATGGGACCCCCTCCTCCGTATATCAGTGATCATAATTGTTTGGAGGTGCTAGTGGTGTAATGGTTATCGTCGTAGGGAATGGACATGGCGACACGAGTTCAAAATCCTGGACGAGACTGATTGCATTTTACATATCACTAATAGCCTTGGGAAAGGTATGAATCCAATTATTCTCCCTCCAGATATAGGTAAATAGTAGGGCAGACTAGGTTCTTCAGCCTTGGTGAGGCAACTAGTCTAGGAGAAGGAAAACTCTGAATTGAAACCTGTTAAACTCCGCTTAAAAATTGACCTTGTGTCATATCCTGCCCGGACGGAGCGGTTGGTAAATATAATAATCGTTTCCATGCTTACAAAAATATAGGTTAAATCAATATACTATATAGATGAAATCTAAATCAGTTTACAATATGAATTAATTGAGAATAATGATAAAGTATTTTTATAATCTATCTATCTATCTATCTATCTATCTATCTATCTATCTATCTATCTATTACGCTGATGATATAGCGCTTCTGGCAAATGCAATCGCCCAGGGCGAAATCCTGCGACATAATCTGGAACGAGCAGCTGCAGGCATAGGTCTCCATGTCAATGCACACAAGACGGAATATATGTGCTTTAATCAAAGAGACGACATCTCCACACCTAGGAAGAAGTGTCTCATCGACCGAGACAGACATTAACACGCGTCTAGGCATGGACAGCTATCGATAGGCTGACTGATTAAATAAAACGAAGTTTCTTCCAAGCAGCGGTCATGTCTACACTGCTGTATGGATGTGCAACATGGACGCTAACTAAACGTATGGAGAAAAAGCTTGACAGCAACTATACTAAAAAGCTGTGAGCAATATTGAACAGGTCCTGGAGGAAGCACCCTACAAAGCAGCAGCTGTACGGCCACTTACCACCCATCATGAAAACTATCAAAATTAGACAAACCAGACATGCGGGACACTGCTGTAACAGTAAGGACGAACTCATAAGTGATCTACTCCTTTGCAACTATTCTCATGATTGAGCAAAGGCAGGACGACTAGCTAGAACATACATACAGCAGCTCTGTGCCGATACGGGATGTAATCCAAAAGACCTGCCGGAAGCAATGGACGATGAAGAAGGGTGGCAAGAAAGAGTCAGGGATATCTGTGCTGATGGCCCGACAGGATGATATATATATATATATATATAAAGTCAGTCAATAATCCATATATATATATATATATATATATATGTATAATCTCGGGTAGATCCTAAAGGTATGTGGGGCCTACAGTTCAGTTAAAGATCTAACCAAATCAAATTCTTTCACAGGTGATTTGTCTATAGTGCTGAAGGCATATGAAGAACCAGCAACAGTTTTTCGATTATCTGATAACAGAAGTTAGTAGGAAGGTACCACATATTTTTCTGAAAAACACTCTTCACAATATCAGTTAAGAATTCTTCCATTACCAAAACCGGTTGCCGAAACCAGTCTCATTATATTTTCCTATGGCTTGGGCGAGAAGGTGCCCGACTATTTCCCTCATATCTGGGAGATAAGATTAATTAATGCTTTTCCGAATGATATAAGCGTAAAGGTAAACACAAACCTCGTTTAGGATTTGAACTCAGCACGTCAAATCCATCTACCTCATTGTGCCACGTGCACATTTATTCATTCTTTTATCTATGGTTGAAATTTAAGGCCCTTTAGTGCCTCAATTTGAGAATGATTTTATATTGTTTACTGATATATATATATATATATATATATATATATATACTTTCTTTAAGAAAAAACAAAAACCGGTCATATATATATATATACATACATGTGTGTGTACACTATTCAAGTAAGTTTTGTTAAAAAAGATTGAACATTGTTTATTATTTTTTATTTTATTTTTACAAGACTCCTTGTTATTGTTCTAATGTCGGGATCTAGAAGCTAAAGGAATTGTTCGATATCTTTTACTCGAGAGATTTCGACCATATTTTTGGTTGTCATTAGGGGTCGTGTAGTTTTGCGTTGACAGTTTGAATTTTTACAGTTTTAATAATTTGTAGCGTTTTTTTTTCAAGTGGTCGATTAGAATATTTTCAACGCTTTGTTTTAAAATGTTCTGTTGGAAAATTAGAGTTAGTGATTTTCAGTTATTAAAAATATCTAATATGTTGCTGCCTGTGTTAAATACTATTTTAATAATGTTTAAAAACGTTCCAAGCGAAAACTTCAAAACAAAACGCTACAAATTATTAAAATAGTAAAAACAGTCAACTGAACACTTCCCCTGATGATAACCAAAAGTATAGTCGAAAGCGCTCCGGCAGAAGATAAGGGACAATTCCTTTACAATCTAGATCCCGACATCTAGATCTCGACACTAGAAAAATAACCAGGAGTCTTGAAAAAGTAAAATCAAAATGAATAAAGTGTTCGATCGTCTTTAACAAAACTTGCTTGAATAACTTGCTGCCTAAATATACACTCTTCAATATATATATATATATATATATATATTCATATAATCTGTTAAATAATCTTCACTGTAAAAGCTTGACGCAGACAGAACCCAAATCATTATCAAGCTTCTCAAGAGGAAACACGTGTGAAGCACAAACATGAAATGAAAAACCTAAAATACTAAAATCAAATCCATTAGCAGTCCTATTCATTTCAAAACCACACACACACACACACACACACATACATATATATATATATATATATATATATATATATATATATATATATATATATATATATATATATCCGAAATTAAGTGGCCTAGTCTGGGGCTGCAGAATACACCGACTGCATCTCTGCTGAGGAGAAAGTCTCCTCCAATAATTGTTCGTGGTATAGCACTAAACAATCTGATATTGATACCCCAGTAATGCTGGAACTTTGGGGAATGTGGAGTACTCCTTCATTGTCATCGCTTCCAGGTCCATTCTGTCCTAGAATGATAGCACCTGATGGAGTTCTATCCATGGGTCGAGTAGAAGTAAACTCTGTACTTATGCTAAAATGAATTGTTTGAAATAGAACTGCTTATATGTATAAAAATCGATTTGGCATTAAATAACCTACAATGTTTGATATTCCATAAAACCAAACCAAACCGAAAGTATGAATACAGAAGGGTTTAACCACAAAAAGTTTGGCCCGGGACACTAAACCTCATAGATTGGTAAGGTTCCATGGCTGAAACTTTGAAGAGTGTCGTGCATTCCTACATTGTCATTACTCCCAGGTCGACTCTGACCCAGAGTTGGCAATACCTGTTATTGGCTCCCATCAGTGGGTTTAATAGATGTTGAAAATTATTACTATTAGATAGATTAGATACTTGGTGTCAGATTATTGTGTAAGTAAATGATTATTATTAAAAAGGAATCATTACTTGAAACAATATCATCATCATCATCATGATGTCGTACTGGTAGCACGGATATCCCTGACCCTCTCTCGCCACTTTTCCCTATCGTTCATCGCCTCTGGCAGGTCTTCAGGACAACATCCTGTATCCTCACATAGTTGCTGGATGTATGTTCGTGCTGGTCGTCCTGCTTTTGCACGGCCATGTGTAGGGGTCCATAAGAGTACATCACTTATGAGTTCGTCTCTGCTTCTCCAGCAGTGTCCTGCATGTCTGGTTCGTCTAACTTGAATAGTTTTCGTGATAGGAGGCAGGTGGCCGTACAGTTGGTGTCTTGTGGGGTGTTGCCGCCAGGACTTGTTCAAGATTGCTCGCAGCATTCTTGTGTAATTGCCGTCTAGCTTCTTCTCCAACCGTTTTGTTAGAGTCCATGTAGTGCATCCATATAGCAGTTTCGATGTGACCGCAGCTTGGAAGAAACTGCGTTTCATTTTATCGGTTAGGTCTGATTTCCATATAATCGATAACCTATTGATAGCTGTCCATGCTTTCGTTAACCTCGTGTCGATGTCCTTTTCGGTTGATGCGACGCTGCTTCCTAGGTAAGTGAATTTGACTACAAGTTTAAGAGGGGTTCCGTCTGGAGTGGAGATGTCCCCCGTTTGATTATAGCACATATATTCCGTTTTGTGTGCATTGACATAGAGGCCTATGCTTGCGGCTGCTCGTTCCAAACTATGCAGTAGTGTTTCGGCTTGGTCGGGTATATTTGCCAGTATCGCTCTGTCGTCGGCGTAGTCATCGTCGGTAATTGTTTTTGCGGGGTACCTTCTGCTTTTCTTTGTCAGCTCGAAGCCGTTCTCTCTGATTTTGTCAATCGATGTTCTAAGTTGAAACAATATACTTACTCAAATTATTAGTATTAGATAGAAATAGTTGGAACCAGGTTAGTGTTTGCAAATTATTTGTATTACATAAATATACTTGATACCTATGCGCAAATTACTGATAACAAAGGCATAAAAAAGCAATGGAACATTGAAATATTGTAATGATTACAAATGATCATTTACAAATGAAAAATATTTCAGCATTGAATAACCCATAAGAAATTGATATGCCGTTAAACAAATAAACCAGTCCTAAATAAGTACACGTACACGAAAAATTATATATCGAATAATTCTAAAGTGGGCTTGATTATTTTTAAAGTCTCAATGTTGTTGAACTTCGTGGTAAAAATCTGTATAAGCATCCGTTTTTATTATCTCATGTTCCTCTTGAAAGAATAAAATCTTGATAGCTTTAGTTTAAAGTTAATGTTTTAAAAAAAGGGTAGGCATATTAATTATTGCTAATATATATATATATATATATATATATATATATATATATATATAGTTTTTCTTCTCTCTCTTGTTTTTTGTTGGCTCAATGAGAGAAAAATAACTACTTTAAAATAAATAGGTTAGCAACTGAATTTAGTTTTATGTTTCTGAAGATGACTCTAAAGTCAGAAACACGTGTAGAAGCAAAAACATAAATAAATAAAAAGTGTAAAATCAAAATCATTTGCGGACCTACACATTTTAAAGAATATATATATATATATATATGTATATATTCTAAAGTACACACACACACACACACACACACACACATATATATATATATATATATTAAGTATATAGTTTCGTAAGAAAGATCCCCTCTCCAAAAGAGATCCTTGGTACGACACTGAACTGCATTTGATGGTGAGGCTACCATTCTGGTGATATGAGGATTTCAGTGTCACCTCTTCACTCCCTTTATATTCAGATCCACTCTGACTCTAAGTGGTTGTCCTTAATAAGTCCATATCGATTGGTCAAATAAGATTGTTTGAAAATTATTCATGTTCGATATGAGCATGTGTCAAAACTCTTACGAAAGAAATTTACAAAAAATGTAAATATGGACGTACAATACACGTGACTTGTTAATCTCTAACCGGGTTTTCACGCCGTTAAAATTAAAAACAATCTATCCTTCAAGGGTCAAAACTTTCACATGAATATATATTTCAGAAGTATAAAGTGATCACAACTGAAAAAGAGAGTTATCTTTTTAAGGAAATTAATCAAGATATGGTTTAAAAGACTTTAAAATTGTATCTGTCAAATAGCTGTTGCTACCTTCAGTCTATGAAATCTATATGAAAATCTACCGTCTATTTTGGGACAATGTTAGCAATATCAGATCAAATAGCCTCTTGTTATTGCTTGTGTCAATGTTGGAAATATTGAATTTTTAGGAATTAGTCATTTGGCGTTTTAAGGCAGCCTTAAAATACATCACAAGTTTGTGTCTTTACATGAGAAAGTTATGGCCTGTCGTCTGTTACTTTCAAATTCAACTTCGTTAATTTAAACTAAAAAAAAATCGACTATTCAAAATATAATTATAAAAGATGCTACAATCACTTCATTTATTAATTACTGTAATTCAATTTTGCTGATAACGACAACGGATTCCCAAAGTATGTTTTCACTCACTGAGAGATTGTGATGAATTCTACAAAGATTGGTCATTTCTGCGTGCAATAATTAACCAGTGATATTAATCTTCTTTTATTTTTCTTTTCTTTTTTTTCTATTGTTTTCAGCAGTTAGGATTTCTCAGATGTTTTTTAATTGATTACTGACCAAGAAGAAGAAGAAGAAGAAGAAGAAGAAGAAGAAGAAGAAGAAGAAGAAGAAGTTGATAATAATGTAGATTTTTCTGGTAGTAACGTAAAATGATGATGATTATAATGATAATGATGATAAAACTCAGTGGTCTCTACGCAAACTAAAACAATATTCATGAAAAAGCTAAGATTCTATCAAAAAAAGAAAGAACAATTTTGAACGGAAGACGTCATGGTAGACAAAGAAAGGACGATCTGTTTTGATATTGAATTTTCTTTAGTATTTTATCTGTAAGTCGCTCAATCAAAATAGAAGATTACGATGCAACCACGTACGTATATTTTTGCTTTCGTGGAGCCAATTATTGAGAAGGGTCAATGAAAACAATTACAAAAAACAGCGAAAATACTTTTATCCAAAACGGTGTATGAAAATCCGCTCGCAACCAAAGCATACAACACAATAAACAAAGAAATATTGGTATAATAAAAACCACACACACATACACACACACAGAGGCTTTAAATTAGACAGAAAAAGAAATAAATTTTATAAGCATTTGATTATCTAGTAATTTCAATTAAGTGGGCCTTTTTTTGCGATTGACTACTCAATGAAAAAACAAAGAACATTACTGTTTTGTTTTTTATTGTTAGTGTGATGCCAGATTGGTACATAGGTAGAAGTAGTTTTGGTACAACGTGTACTAATAATGATTTTGATAATAATAATAAAAGGAAAAGTCCATAGTACGCAACGGAATAGTAACTGTAGCTACGTGGTGACAGAGATGAAACAGGTAATCACATGATAAGCGAGGAGAGTCCCCATGGCGTAATGGCTTAAGTGCTGAACTGCTGGAGCGTAGTATGCTAGTTTGATCTCCAATCGCTCTATTACGTTCCCTTTCAGTCTAATACCCTTGGTAAAGATATGAAACCCCCTTGGCTATGGGATAAATACAACTGTTGTATAGCCAGAAGGAATCAATATGCAATGAGAAAGAAGGGCCATAACACTTGGTTTAGGCAACTCGGGTAGTGTAATGGTTTGCAAGGTAGACTAGCAAGCCTTCGCGAGTGAGTTCGATTCTCACTGGGTGCCTAATTCATGCGACCTTGTGTTATAACTAAGCAAAAAAGCTTAGTAAATTACGACCATAACTCATGGTTATAAAAATATAAGTATAGTAAAGTTGGCGACCGTAGTCGAGGGCGACCAGACAAATCCCTTTTAAATAGCTACAACATCGATGTGTGGGGAAGGGCGCTACTCCTTTCCCTGGATAACTCCACTTTACCCTTGATACGTACATTATAATGCTGAGGGTTAAGCAAGGAGGTATCAAGTACCATTTTTAAAGTATTTGATATGACGAGACCTGGGATTGAACCCAGGTTCCCTGGACCATTGGCGAACACTCTACCTTCTAGCCAATAAAAATATAACTCACTTTATTCTTCTTGCAGTTAAAGTTTCATTAGTAAGTTGAGAGACAGAGAGTTATATTGACCCATAACTTCTCTTAACCATACCACGCTGTGTTATCTTCAAAGCCCAACTTAGCACTTGTTTTTGGCTGGGGGTACGTGTACTTAACTGGAGGTTCGCTGTGGGCCGCTGGCTCCAGCTGGGCGCCCAGCTACTCGTTGGTGCTCCAGAGACTAACTCAAAAGTCTTCTGGCCCCAAAGTGAGACTGACTCAGGGTTCACACTGCCGTGTATCTCACGTGGGCATCTGCATATATAATTTCATAACACCCACACATTTCCGTTCAACCACATGACTGTTTTCGCTTATTTGCACAGGTGCATCCTGTGCAGAGAATCTCTGATTGACAGCTCGACCAAGGGTCAATATGCGACAGTAACACTACTATTCTAGCCTAGTTGGCTGGAGCTGCAGCATACACCTACTGCATCTCAGCCGAAGTGAAGACTCCCTCAAAGAGTGTCCTGGATATCACACTGAACAATCTGATAGTGAGGCTTCTGTAAGGCTGGAGCTTTGGGGAATGCAGAGTACTTCGTCAATGCCATCACGCCAAGGTCCACTTTGGTCTGAAGTGGTAGTACCTGATAGGGTCCTATTTATAGGTCAAATAGAACTGTTTGACATCTAAACTGTGATTTTATGCTAAACTGAATTGCTTGAAATAGTTGAGATAGAAATTTTTTTACATTTATCTATGAGTAAACAAAAACTGTACTTAAGTTAAACTGAATTGTTTGAAATGAACTGTTTTTACATTTTACACTGTGTTAAGAAATGACTGATATTTAATTGAAATGTTAGTAATGCATTGCAATACTATGAACCATTTGACTTTATAGACATGCTAAACTGAATTATTTGAAATAGAACTATTGACATTTTAACTATACTTATGCTAAATTGAATTGTTTGATATAGAGCTGTTTTTACATTAAACTGTGTAAACAAAAAACCGTGTACTTTTGCTAGGTTGAATTGTTTAAAACTGTGTGAAAAAAAGCTTGTTTAAAAATGTTATCTACAAAATGCGTTCAGAAATCATTTATTTGATATAGCTATAAAAAAGATTTGGAATTAAATATTCTAGAATGGTTGGTGTGTCGTAAAATTATTCCTAACCAAACCAAAAACCACTACTACTCTTCAAAGATAGATTTATCATTAAAATAACCCGTTATTAAAAGACGAAAGCTTAATAAGCAACAGCTGCAAAATGGCACAAAACGAATACAAAATATGACTGTGTGGGAAAGGTGATCCATCAAAAATCCAGTATCTGAGAGTATTTGAGATTCAAGTAAGAATTGAGACTGTCCAGACAACAGCACTGTTGAGATCAACAAAAATTGTAAGACGAGTCCTGGAGAGCTTGCAGTCTCTTACACTTTAGAGAAGACCAACCGTAATTACAGAGGTTAACACACGCAAATAGTTGTTTTATTGTTTTTATGTCACTCTAATTGTTAAAATCTTCATCAAGGCTTGTAGGTATTGCTATGTGAAAAAAAAAAAAGAAAAGATTAATACTAATTGATATTTTCAAATTGCGTATGTAATCATTTTTGATGTTTATCTGGTGGTAAACTTTGAATTTTAATGTATTGGTGTTGTTTATTAGTGTACCATTGCCAGATACGGATATGTGTGAAACGTACATAGAATGTTCATAACATATATACATAGAATATAGGAATCCCGAAACACGAAAAACACTTACGACTTCTTAGTTCAGGTACGAAACTTTTTATTACCTTTGAGTTTAAAGGTTCTTCGACATAAGGAGAGAGTTACACATTCTTTCTTTTCTGACTTTTCCATCTGCTCTCCATCTCGTGCGGCCTCCGTAGCGCGCAAATTCGTCTGGCCTCTCGTTCGGTGTCTAGTTCTCAACTCAAATAACTGACTTTTTCAAATCTCCCAAAATCCTCCGCGCACCTCCGGTGGATGACGTCATTCACATCCCCCTATCTGGGATTTTTATTTTGACATCTCTGCATGACACGTCCGCCCCGTGCGCACGTGTGAACACCTGCGTTCATGTTGCACCTAGCTAA
>OY757940.1:59524759-59539759 GCA_963585895.1 Sepioteuthis lessoniana
TACAGAGCAATAATTTCTTTAAGAAAAAAACAAAGACCGTTTACTTTAGGATTATAAATCTATTCCCCTCCTGTAATATTTTTCTTCGTGTTTTTGGTTTACATCAGAAACACAAAACAGGATGGAAATAAATCTATAATCCTAAAGTAACCGGTCTTTGGTTTTTTCTTAAAGAAAGTATATATATATATATATGGTTTTGTTTGGTTTCTTTGTTTAATAGAATATCAACGTTCGTGTTTCATTTAATGCCAAAGCCATCCTTTTAGGAGATCAGTGGTACTGTTTAACCCATTGCTGGAGTGGACGGATTAGGAGGTCATTCATATGAGTAATCTAAATCCTAAATTTGAAAAAAAAAGTTTCATGCCATGACAAACGTATTTTCATGAACTCTCTCGACAGGATCAAACAATGTTACGACCATCTCTAAATTTATGTATCAAAATAACAAAAACGATCGTTTTAAAAGCGAATTTTTTGCATGGTTCCTGCTGGTGATTCGAATTCGAGAGTTTCACAGCGTTCAACTTTTTCTTTATCAGCATTTATTCCTTGTTAAAAGGAACGAGCTTTATTTTACCTTCTTCCATATTTGTAAATGTTTGATTAATGGGAACAGTTAATATGCCATAATTAACTGACTGAACCACTCTTCCACATGGCTAAATAGAATAATTAAATATTAAGAAGACAACTGTTATTTACTTTAGATACATGTGTGTATGTTTGTGTGAAAATGAGACAGAGAGAGAAAGAGAGAGAGAGAGAGAGAGAGAGAGAGAGAGAGAAAGAAAGAAAGAAAGAATGTGTGGGAGTATATATATGTGTGTGTGTGTCTGTATGTGTGTATGAATAATTAATGAATGTTCCTGTGCATGTATGCATTAAGGATGACCTAAAGATATATTCATCGAAAAACAATATACAGATTATTTATATCGGGAGACTGTTTTTTAAAACATTTTGAGGTGTTCAAACAGACTTATAGTGTTTCAACGTTCTTAAATAAATATGAAATTATATATTTATTTATCTATCCCACTGCACGGGCAAGATAGGACACAAAGAGTTTAACAGGTTTTAATTCAGAGTTTTCCTTCTCCGAGACCGGCTTCCATTTCAAGATTGAAGTGACCAGTCTGTCCTATTTGCCTTTTGGTAAAGAGGAAATATCTGGATTCATACCTTTCCAAAGATATTAGCGCTATGTAAAAACAGTCGCAACCAGGATTTGAACTCATACCACCATGTCCATTTTTTACGACAGTAACCAATTCACTACTAATGCACTCGAAAGTAAAGTAAGTAAAGTTGGTGACTGTAATCAAGGGCGACCAGAGGGCTCCTTTTTCATTAACTACTACACCGAGGTGTAGGGGAGGGCGTTACTCCTTTCCCTGAATTGCTACATTTTACCCTAGATACGTACCTTACATTGCTGAGTGTTAAGCAACGAGGCATCAAGTAACATTTTAAAAGTTTTTGGTATGACGTGACCTGGGATTGAATCCAGCTCTCCCGGACTATTGGCGAACACTCTACCCACTTAAAAACTATAATGTATATATGACTTGCTGTGTACAAATAAACATTATATATTGGTTAGAGATTATAAATCATACAGTACATATTATAATATATGTATATAAAGAGACAGCTACAGTTACATAGAAAGAATAATATCAAACGACTGGTCTGTGACCTCGAAGTAAGCGGATTCGAACCAAATTCACATTATTACGTTCACTTTTGAACGAATATCGTTGGGACTAATATCCTATGGATAAATATAAACCCTTTATCCCCCAAACTATCGGTTAAAAGTATAATGGCTTTTCTTCGACAAGGATGGCGTTGGCATTAAATAACCCACTAAATTTGGCACTCTGTTAAACAAAAAACCGAAACCAATTAGGTATATGTAAAACAGACGGAAAGTGAAGAAATATATATATATATATATATATATATATATATATATATATATATATATATATATATATTATGACTTCGAACTTTTGATTCAGATAAAAAAGTTCAATTCCTTGTAAGTATTTATAAATCCATTTAAGTAAATGTGCATATTCGTTGGTTTCTTGTGTTTTATGGCATATGAAAGATTGTAGGGTATGGAATACCAATTTCTGTATATACACATATACTAAATATGATTTGTAAACAAGTACTTTGTAAGCTAATAATTTTTAAACTAGCCAGAGCTTATTTGTTTGCTAAATGTCAAATGGTTCTAAAAATTGCAACCTTTAACCAACAATACAATTTAACAGTAATCATTTGTTTGTTCACAATTGAATGACTTCCAATATATAAAATGATTAAATATTTCTGTTTGACCACTAGATGGTATACTGACACTAACATCCGCTCCGGCTCAGAGTGAATCCAACTGGAATAGCAATGAAGGCGTACGGTACGTTCCCCAAAGATTCAAGACTGGAGCCTCACCATCAGATATTGTTTAGTGTCCTTTTCACGACTTTCCTAGAGAGAGGGTATCTAACTCGCAGCTGGGATACAATTTTTGTATTATAGAACGTCACCCAACTTTGCTGTTATATATATATATATATATATATATGTGTGTGTGTGTGTGTGTGTGTGTGTGTGTGTGTGTGTGTGTGTGTGTGTGTGTGTGTGTGTGTGTTGATTAAAGTGGTATATATATATATAGGATTTATACATATATATATATATATATATAATGAATGTAATGGAGAAAGTAATTTCGAGAAATAATACAAGTGTATATGAGTATATTTAGATATATGAACGAATATTTCCGTATATATATATATATATATATATATATATATATATATATATATATATATATATATATATATATATACAATTTAATCAAAAGATTTCGAGACTGAAACTGAATTTCCCAACACAAAAATAAACAGAATTAAATGTTTAGTTATTTTCTCTAATACTTACAAGTAATCGATTTGTCGGAGCACCTCTGTAATTTCTCTTTTTTTTTTTATATAAACCCCAAAATAGTTCTGTCGTATTACGTTAGATGACCTCCAGATCCTTAAATTGTACCGTTGTGATTAATTTTTAATTTATTTAATAAGATAATGTCACAGAGATTTAGACTTCGTACTTAGTGTAGTCCTCACACAAACTGTGCTTCGCTAAAAATTGCTGTTCAGAAAGTATCACGACTTATATCATAATTTTTAAAAAAATATTACCAATATATATATATATATATATATATATATATATATATATATATATATATATATATATATATATTTCATTAAGAAAAAACAACAAACCGGTCGCATTAGGGTTATAAATTTATTTCCATCAGAAAAGTCACAGAAAAAAAGGTGGGAGGGGATAGAAGAGGGCTGAAGAGTTATCTCCTCATTTCTGATTTATTTTAGCCATAGAATCTGAAGAAGTCATGTAAAATTTTTTTCGTGTTTTTGAAATTTTTCAAAAACGCGTAACAGGATGGAAATTAATTTATAATCCCAATGTGAATAGTTTGTTGTTTTTTCTTAATGAAATTATTGCTCATTAATGTCTGTTACATTGAGCTCTTTGCCAGGAAGATTTAAATGTTCAGTCTTGTATAGTTTTCTTGTTCTGATGGAATTACTCCCAACTCCGGTTTAACTGGACCAAATAATACTATATATATATATATATATATATATATATATATATATATATATATATATATATATATATATATATATATATATATATATATATATATATATATATATATATATATATATATATATATATATATATATATATATATATATATATATATATATATATTGGAGATGTAAGTAGTATAGTCGTTGTCGTCAAAGAAAATGGAAACGGTGACACAAGTTCAAATCCTTGACAAGGCTGTTAACATTTCTCTTTGTACTAATACCCAGGAGAAACCTGTGCATCCTATCATTCCTCACCAGGCTATAGGTAAATAGTCGGACAGACTGAGCTCTTCGACCTTAGTATGGTAACCGATTTAGGTGAAGGAAAAAATCTGAATTCAAATCTATTAAACTCTGCTTAAAACAGACCCTGTGCCACATCCGGCTCGTGCAAAGTATGTATATATATATATATATATATATATATATATATATATATATATATATATATATATATATATATATATATATATATATATGGAATTAAAATTATTTATAATTTGATTATAATCCCAAGACATTCATAGCAGTTTTAAAGACACTGGAATTATTATGCATTGTTCTACCTGCCACGCGATACGTTGTCCTGGTTCTATATGATAACAGCAGCTTCCTTGTTGGCTGCAGTTTAACTTGTAACAGATATGGTGAAATTTATACTGTTAACGGAAATAAATACATTTAATACAATTCTTAAATTTTTTCTAAAATAAACAACTTATAAATTGTTTGCTGATACTTATGGCGTTTAATATTTAAATCGATTCTTGTTCTTTGTTAATGGAAGACTAGGGGAAATATGTAACGCGAATAAAATTCCTGATATGTAGTAGCTTGTTCTCATATTATTAGTTATAGTGGAAGTTTCTTTGGCAGGTAGCCTATCAAACTTCATGGGATATTTGAATGACAAAACCACCCTTTTATAACTGCAGGGATACTATTTAACCCATGGTTTGGTGGATAAGGGGTATTCATACTTTTCCCCGGGGTATTTGTCTGAAATGGAACGTAATAGTGCGGCTGTAGTTCGAGCTCGTATTACTACGATTCCGCAGTCCAGTGTTTTAACCGTTACACCACGAGGAAATGCCCCCTCCACTTGTTATACTGGTAAATACAGACTATTAAGAGACAAACTATGTAGAACCTAGTTTGAACCTTAGTAATCACTTACCTTTATACAGAAATTGCAAATACTATTGGTTATATTGTTCTTTAACTAACTCTAGATAATATATATTCAAAGCAATTCATATATAAAGAACTAAAGGAATCCAAATTATATATATACATATATGCATGTATATATCTATATATATATCTATATGTGTGTGTGTGTGTGTATTGGTTTGTTTTGATGCATATCAATTTTCTTGGGGTTTTCAATACCAATACTGTCCTATTAAAACAAATTGAAATGGTGTTATTTAATCTTAAGCTGATGGGGATAAAGGAGTTTTCCCAAGATTATGGCAGAAAGTGAATGAAAAGCAAAACTACAGATTGAACTTCCTTGCTAGAACTTCGTAGTTCAGCATATTAGCTCCAGAGACTACTATATATATATATATATATATATGATACACAAGACTGCTATGTTTGTGTCACGCCACCTTCTTCAGTCATAAGTCTTAGGCTTATTTTTACATCAGAAAAAGCAAGATTTTCCATTAAATTGCTTCTTTTAAATAAAAACCTAAAATGAAATTGGTCCGGTCGGCTGGGGCTGTAGAAAACACCGTATGCATCTCTGCAGAGGGGTAAGACTCCCCCAACGAGAGCCTTGGATATGGCACTAAAAAATTTGATGCTGAGGCTCCTGTAATGCTGGAGCTTTGGGGAATGCAGAATACCTCTTTTTGCCATTGCTCATCGGTCCCCGCTGACTGGAGTTATAACACCTTATAGAGTCCTATCTATGGGTCAAATAGAACTAAACTGTGTGTTCAAGCTAAAGTGAAAAAATAGATTTGGCATTAAATAACCTACATTGATTGATATGCCATAAAACCCAACCAAATCAAACCAAACTGAAATTCACCCTAAAACATACGAAATGCTCCGAGTTTATGAGAATTTCGAAGAATTTTGCAGAACTTATATTCTATTGAAATGGTGACGATAAGTTTCCTTTATATATATATATATATATATATATATATATATATATATATATATATATATTAATTGTAGCTCACCGCCAGATGGTATGTAAAATGTTAGATGAGATATAAAATTATTGCAGACCCAGCATAACTATCACACTCCTCTCTTTCTATGTACATATAAGTAAAGTTGGTGACCAATCGTTAAGGGCGACTCGAAGGCTCCCTTTTCAATAGCTACTACACCGTGGTGTAAGGGGGGAACTACTCCATTTCTTGGATTGCTCCACATTACCCAATTTCCATACCTTATAATGCTGAATGTTAAGCAAGGAGGTATCAAGTACCATTTTTTAAGTCTTTGATATCACTCCACCTCGGACTGAACCTCCGTCTCCCGGACGAATGATGAAGCCTTTACCCGTGAGGTATATATATATATATATATATATATATATATGTGTGTGTGTGTGTGTGTGTGTGTGTGTGTGTGTGTATGTGTGTCTGTGTGTGTGAAGTTTTAAAGGGGTAAGGTTTTGAATGAAATCTAAAATTGAAAATGCACATCCTTAATGCCTTGGTGCTTCATCGATACACCCTTTATTCATATCTTTGATTAAAAAAATGATGAACAAAAAAGACCGAAGTTAGCAGTAGAACTATGTATTAATTGGAAATGATCAGCGAAAAGTTTTTGTATCTCACTTTTTGTTAATGCGCAGGATATACTTTTTTTAATTGAGTCATTTTATTTTCTTTGAAAATCAGGATCATTCCAGCACATTTAAATATGATCTTTCAGGAAACGTCCGATTCACATTCGAAACTTTCTATGGAAATAAGAAAAAGTGTCTGCAATTCTACGGTTATTCGAACACTGAATAACACGAGACAAACAGTATGACTTAAAAAACAAACGAGCAGAAAAAAAACGCTGTAGCTTTTATATAGAGGAAAGATGCAAAATGAAACATCGATTGAAGGCAAATATTTAATTCATTGATGTTTGATTTGAGAAAGAGTGAGACTCTTAATATTAGTATTATCAATTGATAGAACATCTGTTATAAATAACTTTCCTTATGTCTTGCGTTGTCCGAGGGTCAAGTCAGTGATGTCTCTTTGGAATTCGGTTGCTTTTCGTAGAAGTTTTATCGTCAAAATTGTCTTCGTATTTAGTTTTAGATAAACAGTAAATAAACAACAAAACATAAGTAATAATCGAATGCATTTATTTACCTATCTCTCAATCAATCTCTCTCTCTCTCTCTATATATATATATATATATATATATATATATGTGTGTGTATTTACGTATACGGCTTATCTCTTTGTCGATCTCTCTATCTATTTCAATCTTTTCATATCCATCAATCTATCTATCAATCAAATAATCGTATCTATCTATCTATCTATCTATCTATCTATCTATCTATCTATCTATCTAAATAACCGAAAGAATGTAAAAAGAAGGATAAGTACCTCGACCTTGCTAGGGAATTGAAAAAAATCTATGGAACATGCAGGTGACAATTATACCAATTGTTATTGGTGCGTTTGGAACAGTAACTAAAGGATTACTAAAGGGCCTGGAGGACTTGGAAGTTGGCAGACGAGTAGAGACCATCCAATCAACTACATTGTTGAGAACGGCCAGAATACTAAGAAGAGTCCTGGAGACTTGAGGAGACTTGATGTCACTCAAACTCCAGTGTAAAACCATCAGCTAAAACTGATGTGAAAAACTCTAAATAATAATAATAATAATAATAATAATAATAATAATAATGTCCCAGCTGACCACAGAATAAAACTAACGGAAAGTGAAAAGAGGGATAAGTACTTGGACCTTGCTAGAGAATTTAAAAAAAAACTATGGAACATAAAGGTGACAATTATACCAATTGTGATTGGTGCTTTTGGTACAGACACCAAAGGATTATTGAATGGACTGGAGGACTTGAAAATCGGAGGACGAGTTGAGACCATCCAAACTACAACATTATTGAGACTAGGGGAGACTTGCTGTCTCTAAACTCCAGTGAAAGACCATCAGCTAAAACTGATGGGAAAAACTCTCAAGAAGTAAATAATAATAATAATAATAATAATAATAATAATAATAATAATAAGAAGAAGAAGAAGAAGAAGAAGAATTGGAGATCAGCGGAATCATCGAGACCTTTTAAACCATTGCATTGTTAAGATCAGCTGGTAAACCTCGTAGAGTCATAGACACCTGAGGAGATTTGCTGTCACTCAGACTCCAGTGAATTGCCATCAATTAGAACTTACAAGGAATGAAATATTATTAATAATAATAATGATGATAAACAGAAATTTGACCATATGAACAAATGGTATATATATATACAACCCAGCATCTGTCTAGGAGAATAAGATGCACAAATTCCTTTGGGATTTTGAATTTTAAACAGATCATCTAATCTAGACGACCAGACCTTATAATAATCAGTAAAACAAATAGAGGCCGGGGAACTTACAGAATTGTGAACTTTACTCTCCCTGCTGATCAAAGAAAGTGAAAAGAAGGATAAATAGCTGGACCTTGCTAGGGAATTGAAAAAATCTGTGGAACATAAGGGACGATTATACCACTTGTAATTGGTGCTCTTTGTACAGTCACCAAAGATTGATACAAAGACTGGAGGACTTGGAAATATCAGGAACAGTCGAAACCATCCAAAACACTGCGTTATTGAGATCGGCCAGAAAACTGAGAAGAGTCCTGGAGACTTGAGGAGACTTGATGTCGCTCAAACTCCAGCGAAAGACCGTCATTAAATGCTGATGTGAAAAACTCCCAAAGTGTAACTTTTATTATAGTAGTAGTAGTAGTAGTAGTAGTAGTAGTAGTAGTAGTAGTAGTAGTAGTAGTAGTTGCAGCAGCAGCAGCGTGAACAGATAATGAGTTTTAAAAAAATAATTCCAAGTTGTGAAGAAGGAATAAAGTAGGAACAACGGTTTTAAGAAGTTGGTGGTACAATGGTTGAATGAAAAGTCGAGTGCTTTTTTTTTAAAAATCTTTAAGCAATTAATTAATTGTTTGTCTTCTTGAGCTAATAATTAATCGATCGCTAGATCGATTGACGACGTGATTGGATCGGAAACGATAAAGAAGGGAAAACCGTTAAAAAAAACTGCCTTTTGCAGCTTCCTCTGGGAGACAGTATATTTTTCTCTGATTTATATTTGCCGAGAATGCTTATAGATAAAAAAAGAAGGACCGGTGGAGTATTTTAAACAGTCGACGAAGGTTTGCACCTCAACTGACAGAGACGAAGCTTTGGTTAGAAGCTTTGGCTTGGCGTTTGAGTCAACCGGGTTTCGATCCCAGCAACTGGAAGCTACTGTCTAGCCACACTGATGAGTTCTGATAGAACGAAACAGATCTGTCTGTAGATGACTGGTCCGGCAGACCTGGGCTCAATCCCAGGTCGAGTCATACCAAAGACTTTTAAAATGGTACTTGATATCTCCTTGCTTAACACTCAGCATTATAAGGTACGTATCAATGGTAAAGTGGAGCAATCCAGGGAAAGGAGTAGCGCCTTCCCCACACCTCGGTGTAGTAGCTACTGAAAAGGGAGCCTTCGGGTTACCCTCGACTATAGTTGCCAACTTTACTTATATATATATATATATATATATATATAATCTTGTATATTTAGACATCAAATTGTTATCTAGACAAGTTCTTTTAAATACCACGGACTGTCTCTTTTTTATGATCTTCAAGTGAAGACGTTCAAGTCTACCAACAATTCTTCGTATTTCCGCGGAGAAAATTAAACCTTTTCAACTACTAACCAACCATCCTAACAGAATGAACCAACCCCATCTACAATTTATTCCGATTAGATATAAAACTCACAATTTTTCAAACAACAAACAATTTAACACTATCCGCGAAGATGACCTGCGAATGGTCATATAGGCTTTTTTCTCCACCATCTCAACCTGGAAATACGAAGAACAGTAAGAAGACTTGAAAGATTATAAAAATGAATAAGTCCGTGGTATTTAACAGAACGTATCTAGATATATATAGTTGTGAATATCAGTTTGTTTCTCCACAACGTTGTTCAGTGGTTGAGATAAGAGCGAGCATGCCTTTAAGTTCCCAAAACAGTGTACAATCAAGAAGGAAGAAAAAAAATTCAAATTCTAGTAAATAAAAATTCTTAAGCCAAAGATTCCATATATACAGAATCCAGATACAGAGTCTATATAGCAATTTTTCTAGTTGGCATGTTCTGTTAAACATAACTGACGATCGGAATATTCTTTTAGTGGTGAAAGCAGATGTGATGGGAAAAAAACAGACGTTTTTCGAGACAGAAAGAGGAAGTGAATTCGAATCTCACCGAGAACTTTTCTTTTATAGTTCTTTCTGTTTCTCACAGGCTAAGTGAGAGAGAGAGACAGAGAGAGAGAGAGAGAGAGAGAGAGAGAGAGAGAGGTGTAAAAGTGTAAAATTAAGCGTTTGTAATAAGAAGGCAAGTATTGATTTATCTGTTTTGTCTTAAACAACAAAACAAAATAAAATAAAACGCAAATAAAAAGCAAATAAACAGATTTACACGGGTATTTAGTGTTTATTTCTGTTTACAGTCAAAAAAGAATAAAGATCACTTCGGTGTCTGGTGAGAAGAGAAAACACAGAAAGAAAAAAAAATGGATAGATGGGAAAAATGAAGGAATAACTGGTTGAAAATTAAGGGAACAAATCTAAAAGTGAAGAAAAGGAAAGAAATCAGAGGAAGGTAAGAAGAAATCGATTGGCATAATAGATAGAATTAAAAAAATGAAGAAGAAGAAGAAGAAGGGTGATAGATGAAATCAGAAAAAAATTAGGAATTCAAAGTCGAAAAAGATAAAATGTGCTGAATTATATTAATGTGAGAAAAACTATCAAAGAAGTAAATGGCCAGAATACTGAGAAGAGACCTGGAGACTTGAGAAGACTTGCTGTCACTCAAACTCCAGACAAAGATCATCAGCTAACGCTGATGTGAAAAACTCTTATGAGTGAATAATAATAATGATAGGTATCGGTGACACCAATTCTAATTGGTGCATTCCGAACAATCTCTAAAAGAGAGGTACAAGGACAAGATGACTTGAAATAAGTGGACGAGTGGAAACCATTCAAACTAATGCCTTATTAAGATCAGCCAGAATACTGAGAAGAATCCTGGAAACTTCAGGAGATTTGCTGCTACCCAATCTGCAGTAGAAAACCATCAATTTAGACTGGAGTGAAAAGACCTACAGGTAATGCTGATGTGAAAAACTCCCAAAGAGTAAATAATAATAATAATAATGATAATAGAGAGATAAGTACCTGGAACTTACGAGGAAACTGAAAAAAACTATGGAACATGAAAGTGACGGTGATACCAGTTGTAATCGGTGCGCTCGGTATAGTCACCAAAGGATTGGTAAACAGACTTGCAGAATTGGAAATTAGAACACGAGTATGGACCCTCCAAACGACAGCACTGTTAAGATCGGTCAGAATACTGAGAAGAGTCCTGGAGAGTTAACGAGACTTTTTGTTACTCAGTGAAAGACCATAAGCTGATGCTGGTGTGAAAAACTCTCAAAGGAGCAAAATAGTAGTAATAATAATAATGGTGGTTAATTGAAAATAGGGATTTAGTTGACTCAATTGAGAATGAATAGAGATCTGACGTTGGCGAGAAAGAAAATAGTCGATAATGACGAAGTTAGATTTATAATCATTTAAGAAGGTAACAACATGGCAATTAAGAATCGAATTGACAAATAAACTTAAAAAGGCGAAATAGTGAGATTGTCCAGATTTCGGCCAGTTTAAGGAATTTACTGCCAAGAAAGGGATTGAAACTTAAGGTTATCACGCAAAATCATCTCTCAATAGAACAAAGAGGAAATCTGTTGCTATGGTAACGCAAAATTTTATTCTTGTAAACGAAGAATCCAAGAAAAATAAAAAAAAAAGAAAGAAAGAAAGAAAGTAAAAAAGAAAAGCTGAAGAAAGAAAGATTGCGAAGAAAGGAAGAAAGAAAGTAGAGAAAAGGAAAAAAAAATAGAAAATAGAAATTAATGTTAGAGTGAGAATAGGAGAAAAGAATATATATATATATATATATATATATATATATATATATATATATATATATATACTAATACCTTATTAAGATCGGCCAGAATACTGAGTATATATATATATCAATCACGTAGTGTAATGGGTTAGCAAGATACATTGTAATAAGGTCGGTTTTCACTGACGGCCTCATATTTCCGAACTGAGACTTCAGTTATATTCAGTTAAAACTGGTTTTAAAATCTCTCAAGGAGTGAGATAATTACAAAAGCAACAAAATCAAAAAATTACTATATATGTATATATATAAACAGGCTCACTGGGCTAGTGGGTAGAGTGTTCGCCAATGGTCCGGGAGAGCTGGATTCAATCCCAGGTCGCGTCATACCTAAGACTTTAAAAATGATGCTTGATACCTCCTTGCTTAACACTCAGTATTATAAGGTACGTATCAAGGGTAAAGTGGACCAATCCGGGGAACGGAGTAGTGCCCTCCACTACACCTCAGTGTTGTAGCTATTGAAAAGGGAGCCTTCTGGTCGCCCTCGACTACGGTCGCCAACTTTACTTTTACTTATATATATAAATATATATATATATATAGATATAGATATATGTTTACTTATATATATATATATATATATATAATGAAACAAATAACGAAAACTAGATAACATAGAAAAGTTTTAGGAAATTTAGGGAGACTTGTTGTCTCTTAATATCCAGTGGTAACAACTTGATATGAATAGTGTGACAACTTCACAAAATCGCTGACGACTCTTGAACACAATTGGTTGCAGTTATAACAGTGGTCCACGATGATATTGATGCTTCTATTTAAGAAGGAATGGATTATCTATCTTTATTTCGGTGATATTTGGGATTCTTAAAAAAACAAAAAAACAACACTGCGTGATTGCAGGTTCGACAGAGGTATCATTCACGTGTAAATTGGACTGTAATTTACTTCATTCCCTACTATTCCTGTATTGCTTGAATAAAACTGTCGCTGTACTACGCCGTTCTTATTGGGCGATTATTGTATTCATATATACAGCAACAACAAATATTGATGATAGTATGTATTTTTTTAATTCAATTCACAAAATTACTAAATCTCAGTTATATGAATAAAAATCATGAATGAGGCACAGAAAAAAGATTGATCGATTAAAATGACGCGTTAATTCATCTAGGGTTATTTCATGTCCTGAGGTCAGGGAACCGCGTTCATCGTGTGTTCATATTTACATTTTTATGTTGCTGTTACGTCAGCGTTATTTTTATGTTGAATGCGAAACAGATCTTTTTTTAACTATAAATGGTACTTGAACGAGTGGTGTAATGGTTATCGTCGCAGGATGTGGACACGGCGACACGAGTTCAAATCCTGGACGAGACTGATTGCATTTCACATAGCACTAATACCCTTGGGAAAGGTATGAATCCAATTATTCTCCCTCCAGCTATGGGTAAATAGTAGGGCAGACTAATTTCTTCAGCCTTGGTGAGGCAACTAGTCTAGGAGAAGGAAAACTCTGAATTCAAACCTGTTAAACTCCGCTTAAAAATTGACCTTGTGTCATATCCGAGCGGAGGGGTTGGTAAATACGAATGGTACTTGTACGAGTTCAAACCCTGCCCCCCGGTTCAGAGTGGACCTGGGAGTAATATCAAGGAGAACGTGCATCTACACTCCTCAGACCTCCAGGATTGAAACTTCAATTAGACACATTTAAGTTTTATAATCAGGGAACCCCTTTTGTGGAGGACTAAGAGGGAGTCATTCCTCTGCCAGGGATACATTCAGCGTATTCTATGACTCAGCGAAAGGTCTGTCAGAAAAAAGATGAAAAAGAAAATTAAAAGATTGGTACAAAAGATGAAAAGTAAGGGAAAAGAAAAAGAGAATGAAAAAGCGAGAAGGATTCTTGAATCCTTACTAGGAATACGCAGTGTCTGCGTGCGTGCGTGCGTCTCTGTGTGTGTGTGTGTAAGAGAGAGAGAGAGAGAGAGAGAGAGAGAGAGAGAGAGAGAGAGAGAGAGAGAAGGGGGCAGAAAAAGAGAGACTGTGAAAGGTGACGAAGAAAAATACCCTGAAAATACGAAAAGAAAAATAATTTAGGAGCAAAAATCTTTTGATAAAGCTAAACGTTTTTTTTTTCTTTTTTTTTCCCATAAAGTTTATGACGGAAATACAAGAAAAGACGTTCAATTTAGATTGACTGATTATAATGGTATGATCACACAACTTGGGTTAGTTTATACCAAGAGGTTAGGGAATTGCATTCATTCTACGCTTCTATTTTGGTTTCGTTTCGTTTCCTTGTTAAGTGGCATATCAAACTTCGTGGGTTATTCACTATCAAAGCCATCATTGTAGAAGAATAACTATGACATAATTTAATCCATTGATGGAGATATAAGGGGTTCCGTAAATGAACTTATTAACGCGACGGGAGTTCGAACTCGCTAATTTCGCCATTACATTACATTTAGCCATTACATTACATTACCTTACACCATTCCCCCATATATTTTTGTGTCGTTGTTTCATAAGAGTATTTTTTGCACACCGTCCTATCGAATACGAGTAGTTCTTAAACAGGTCTATTTGAGCCATAGATGGGGCCCCTGCTAGGTACTACCACTCCGGGTCAGAAATGATTTGAAAAAGGGACTACAAAAAGGTACTCCACACTGCATAGATGTTTGGAACTGGTGTCTCTCTATCAAATAGCTGTGTCATACTTAGGACAAACCTTTCCGTTTGTTTGTTTTTTTTTTATCTTACCCCTCCATAGGGGATAATCAGCGTATTCTAAGGCCCACTAAGCGAAAGAGAAAGATTTAGAAAGCGAATTTCATTGGATTCAAATCCTTGTTTACCCTGAGAAAACAAGGTATTTGAGTTTCTGTAGATTTATTAATTCTTATTTATGTAACAGTTATGTAATAATTGTTTTATGTATTGCTTCAACAAATTCATCCATCCAGCCTGTTGTTCTCTCATGTATTTTTCAAGTTTTTATTTCGTTAAATTTGTTCTAATGATCATATTGATAG
>OY757940.1:59542259-59544759 GCA_963585895.1 Sepioteuthis lessoniana
TCAAAAGATAAGGTACGTAACAAAGGCAAAGTGGAGCAATCCAGGGAAAATAGTAGCGCCCTTCCCTACGCTTCGTTGTAGTAGCTTTTGAAAAGTGAGCCTTCGGGTCGCCCTCGACAGCGATCGCCAACTTTTCTGACTTTATATTAAAGATTCTACGGTGTTGTATCGTTAACATGTTTTCGAGGTACGCTTAGTTGAGACGGACACACGAACATATCAGCCAACCAGTAATATACTTAGGCCGATAGAAAAACCTAAAGTGAAATCCGTAGAAAAATCTCGTTTTTAATGTTTACTACATCTAGCTAAGTCCGATACATGACGTTTATTATGAAGAGTGACAAAATGAGTATCAGAAGAAGGTACAAAAGGGAAATAGGCCTGGGTAAACAATAGATCTAGAAATATACATTTCTAGACATGTGCCTAGACATATGTATGGACATATGCATAGTCTTCAGTTTGATGCTGGAAAAAGATTTTTTTTCAGCCTAATCGCGTTCCATGTTAATACACTTAATTCAGTGATAAATACACATTGCTGAGTGCGAAAACTACATGGTCAAAAGTCCAGCTCAAAAATCTGCTAATAATTTCAACTCTGGCTACAAACTTATTGATACATATTCCTACGTTAAAAATGACATATATATCAATTACGACATAATCCATATATATATATATACACAATATATATATATATATATATATATATATATATATATATATAAAGACGTATACATGTATATTGCCCTGTCGGTAGGGGCTATAGAATACACCGATTGCACCTATGCAGAGGGGTAATACCCCATCCCAATGAATGTCCAGGAAAAGACACTAAACAATCTTTCTACCTTTTATGCCTTGCAAAGTTTGTTCATTCAGCACTTGCGATTCTTAGTTTTTAAATTTTTAACAAACAGCTGGAATTCTCATCTTAATTTCACATACACACACACACACACACACACACACACACACACACACACACCACAAAGGTATCTATCTAACTATCTACCTATCGATCTACATACATATATATTCACCAAAGGCCCGGGAGACCGGGGTTCAATCCCAGGTCGAGTCATACCAAACACACAAAAATGGTATTCGATGGCTCCTTGCCTAACAGTCAGCATTATAAGGTATGGATCAATGGTAAAGTTGAGCAATCTAGGGGAAGGAGTAGCATCCTCCCCTACACATCGATGTGGTAGCTATTGATAAAGGAGATTTCGGGACCTCTTTGACTAAGATATATATATGTATATATATATATATGTGTGTGTGTGTGTGTGTGTGTGTGAGAGCATGCATTTATGTACATGCATTTATGTATGACTACAGAAATTATTAAAATCATTAGGAATAATGATTATTTAAAAGAATATTCCATTTTCTTGAAGATTATTAGATCGAAACCCGCTGAGAAAATATAGTTTGTTCCTCGAATATGTATATGCGAATATATGTACGTGGTTGTATAACTCCCCCCCACACACACACATACACACGCACATACGCGTCCGGCCATTGGCATAATGGTTAGCGAATTTGCCAATGGTGCGGGAGACCGGGGTGCAATCCCAGGTCGTGTCATACCAAAGACTCAAAAATGGTACTGAATGCCGCCTTGCTTAACACTCATTAATGGATCAGTAATGGATCAAGCATAAGAGGTGCATTGTAAGGAAAAGAGTAGCATCCTTTCCTACGCCTCGTTGTAGTAGCTATTGAAAAGGGAACCTTCGGGTCGCCATATTTACTTATATATATATCGATCGATTGATTTTATATCTTGAAATAATAAGTATGTTAACCAAACGTAACCGAGGGTGACCCGAAGGCTCTCCTTTCGATAGCTACTACACCGAGGTATTGGTGAGGACGCTTCTCTTTTCCTTGGAATGCAGCGCTTATCCATAATCCATTCATTATAATAATGAGTGTTAAGCAAGGAGGCATCAAGTACCATTTTTGAGTCCTCGGTGTGACTTAACCTGGTCTCCGTTGGCGAAGAGTCTACGACTGTCAATATGTTCTTGAAATAGTTACCCCAAATAAACGTAAGAAACTAAACCCCCAAATCCTTTTTTTCGTACAGAAATAATCAGTGAAAAGTTTTTTTTTAAAAAATAATAATAACAAAATGCATTAGCTTTTTTTTTCATTTTTTGAGAAAAAAAATATAAAAAGAGAACTGTTCATAAAGATGAACTAAGTCGAATCTTAAATCGGTATGTTTTGTGGACCAGTAAAGGGTACGGAAGAATAACACAATTCGGGTTTACTTGGAACAAAGTATATTAACGGAAGTATAATACAACATAGGTACAAAAGAATTAGACGTCCGTACGACTGCCAAAGTTTTAGGCTGGGTAGAACTTATTGTAATTTACAAAGCTCTTTTGCTTCGATGTGGCAAAAAGCCGAATAAATGGGGCGTCATAGAGACTCGAACTCACTAGTGTAGGTTTACTAGTCGAGCTTATTAACC
>OY757940.1:59556257-59586257 GCA_963585895.1 Sepioteuthis lessoniana
CATAGATAGTATATTTTCCCTATACCAGAAACAGTGGTTGATTATTATCAGTGCTCCTTTTACTGATGGAGCCTGGTACTCTTACAAAGAAGAGGACACATAAGCGGGCTACCAAAAATATAAAAATAGATCAAGTAAAATAAAATTAGTAAATGGATTTTAAGGAAATATTCGAAGATACCAACGCCTTTGAAATTTTAAATTTTAACTTAGTTAAATTTCGGCTCTGTCATGACCGTTATCAGATTGCATTTTTTTAAACACAGATAGAACAGTTACTTCGGACACTTGTTATCGTCATTAAACATACATATCTTGTAGGTGTTGCTAAAAGATTTTCCTATTCATTTTATTCCTTAACCTATTATTTTTTTTCTATTTTTAGAGTTTTACACATCGGCGTTAACCGGTGGTTTCTCTATGGAGTTCGAGTGACAGCAAGTCCCCTCAGGTCTCCAGGACTCTCCTCAGTATTCTGAGCGATGTTAATAAAGCTGTCGTTTTGATTGTCTTCACTTCTCTAATTTCCAAGTCCTCTAGTCCCTTGATCAATCCTTTGATTACTGTACCAAGAGCATGATTTACAATTGGTATCACCGTCAATTTCATTTTCCATAGTTTTTTCAATTCCCTGGCAAGGTCCAAGTACTTATCCCTGTTTTTGTTTTCTTTCAATTTTACTTTGTTGTTAGCCGGGACAGGAAAATCCACAATTCGGCAAGTTCCGTCTGTATCTCAAAATCCCAGAGGGGTTTATGCGTTTCATTCTGCTGGACAGATTCTGGGTTCTGTATATCTCATTTTTACGTAATTTCAAATTTCAATTTCTTGCACAATTCCAAGTGAAACACCTTACTCACCCATTCATGTCTAGCCTTATATTCTTTCTACACTAATTTGATGCATTCGCTTCTTATGTGATTGATCGATTCGTCTTTATCACCATATAACCTACATCAGCTATGAGCTGCTTATAATTATTATTCAATTTTCAGCTCTACTTTCAGTTTCTTACGTTCATTGACTGGTCTTTATGCAAGACCTGGCGTGAGGGAAGGTAGTGATTATATACATCCTAAGTATTTATGCTTTTTGGTACGTCTTTTGGGGTTTATGTTTTCAATCATATTGAGAACTCTCTCCTAAAGAGATGTGCTGTTCCGCAAAGTGTATTTTTTTGTATTTCATTGAGGTTACGACAGCCATGAATTTTGTTAATGTATTTATTTGTCCCTTTCTAGATCTTCCCCGGGGTTCCCACTATCACTGGCATGGTGGTAGTTTTATGATGCCATATCTTTTCAATTTCTTTGTTCAGGTCTTTTATTTACTTACCTATTTTATTCTTTGACCGATATTATTATCGGTTAGCATTGCCCTGTCTCTAATCTCATCGATCTGATTTTGAATGTGTTCCGTTTGCTCTTTCAGGTATATGTTAGCTATTTCATTTTGTGCCTTCTAAAGTTTCAGGGCATGGGTATTGTTTGGGTTCTTCCTATAGCATTTAGAGGCAGTTTTCACGTCTGCCTGCTTTTTTCTAACGGCTAATGTCTCCCATGGGACTCTAGGTTTCACTCTTTGTTTAGTTGGTATGCATTCTGATGCTGCTTCTAAGTAGTCATTGACGAAATTCTCATATTCGTCATTAGGAGTATGTTTTTCTGTCTTCTCTTGTAGTGCATCGAATTTGTTTCTTAGTGATAACGCATATTTATCTCTAATATCCCTGTTATTAAGCAGGGACCAGTCATAGTGTACAGTGGTTATTGTTCGGGTCGCATTCATACGTAGGCTCAGTCGTATTTTTGCCCTGACAATTCGGTGATCGGAGGACACACTCTTTCGTAGTTCTTAACCATTGTATCAGGTCTATTGCTCTTTAATTTTTTTTAATCAGTTTGGATTGCAAAGATCCAGAGAACAGTAGCTTCATTTGTTTCTTTTATTAGTTCTGGTGGTGTTTTAACCATTTTTCACGATCCAATATCCCGTAATATTTTCCAAGGAATATAACTTAATGCTATTTTTTATATTTCATCAGTGTTATCCGTATTATATAGACCTAATTGAAACCATTCATCTCTTTGCAAATCCATGGTATTATACAGGAATACTTGAAACCATGCAAATTTTCGCAAATTATTTATATTTTATAGGAATGCTTAATATCCTCTGACTGCGTTCAAACCAATTATCATAAATAAAATTTGAAAAAATAGTTATAGTTCGGTAAAAAATAGCCGCACAAAAAATATAAAAGTAAACATAAATTGTACGCGATTCCCTAACCTCAAGATAAAAATAACTTGAGGTGATTTGACTTACCGTTAAAATCAATCATATAGTCAATCTATCAATCAATATTTTTATTGATCAGCCATTTGACTGCTTCAATTGACTCCATACTTTTAAGACTGCAATTTCTAAAAGTAATATGTGTGTGTGTGTGTGTGTGTTTAAAAAATAAATAGGTCCACTCAGAGATTTGTATTTTTCAAGAACTATTTACTTCATTCTTACATACGTGTATGTTTCCAGCTTGTTGCTTTCGTCATTTTGTAATTTACGAGTTTTTTTGTTGGATGTGACACAAGGCCATATGCATCGGTACTCAATGATACACGAATTCATTCCTGTAGGTTTGTTTATCGACTAACATTTTCAAATATTAACATAATTATAACAGTTTTTTTCTTGAAATTTTAGTTGATAAATAAAAAAAAACAGCCAGGAAATTATGATTATTTCAAAATTTAGAAAATATTTTTAAAAAAAGAAAAAATAACAACAGAAAAAACCAGAAAAAAGCAAAAGAAAACCAAACAAACCCGGAAATATCCCATTGCTGATAATCAATAATTGATAGCATTTTAGGTGATAAATTGGGTAATTCTAATCTTATATTGTAGAACTCTAATTAAAAGAATAAGTATCTGGGCAATCTCTACGAGTAAAGAATGAAAAAAAGAAATAAAAAATAAGAAAATAAGATGTTATGGTCAAGGGGAGGTTCAAATGATAACACGACTCGGAAATGAGTGAGAAGAAATATAGTGAAAGAAAATAGTACATACATAAACGATAGCTGAGAGAAATCCCTCCTCAGCTAAACACAATCATGAATATTTACGTTTGTTCTTGGTGACGGCTCCGAGATTGCGCAGAAGATAGCTTAATCGGTATATGTCACATGAGGGCGAGTCCATTTGTAGGGGAGACACCATAACAGAATATCAGTTGGAATCACTTAAGGACAAAGAGTAAAACAGTAATAAACTAAAAAACAAAAATGTGAAAAAAAAAGTGTTTGCAAACTCCAATAATAATAATAATAATAATAGTAATAATAATAATTGTTATTATTATTTGCATAATTGTGGACTTTGCTGTCCCAGCAGACCACAGAGTGAAATTAAAAGAATGTGAAAAGAGAAATAAATATCTCGACCTTGCTACAGAATGGAAAAAGCCGGGGAACATGAGAGTGACAATAATACCAATTGTTATTGATGCTCTTGGTAAGTCCCTAAAGGATTAGTTCAAGGACTGGAGGACTTGGAAATAACAGGACGAGTGAAGAACATCCCAACTACTGCATTATTGAGATCGGCCAGAATACTGTGAAGAGTCCTGGAGACTTGAGGAGACTTGCTGTCACTCTAACTCCAGTGAGAAACCATCCGCTTATACTAGAGGGAAAAACTCTCAAAAGATAACAAATAATAATAATTAGCGACCTAAGTCGAGGGTGACCCGAAGGCTCACTTTACAATAGCTACCACACCGAGGATGTGCCCGTGGTGTAATGGTTATCGTCACAGGATATGGACACGGCAACACGAGTTCAATTCCTGGACGAGACTGATTGCATTTCACATAGCACTATTACCCTTGGGAAAGGTATGAATCCAATTATTCTCCCTCCAGCTATGGGTAAATAGTAGGGCAGACTATATGGAGTAATTCTATCAAAGCAGAAATTGACAATTCGTAGTGACAGCAACTTTCGTTATGTCCAAGAACTCTTCTAAGCAGATCTAAACAATACTTTGCCCAGTTGGTTGGGGCTGTAGAATACACCAACTGCACCTCTGCAAACGAGTGTCATGGATATAGCACTAAACAATCTGATGGTGAGGTTCCAGTGGTGCTGGATGTTTGGGGAATAACCCCGGTCCACTCACAAGGGGAAATAATACGAATAAACTGATTCACTTATAAAAGCAGTTGAATATGATTCTATAAGGAGTAATTCTATCAAAGCAAAAATTCATAATTCGTAGTAAGAATGCAAGAGTAGACTATGAGGAGATAGAGGTGAAACGGTTCATTATATGATAAAATATTAGCAATTCAGCAAACAGGCACAAAAGGAATACCAGAGCTGGTATGTCTGATTGAGGAAGATGACTGACATTTATTCAGACTTCAGTGAAAAACTATCAGTTAGGGTCGACATAAAAAACTTTGGAGTAAAACCAAAACAACAATGATAATAATAGAAATAATAGCGACCAGAAATAATACAGACAACACAAGCATCAACAGAACAAAAATAAACAGAAAACAAAATGGGAAGAAAAACAACTGTATGGAAATTTCAAGCGACAAACAAGCAACATATCGTCCGAGAAAACTTGGACAAGGCTGAAACAGAGAAGCCTTAAAAGAGAAACTGAATCTCTTCCGGTAGCAGCGCAAGCGAAAATATATAAGACGCAACAAAATAGTAAATATAGGTTTGTAGTGATAGAGACAAAACGATAAATCACATTCAAATGCAATAAGTTAGCGTTGGTTGGTTGGTTGGGTTTTATGGCATATCAACCTTTGTAGGTCATTTAATGCTAAATCAATTCTATTTCAAACAATTCAGTTAAGCATGAGTTTAATTGTCAAAACATTTCTATTTCAAGCTATTCAGTTTAGAATAAGTACAGTATCAATGTCAAAACAGTTCTATTTCAAACAATCCAGTAAAGCATAAATACGCAGTTTATATGTAAGTTCACAGTTCAATTGTCAAAACATTTCTATTTCAAGCTATTCAGTTTAGAGTAAGTACAGTTTCAATGTCAAAACAGTTCCATTTCAAATAACTCGGTTTTGCAGAAGTACGCAGTTTATATGTAAGTTCACAGTTTAATTGTCAAAACATTTCTATTTCAACCTATTCAGTTTAGTCTAACAGTTCTATTTCAAGCAATTCAATTTAGCATAAGTACAGTTTCTCTGTCCAAAAAAGTTCTATTTCAAACAATTCAGTAAAGCATAAATACGCAGATTAGTTCTATTTACCCCATAGATAGGTGCCAGAGTGGACGTGGGAACGATGGCAATGAAGGGGTAGTCCGCATTCCCCAAAGCTCCAGCACCACTGGAACCTTATCATCAGGGCTTCATATTCAGGACACTTGTTGTGGGTGGGTCTTACCCCTCTGCAGAGGTGCAGACGGTGTATTCTACTACTCCAGCCGACTGGGCAACGTAAGTTTGCGCAAAAAGAGATTAAGACTGGAGTGGGGATGTGGTCCACTTGGAATTGTGCAAGAGGTTTGAATTTGACCTTTCGGAAAAATGATATCAGCACAAACCAGAATTCACCCAAGAAAATAAGATGCACAAAATTCTTTGGGATTTTGAGATACAAACGAGTCATCTAATCTCAACCAGACGACCAGACCTAGTGATAGTCAAAAAAAAAAGAGAGAACTTCCTGAATAGTGGACTTGGCCGTTCCAGTCGACACCAAGGTAAAACAAAGAAAGCGAAAAGCGGGATAAGTACCTAGTCCTTGCTAGAGAACTGGAAAAAAACTATGGGACCTGAATGTGACGGTGATACCAATTGTAAGCGGCACACTCTGTACAGGTTTGATGTCACAGTCCAGTATGTTAATCACTATGCCACGGGGAATCTACACGCTATGTACAGTAACCAAAAGATTAATAAAGAGTTTGGAAGACTTGGAAATAAAAGGACAAGTGTAGACTATCCAAATGACAGTATTATTAAGATCAGCCAGAATACTGAGGAGAGCTCTGGAGACTTGAGGAAACTTGCAGTCACTCAAACTCCAGGGATAAACCATCCGCAAACGCTGGTGTGAAAAAAATCTAAAAAGAGTAAAATCATAAAAATGGAACATTAAAGTGACGGTGATACTAATTGTAATTGGTGCAAATGGAAAAATCTCTTGATGCCTAGTAAATGGACTGGAACACTTTGAAATCAGTTGACAATTGTAGACTAACACGACGACAGCATTATTAAGATCGACCAGCATACTGAGATGTGTCCTGGAGTCTGGATGTAACTTGCTCTCCGTCAAATTCCTGTGAAAGACTATCAGCTAACGCTGGTGGGAAAAACTCTCAAATGAGTAAAAAATATTATATTAGCGAAAAGATAAACAAATACTTGGACCTTGCCAGAGAACTAGGAAAACTGTAGACCATGAGGGTGACGGTGATACCAGTTGTAATTGATGTACTTGGGACTGTTCCTAAAGAAAACAGGACTGGAAGAGCTGGATGAAGCTAAGTAATAATAAGGATAATAATAATTGTACTGCAAGAGACTAATTGCATTTCACATAGCACTAATACCCTTGGGAAAGGTATGAATCCAATTATTCTCCCTCCAGCTATGGGTAAATAGTAGGTCAGACTAGGTTCTTCAGCCTTGGTTAGCAACTAGTCTAGGAGAAGGAAAACTCTGAATTCAAACCTGTTAAACTCCGCTTAGAAATTGACCTTGTGTCATATCCTTCCCGAGCGGAGGGGTTGGTAAACATGATAATAATAAAAATGATAATAAACCACAGAGTAAAATTGAAGGAAAGTGAAAAGAAGAATAAGTACCTCGACATTGCAAGGGAATTGAAAAAACTGTGGAATATGGAAGTTACAGTGACACCAATTGTAATTGGGGATTTTGGTACAGTCACCGAAGGATGAATAAAGGGACTGGAGGACTTGGAAATAGGAGGACGTGTTGAGACCATCCCAACTACTGCATTAGTAAGATCGGCAAGAATACTGAGAAGAGTCCTGGTGACTTGAGAAGTTTTGCTGTCGATCAAACTTCAATGAAAGACCATCAGCTTACGCTGATGCTAAAAACTCTCAAGAAGTAAAGAGTTACAAGCGACAAATTACGGAATTTCTACACCAGATGACCTGGATAGGGCTAAGATGTGGAAACCTGAAGAGAGAAATTGAATTTATTCGAATGGGCAGCAGAAAAGAATGCCATAATAACCGATATATTTTTCCCTGACTCCCATCAGACAGGACTTGACACAAGGTCAATGACCCAAAGGTCGATTATAATGGGGATTTACGAGCGGGGGGAAAGGTCGAGCAAGAGCCGAGGCTCGAGCCCTGCTGGACTATGATGCAGCTCACCCATCCGAAGGTGACTCAGCCAAAGCTGGAGCCTTACGGCCTCGAGTCTGCCTTTGTTGGACTGTGCCCGATAACCGATGGACTGAGCCATGATAACCGATGATATGAAAGCTAAAACTGATTTTATGTAAGAAAATAACAAGTGAATGTTGTCTGATGATAGAGAGAAAACGGTTCAGTACATTCTAATTGAACGCGGCAAAATGGCACAAAAAGAATACAAGAGTTGGCACTTGTTAAGAAAGGTGATACACAGTGAATTATACCAGAGACTAACATTTGGTCATGCTGACAAATTATATGCACAGTCTGTACCTGGAAATGAGACCCAAAGACTTCCCTGAAATAGATTAATTTTCTGGAATAGATTCTCAGTGGATCACCTTCGCAACCCAGTTGTGCCTTATCTTGTATTCTTTTTGGCGCATTGGCTAAAGGGATTAACTATTTCATTTCTCTTAACACATAATCTGCACTCGGTACTGTTGAGTCCTATTCCTCATTTTCTCGTCACATAGAGTCTGATTATGCTTTCAGTTGACCTAATGAGTAGAGTGTTCGTCAATGCTCCGGGATGTCAGGGTTCAATCCCAGGTTGAGCCATACCAAAAACTCAAAAAATGGTACTTGATGCCGCCTTGCTTAGTACTCAGCACTATAAGGTGAATATCAAGAGTAAAATGGAGCAATCCAGGGAATGGAGTAGCGACCTCCCCTACACTTCGGTGTAGTAACTATTGAAAAAGGAGCCTTAGCGTCACCATCGACTAAGATCACCATCTTTACTTAAGGCTTTGTGCGTATCTACTAATTTCTTTGTTCGATGGTTCCTATTTTTTAGTTCCTCCCTTGTCCAGTTTAAGAAGAGTCCAAAATATGTTCAGTATGGTTATTTGGTGATATTTTATTGCATATCAGTCCTTGTAGGCAATCAATCCAATGCTATATCCTGTTTATATTCATATAAGTTTAAGTAAGAAGGCCGACCGTAGTCAAGGGCGTCCCGAAGGCCCCCTTTTCAATAGCTACTACAATAACTACTACATTGAGGGTGATATTTCTTTTCCTGATTTGCTCCACTTACCCTTGTTCCGTGTCTTATAATGCTGATTTCTAAGCGAGGAGGTATCAAGTACCATTTTTAATCTTTTGTTTGTTTATTAGGGTTTATGACATATCAACCTTTGTAGGTTATTTAATGTCAAATGGATTTCTATTCCAAGCTATTCAGTTTACTCAAACTGTTTTATTTCAAACCATTCAGTTTAGTATAAGTATCGTTTTTTGTTTATTCACAGTTAAATGTCAAAAAAGTTCTATTTCAAACAATTCATTTAAGCGTAAGTACAGATCCAATGTCAAAAGCAGTTTTCTTTCAAACAAAAACAGTTCCAAGCAATTTATTTTAGCATGAGTACGCAGTTTAAATGTCAAAACAGTTCTATTTTGAATAATTCAGTTTAGCATAAATACGCAGTTTAAATGAAGTACGTAGTTTAGATATAAAAACAGTTCTGCTTCAAGCGATTCAGTTTAGCATAAGTACACAGTTTATTTTTATTTGACCCATAGATATGACCCTATCAGGTACTACCTTTTGGGGACAGAGTGGACCAGGGAGCGATGGCAATGAATAGGTACTCTGCATTTCCGAAAACTCCAGCATTACTGGAACCTCACCATCAGATATTTAGTGTCATATCCAGGACACTCGTTTTGGAGGGTGGGTCTTACCCACTCAACAAAGAAACAGTCGGTGTATCCTACAATCCCAGCCAACTGGGCCGTTAGTCTTTTTTTGTATGACTCGACCTTGGATTTAATACTGGTTTTCCAATATATATATATATATATATATATATATATATATATATATATATATATATATATATATATATATATATAATTTGTGAACAAATAGTTTGTATGTAACATTATCTTTAAATGAGTTAGAGATCAAATGGTTTCAAGTATTTTAATCTAACTCAATACTATTCGATATTAATCATTTGTTTGCGAACAGTTGAATGTGTCCAAGTATTACTATCTTACACTAATAGTTCTATTTAAACATAGTTAAATGATTTCCAGTATTGCTATTTATTATTTACACACAGTTAAATGGTTTCAAGTACTATTATTTAACCCTAATCACTCTGTTTGATATTAATAATAATCCCTAGTAAAAGATTTTAAGCATTGCTATCAAACACTAATCATCATATTCAACATTATTCATTCGTTTGCTCGCAGTAAAATGATTTCAACAATAGTGACTGAATAGATAGTTCTATTTGACCCATAAATGCGACTCTAACAGGTTCTATCACTCTAGATCTGAGTAGACTTGGAAGAAATGGCAATAAAGGGTTACTCCACTTTCCCTAAAGGTTCAGAACTGGAGTCTCACAATTCGATGCTCTTTAGTGTCTTATCAAGGACACTCGTTCGTGAAGGGTGTCTTACCCTTTGCCCCACTCAGACATCAGAGCTGGGATGTATTAATTACTCCGATTAAATTTCTGAGGCTGAGTTTTCTTTGAGTGATTAGTTACTGGTGGTCTCCAGGAAAGTCCGAATGATCATAAGTTTCCTTTCCTCTCCAGGTCTCTACAGAGTATTTCAGCCGTGTTTTGGTCTGGACAATCTCAATTCACCTTTGGATTTACAAACACTAATGTCTTTGCAGGTTCTTAGGGTTTTTGTTTGTTTGTTTGTTTGTTTGTTAGGGATTTATTGCATATATGTTATTTTGTAGGTTATTTAATGCCAAATTCATTTTTACATAAATAAACAGTTTTACTTCAAACAATTCAGTTTAGCATTAGTACTACTTCTTTTCAAAAGTAGTTCAATTTCAAGCAATTCGCTTTTGTCAAAGAGTTCTATTTCGAACAATTCAGTTGAGTATAAGTATATCTTTGTTTGCGTACAGTTAAATTTCAAAACAGTTCTACTTCAAACAATTCGGTTTTGCCTAAACACAGTTTCAATGTTAACAACAGTTCTATTTCTAGCAATTTAGTTTCGTATATAAAAATAATTTTATTGCAAACAATTCAGTTTAGCATAAGTACACAGTTTGAATGTCAAAACAGTTCTAATTCAGTTTTGCATAAGTACACATTTTAGTTCTATTTGACCCATAGATAGGGCCCTCTCAGGTGCTACCGTTCCGAGTTAGAGTGGATGTGGGAACGATGGCAATGAAGGAGTACTCCGCTTTCCCCAAAGCTCCAGCATTACAGGAACCTCACCATCAGATTGTTTAGTGTCATATCAGGACATTCTTTGCGGAGGTCTTACCTCTCTGCAGAGGTGTAGTCGGTGTATTCTACAGCCCCAGCCGACTGGGCCATCGGAACGCTCGTTGGGGAAGTTTTAGCTCTCTGCAGAGGTGCAGCCGGTGTATTCTACAGCCTTCACCTCAGCCGACTGGGTCAGATTCTTAAGGAGTGTTCCAAGTGTCACTGCTATGATTGTTAACACTGTAACATTCATATTCTAAAATATATCAAACCAGTTTTTTAATATATCAAGCCAGTTTTTGATATATCAAGCCAGTTTTTAATATATCAAACCAGTTTTTGATATATCAAACCAGTTTTTTTTACTAAGAATGACAGCTACTCTCTTTAGGTCTGAGGACTCTTCTAAGCATTCTAGGAGATTCGAACAATATTTTACCCAGTAAGTTAGTTAGGTAGCTATTTATGATAAAAATAAGTGGACAAGTGAACAAACCAGACACTTACAATGGGTTTAGTAATATTTCGTTCTTTATTCACAGAACTTCTAACATTTTTTTTTAGTTTTTCAACATTTATCAATTAAGGAAATAGCAATTTATAAATATTTTATGATCGTATCAATCAATACTTCTATCTATCTATCTATCTATCTATCTATCTATCTATCCAAGTCCTTTTAGGCCTGTCTCAAAATTACATTTATCCTGATAGGAATGTAAGTATATGTTTGTGTGTGCAGGTGTATATCATGTAATTGAACAGCACATCACAATGTGCAGTAAAGGCAATCCTCACAGAGTGTTTGGATGGTGCAAGTCTTTTACAAAGACAAATTTTGAAGACATATATGCATGTGTGTGTTTGCGCGTGTGTGTGTATCTACATTGTGCGTTGATAGCAGTCAATTTCCTTATATAAACGTATGTGTGATTAAAAATCAAGAAGAATATAAAACTTTGAATATCTACAGAAATGTACACACATATACCGATGTGTAATAATATATATATATATATATATATATATATATATATATATATATAAAGAATATGTATGTAAGGACAGATATGCGTGTGTATACGTAGGTACATAAAATTGTCAATAAACATATAAAATGCCAAATATACCTGCTTGCACACACACACACACACACGCACACACGCACACGCACATGCACGCACATATATATATATTCACCCAGTCGTACAGGTATATATATATATATATATATATATATATATATATATAGATCTATCTGTGGATGACAATATATATATATATATATATATATACAATATTATATGTTTATGTCTCTGATTATATATATACGTGTGTGTGTGTGTGTGTGTGTGTGTGTGTGTGTGTGTGTGTTTGCACGTATTTTTCTGTGTATATATGTGTGTGTGTGTACATCTAAAACATTCATTGAATATTCTTCTGTTCTATGTAATTATTTGAGAGATGTTGGATTACGTGCATTGACTATGAAGGAATATTCTCTTTAAAGAAAAGTGTCTTTCACCTACGTTTACATGAACTTGTGTATTGGTATATATAAATATATAAATATATATATATATATGAAGATTCATTTTCTTGGTAACGAATACAAAGTGACTTTGTGTCAATTATTATCAAATTATTTTTAATTGTACATTCATTAATGTTGAAGAGGCGTGTTTGATCTTGCTCTGATGGGAAAAAGATGTGTTAAAATGAAATAAAGTAAGATAAACAAGAATTTCCTTCATTGCTTGCACTGATTTCTACTTCAACTAATTAACAACACCGTAGAGTAGTGACTAACGTGCTGAACTGTGATACCGTAGCAAGTGAGTTCGTACTCCAGTCACGCTATCACGTTCACTTTTGGACTAATATCCTTGGGAAATTTATGAACTCCCTTATCCATGGATTGAATAGTATCCCTACTGTTCTTCATCAAGGATAGCTTTTGGTATAAAATAAACTGCGATACTTAATGAACCATTGTTCATTAAGTATCGCAGTTTATTTAATTATTAGACGAAGAAACGAAACAAAGCCAACACACATCAAGTTTACCTTATTTCTTGGCCTTGCCATGCCGTATCTTTAATCCCAAGTCTCGTAGCATAGCGTATACACAAAGAAAGTGCCCATGGTGTAATGGTTATTGTTGTAGAAAATGAACACGACGACACAAGTTCAAATCCTGGACGAGACTGATTGCATTTCACATAGCACTAATACCCTTAGGAAAGGTATGAATCCAATTATTCTCCCTCCAGCTATGGGTAAATAGTAGGGCAGACTAGGTTCTTCAGCCTTGGTTAGGCAACTAGTCAAGGAGAAGGAAAACTTTGAATTCAAACTTGCTAAACTCCGCATAAAAATTGACCTTGTGTCATATCCTGCCCGAGCGGAGGGGTTTGGTAAATATGATAAAGAAACAAAGGCCATTATAAAAAGTATATAATTCCTACCATATTTAACGGCACATAAGGCGCACTTTCTTTTTACTAAAAATATCATTTAAAATTCCCCCTGCGTCTTATATGCCGTTTGTAGTTTTTAAAATGATGATAGTCAGGATTTGTCTGACATCCTACAGTGTCAGAGAGAAGTACAAGGCCGTTTTAATATGGGGGCCGTGCACGAATCGAAACTCATGCGTATTAGGTAAAAAATTCTTGACCCTTTCGGCATTTGGGGCGCCTCAGGCACCAAGCAATAAACTTAGTCCCGTCGAAGCGGACAAAGACCTGGGGGAACGGCTCCCTTAGGTCAATGCGTTGTAGTAAGCACTTAATCGCCCGGGAAGAATGCCAGGCAGCAGCCCGGAAAGGCGTGTCGGTTGAAATTAGCTACCGGGCAATTCTTATCAGCTTCGACTTTAGAGTAACTTACATATACCTCTTGTTATAATTTAAAAGGCTATAATACGGATTAAAAGTGTTATCATTGATAATGTTCATTAAATTAATTTCATCGCGTTTAATATTAGTACCTTTTTTCCAGATTTGCCCTGCTGAAATTGGGGTGCGTCTTATACACTGTGCCTCTTACATAACATCAAATACGGTACATGACTAATTCTAATATCATCAATTCTTTTGTGTACCCGCGTTTTGTTTTTTTTGGGGGGGGGTTGTATATTCAGATAAACAAGACTGATAAACAAGATGGTCAACATATTGTTCAGTACCATTTATTTACGGTATTGCATTGATTAGATTATGATTTACGAAGAGATAACAAAAAAAAAAGAGACTGAAAATATTTGACGAGATGGATGTTTGTCTGATGTTAATACTTCCTTTGTTGTGTCTAGAGAAGATTGTTTCTTTCTTTCTTTAATTTTTTTATGGCGTATCAACCTCGATGGGTTATTTAATACCAAAGCCATCATGAAAGAAAAGACAGAAGTTGAACTGTTTTACCAAAAGTTAAGTAAATAGTGGGTTTCACACCTTTCCGAAAGGGAATGTAATTGCTTGACAGCAGTTCGAACTGAAACAACACGATGTCATAGTCCTGCTCGCTAACCACTACATCACGTGGACTTCTCCCACGAGCAAGTATTACTATTGCGTTAAGATCTGACTGACAGATAATCTATCTATCTATCTATCTATCTATCTATCTATCTATCTCATTTCTTACACAAACACGTGTATATATACATACACACACGTGTGTGTGTGTGTGTGTGTGTGTGTGTGTGTGTGTGTGTGTGTGTGTGTGTGTGTGTGTGTGTGTGTGTGAATCAATTAATTTTGTATGAGTTATATCCGACTAATTAAACTTATGTTTTCTATTCTTCCTATCCGAAAAAATAAAATGCAATTTTTTCCAAGTAGTGAGAGTGTCAATACTACCATACGGATGCACCAGATGTACGCTGATTAAGCGTTTTGAGAATAACCTGACGGCAATAGCATAAAAATATTACGAGCTATATTGAACAAATCCAGGAAGCAACATTCCACAAAACAACAGTTGTATGGCCACCTACCAGCCGCCTCAAAAACTATCCAAGTTAGACGAACAAGACTGTAAGAAAAGTAAAGACGAACCCAAAAGCGACGTTCATTGATGGACTGCTTCACACAGGCGAGCAAGTGTTGGACGGCAACTAGAACTTATCAATAACAGCTCTGTAACGTCACTGGATATAGTCAAGAAGACCAGCTGGAAGCGATGGACGATAGAGACAAATGGCGAACGAAAGTTAAAGAAATCCGTGCTGAAGCGGGGTAAGCCCCCCCCAATGAGTATCCTGGATATGACACTAAACAGTCTGGTGGTGAGGTTCCAGTAATGCTGGGGCTTTGGAAAATACGGAGCACCCCTTCACTGCCATCGCTCCCAGATGCACTCTGGCCCGGCGTGGTAGCACCTGAAAGGGCCCTATCTAAGGGTTAAATAGAACTAACGGCATACTTATGCGAAACTGAACTGTTTGACTCAACAGAATGGCTTGAAATAGAAATATTTTTGACAATTTAACCTTACTTACATTTAAACTGCGTGCTTATGCCTCACTGAATTATTTGAAATAGAACTGTTTTTTGACATTGAAACTGCACTTATACTAAACTGAATTGTTATATATAGAACTGTTTTGACATCTTACTGTGTAAATAAAATCTGTACTTACGCTAAACTGAATTAGCTGAATTAGAACTGTTTGAATAAACTGAATAGTTTGAAGTAGAAATGTTTTTGACAATTAAACTGTGTATACATGCTAAACTGAATTGTTTGAAATAGAACTGATTATTTACATGAAAATGGATTTGGCATTAAATAACCTAGAAAGGTTGATATGCCATAAAACTTAATCAACCCAACCCAACCCTTCAAGTAGTTTAATGGTTTGCATTTTGGCAGACTATTATTAGTGATTTCGATTCTCATTGGGTACTCCATAGTTCTAGTCTTGTACCACGACTACTGCTAGAGCCGCTGAAAGAGGCAACGAACTATCTCTTCACCCTCCAGCTGTATTGAAACCTTTGTGCGAACTATGGACTTTATAAGAAGAAGAGTGAAAACTCTGAATTTCTTCCAAGCTATTTGCATGTCAGTATTTAAGTAAGAAGAAAACTGTTGAAGAAAAAGCTAGATGTGAACACAAGAATATTTAAAGCTGCTTTGAACAAATCCGGGAAGCAACACTTTATAAAATAGCACAGTACAGCCACTTTCCTCTTATTTCACAAACCATCTAGTGGTGTCCTCGTGGTGTAATGGTTAGAGCGATGGACTGCGGAATCGTAGTAAGCGAGTTCGTACTCCAGTCGTGCTATTACGTTCACTTTCGGACAAATACCCTTGGGAAAAATATGAACCCCCTTATCCTCCCAGCTATGGGTTAAATCGTGCCACTACTGTTCTTTTAGGAGAATAGCTTTGGCATTAAATAACCTAAAAAGAGTTGATATGCCATTAAACATACAAACCATCTAAAAACTGTTCCAGTACGGTGATGATCTTCTAAGCCAAGAACTGCTGGATTCTCAGAATGTTGTGAGCTGCTGCATTGTCGTAGTGAAGCAGCCATATTTTGTTCTGTAATAACTCTTGTCTCTCTTCACACTCTTTGTGAACCATATGCGGCAGGAACTCCTTGTAGACTTGCTGATTGATCGTCTGTCCCTGTGTCAAGACCACATTGTAGACAATGCTCTTCTCATGAAAGAACGTGATTAGCATGAATTGACTTTTCTCTGTCACTGGGTTGATTTCTTCGGCCTCGTTGACATTGGAGATTTACACTTACAGCTCTGGCACTTGATTTCCGATTTGTATTCAAAATTCCATATCTCATCACCCGTGATGACGCTATGAAGTAAGTCTGTCTCAGTTTACAGACGCTCGATGATGTCCTTGCACACCTGCTCGTGGCGATCCTTCTGATCGTCATCCAGCTGTCATAGTATCAATTTTGAGCAGACTTCCTACATGGCCAAATCTTTGGTGATAATCTTTCAAACTTTTACTTTTTTTCATGTCCAGCTGACTCGTGATCATTCGAACAATCAACTCGTGATCTTCACATACTGCCTACCTTTCCTACTCGACGTTGACCGCAGTCCTACTCGTTGAAAGTCTCCCGCTCCTAGAATCCCCAAATTGACTAGAAATTTCAGATTTAATCGTTGTCCGTTGATCATCATTCGTTCCTCAGTGAACAATCTGAAAAAGAGGTGCAAATAAAAGGATGTGAACAAAAAAACTGCTATGGTTGCAGTTATAAACTTTTAAGATCTCATGTTAGATGTTAACACAATTCACTTATCCCTCTTTCGCCTATTGCTCACACAGCACACCCAGTCATGTTACTTTTTAGTTTTGCCCAAATCTTTGGTGATAATCTTCCAAACACGGTCCTTTTTCATATCAAGCTGACTTGCGATCAGCCGAGCAATCAACCGACGATTTCCACACTGTACCCGTATTGGTTGCTCGACTTTAACCTCAATCCTGCTCCTGTCCTGCTCCTGGAGCCATCTTTCATCCCCCCGTGAGCTTCTTTGAACCTCTTGTACCCCTCAAAAACATGAGTGTTATCTCCATATACTTGCTGAAGTATTTCATGTGATTGTGAGAAGGGTTCTCCTGCTGAGCCCAAAATTTCAGGTTTATTCGTTGCTTGGTGTTCACAGTTCGTTCTTTAATGCTCATTGCTGAACGACCTGAAAAAAAGGAGGCGGAAACAAAAGCATGTTAGAATTGCAATGGTTGCAGAAAGCAAAGATTACAGTAATAAGATATCATCTTATATGATAACACAATCCGCTTATCTCTCTATCACCCACGCTGCACACCGAGTCCCGTTGATTTTCAAAGAGACCATCTAAATCTGCTTAAAAAATATTCGTATTTGATAGGACCATGTACAATTTAAAAAACCTTAAGAAACAACGATACAAAAAATATGAACGCACAATGAACTTATAATGATCGTGATTTTCAAATCTTGGAAGTAACCCTAGACGAGTTGACATGCCGTCAAAATCAATCAATGAATAATGTCTACTTCCCTGGAACTAGAGCAGTTTTTCGTTTATTTTGGTTTTTGGTTTAAAGGCATATCACCCTTCGAGCCAAAGCCATGTTTGCAGAAGGACATTAGAGTTCGTACCTTTCGAATAGATTTTAGTAATTTACAAAGCTCTTTGCTTCGATGTGGCACAAGTCCGAATGAATGGGGCGCCCAATGAGACTCGAACTCACTCGTGTAGGTTTGCTAGTCAAGCTTGCTAACCGTTACACCACCAGAGGTGCCCTTTCCAATAGATTTTAGACTAAAAATGAACACAATAATGGGACTGGAATTGGAATTCACTTACTATGATATCATACTTCAGTATGTTTGCCACAACGCCATCCAAAGAATTTGCATAAGAGCAAACCAAATATAACTGCAAAAATTCTGTAAGCAAAAATTGAAAAATATATGAGATTTGTAAGTAATTTTAAGCTGCTATATATTCATGCATTTTTTTTCCGTATCTGTATGGTGCATCAATACCGTAGTATTAACACAATCACAGCTTTCAAGGAACCTTGTTTTATTTAATAGATAGATCAGATTTTCATTTGATCGGTAAACCGTCAATAGCAGCCTACGTCTTCGCTTTGCTTTTGTTCACATCACTTTCAGTAGATGAGATGTTATCGCCGATGTATATAAATTGGTCTACAAATTTCAAAAGGTCCTAGTGGGTCTTCTAGCTTGTATCTCTTTAGTTGGTAGTTTTTATTCCCTTTAAGAGCAACTTAAAGGAAATATGACCCCTTCTTGCTTTAAATAGATGAACTCTATTTTATTTGCGTTCACGAAGAAGCAAATACCTCCTGCCGCTTGCTCTCGAGAAAAAAATATACAAAAGAAATAAAGATTTAATTCCAAACCCATTTTGTTGTTGCCCAGTCAGCTGGGGCTCTAGAATTCACTGACTGCATCTCTGTAGAGGGGTAAGACCCCACCCCCAACGAGTGTCCTGCATATGACACTAAACAATCTGATGGTGAGGTTCCAGCAGTGCTGGAGCTTTGGGGAATGCGGAGTACCCCTTCACTGCCATCGCTCCCAGGTCCACTCTTGCATGGAGTGGTAGCACCTGAGAGGGTACTATCTATGGGTTAAATAGAACTAACAGCATACTTATGCTAAAATGAATTGTTTGAGTAAACTGTATAGCTTGAAATAGAAAAGTTTCTGACAATTACACCGTACTTACATTTAAACTGCGTGCTTATGCTTAACTGAATTATTTGAAATAGAACTGTTTTTCGACATCAAAACTGTACTTACATTAAACTGAATTGTTATATATAACTGCTTGAATAGTTTGAAATAGAAATGTTTTTGACAATTAAACGGTACTTATGCTAAACTGAATTGTTTTAAATAGAACAGATTATTTACACAAAAATGGATTTGGCGTTAAAATAACCTACAAAGTTTGATATGCCATAAAACCCAAAAAACCAACCAACCAGCCATTTTGTTGATAACATTTTTAAGCGAACCAGAGCACATTCTTTTTACTCAGTTAAACTATTTCACTTATTTCTATGAAATATGAATGTTTCTAATTACTATAAATCATTTGTATGCATATTAGTATTGCTGTGTATCACTAACAAAGTTAAATGATCAAACGGTTCTATTTCTGACATTTTAATTTAGCATGTCAACAACGATAAATTGTTCCAAATATTGCCATGTACCACAAACAATTTAATTAAGCACCAGTCATTTGCTTATACACAGTTGAATATAAAAACAATTCTATTTCTGACAATTCAGTTTAGCATATGTACACAGCTATTTTTTTTATTTACATACACTTAAATCTTGATATCCTAAATTTATTAAAATGGCAAATATTGTAGATTAAGATTAAATTCACACGCGACTCAATTAAAAAACCCGTTGAACACACATTAACAGAAAAGAGAAGTTCTATCAAGAATAAAACATGTTGGGAGATGAAAAACATTTCATATCCCTAGGCTCAAAGATTGGCAGAACATGATTGAGCCTGACAATACCATCTTTGCATAAACTGAGATCATACGTTGATATCAATGAACTGTCATTTACACAAGATCAATATCTCCCGTTCTTGAATAGCACTAGATCTGTTAGTAATCTGATTGCTGATGGGTTATTTCTGTGCATAATAATGAGCAAAATAGATAAATAAATTAACAACTGTGGAAAGAAACAATTCCTTGTAATCTAACTAGAGCTTGTATATATATATATATATATATAATCAAAATTGCTACCCTCACAATTAGATAAAATCAAAACATTAGATAAGATCTCAAACGGTCGTAAAACCTGCAAAATTATTGCAGTATTCAATAAGCTAAACGATATAGTAAATTCTACATATATATATATATATATATATATATATATATAAAGGTCTTAGCTTTACGCAAATTTTAATTTTGTCACACAGCTCTCACATTTATGTGGGTCTCACCTGCACAAAAATTAATACATAAATCTAAATTAGTTTTCTAGTTATAAACGAAGTGGTAGTGCATTACCACAAAAATATTTAGCAATGACTTTACTCTCTTCGACGGGTTCAGAAGGTTTTCAACGACCCTCGTATATATATATATATATGGTGAATTCAATAAGTTTCCAGATTTTTTTTTTTTGTCGGGGCATTTAAAATTGTTGTTGACTCTTGAAAATTCACTATGTTATTGCTATACATCTTATGAGATGACCGACCAATTTTTATGATTTTAGGTTCAAATGAACAGCTACAGCAACAATAACTGTGACAATCAGGCTTTAGTAGGGTTTATTCCAAACCCTACTAAAACCTGATTGTCACAGCTGATGAATTTCAAAAATGCAATCTGGACGTGAGGACACTTTAAAAGAACGATATGCAATAAAATTGTTTTCAACTTGGAAAAAATGCCACGGAAACGTATGGAATGCTTCAGACTGCTTTTGGATCATCTTGCATGAATCGAGCCTCAGTTTTTGAGTGGCATAAGAGATTCAAGGAAGGCAGGGAGTCTGTGAGGGATGATGAGAGGTGTGGGAGGAGTAAGGAAGTCAACAGACCAGAGTTGATTGGCCAAAAAGCCAGGGTTAGGGTTACTATGTTGAGGTTTTAAGGGAGTTCAGGAAGAGATTCGGTCGGAAGAGGCCGGCACTCTTCAAATCGAGTCAGTGGCATTTCCACCGGGACAATGCACTAGTCCACAACTCCATCCTTGTCACAGACTATTTGACCAAGATGGGCATCAAGACAGTTCCTCGCCCTCCCTATAGTCCAGATCTTGCTCCCTGTGACTTTTGGTTATTCCCTAAGCTCAAAGGCTGTCGTTATGAGACAATGAGGAGATGAAAGAGGCTGTGACGAAGGTCATTGACACGCTCACACAAGAGGACTTCCATGGGGCCTTCCATAAGTTGTTTGAACGGCACAACAAGTGCATTTCAGTCGGAGGAGATTTACTTCGAAGGGGACTCGAATAATATAATATAAAAACCAAATCAAAGCAAATCTTATAAATCGAATATATATGTATAAACAGGATTTGGCATTAAATGACCTACAAGGATTGATATGCCGAAAAACAAAACAAAACCAAATCCTATAAAATTAATATATGTATATATATATATATAGACAAGATTTGGAATTAAATCACCTACAAGGGTTTATATGTCGTAAAACCAAACCAAACCAAATCCTCTATATTTAATGTATATGTATAATGAGGATTTGGCATGAAATGATCTACAAAGTTTGTTTTGCCATTAAATATAACTAACAATAAAACCAATCATCTATCTTAAACAATTCTCGTGTGTGTGTGTGTGTGTGTGTGTGTCTCAGTCTATTGATCTTAATCTTAATCATATCTATCTATCTAGATATCTATCTATCCAAACCTATATATCTATAAGTTGCTGTAAGCAAATTCATTTACAATAAAGTATAGATCAATTTTATTTTCGCAACTTTACACCCATGCATTTTTCACAGATATGTCTAGACAATTTAAACTTCTCCCATTTGAACTGAATAATTCAGGCTACTCTCATTCCTTTAAAAGAATATATGCGTTGCAAAACCATCTTGGGAATCGTTTTATGCAAATAATTCTAATTTATTTGTTTCTCTTTTCAATACCGGCCTTTCCCTCTGATTAGCTTTCAGGATTGGTCTTTAAACAAGAATGAAATAAATTGAAAAATGGTACCTTTCATAATTTTCTCTATGAAACAACAGACACATCGAAACGATATAAAAGCAAAAGCAGTATTCTAAATTTAATCTGATATACATCATTTTTCTTTAGTTTCATACATTTTCACTCTCACTCTCATTCTCTCTCTTAATATGTACATATTTAAAATATCAGTAGCCAAAATAGATTATATACTCATGACAAATACATGAATAACGCTTTGAATTGTGAGGCATACTCCTCTTACGAAGAAGTATCTTCCACTCACTGAATCGTCACATAAAAATAAACCTGAGTCTACGCAGAGTTACGAACAAGCAGTTTAAACCAAACTTTATGATTGGTCCTCATTTAAAAATAGTTATATGAGTAATAGATATGCAATAATTGTTAGAAACAAATCTGATACACTTCAGGAAACACCTTAAAGACATACTTCGAATTACGAATATGAAGATTTCGTTACTGCCAATATGGAAGCAGCAGTAGAGTGTATACCGAGAGTAAAATATGGAAGTCCTTGGGAGTCGCTAACAGTTACGAAAAAAACGATGTAACATGAAAAAAGCACACCTTTTTAAGAAAAGAAACCCAACAGATACCTACGCGCAGAAACTTAATAAAGTCCAGAAAGAACTAACACCAACCAAATAAAACATTTTGGATACATTTAAAGTCAAATCAATAAAATTAGAAGATAGACAATCACGATTAGCATGACAGGCAGTAAATGAAGGGAGCGGAAGGAAAAGCAAATCGAGAGAAAAACTAGAAACTTCCAGCCAAGAAGAAAGTCTTCAGATGTTGAAAGAATATTTCAAGAATCTGCTTGGAAACATTCCTGAAATCAATGACAAACTAGGAAGAACTTGACTAAGAATTGAAAAAATTAAAAATAGAAAAGCTGCAGGCATTACCGTAATACACATTAAAGTTTGGAAAACAAGGAATTTTGATTATATACTTCTTTAATGATGCAATGCTGTCCCTAAAAAACACAGCAAAGGAATGGACGATAAGCTGAATGCTCCCGTGCCCGGGAAAAATCTTCTACGGAATCACCAAGAACTACAGAGCCATAACACTTACTGCTATAGCTGTTAAGGTTAACGATGACTTGTATCTCAATCGTATCTATCTTAAAATCAAAAAGAATTCTCAGGAAAAATTAATATAGTTCTCGAAAATCGTTCCACCTCACAGATTCTGACAATCAATTAAATCATCGAAGGTGTTAGGGCTAAGAATTTCGAGGCAACACAACAGTAAGATTTCTCCAGGAAAATGGGGTGAATATTAGTATCTATCTATCTATCTATCTATCTATCTATCTATCTATCTATCTATCTAACCTTTTATTTCAAGGGAAAATCAATAGGTTCCTCTTGATTTCGCCACAGAGCATATCCAGTGGAACAATGGAATATGATTCACTTTAGTGATGAATCTAAATTCAACTTGTTTGGATCAGATGGTAAGAGGTTTGTAAAACTTCAATATGAGGAACGCTTATCTACTCAATACGTTAAGAAAACTGTGAAATTTGGAGGTGGGAGCGTAATTGTGTGGGAGATGATTTCTTCAACGAGAGTAGGACTCATTGTTCGTTTTCACGGTAATATTAATGCCAGTGTTTATAAAGAACTTTCTCGCCAGCATGCTCTTCCTCATTTATGCAAAGGGACAGTCTAAACTCCAATATTTATGCAAGACAATTCGCCTTGCCACAAAGCTAAAAGTGTGTTACGTTTTCTTGAAGAGGAATGAATAGTTGTTATGAAGTGGTCATCACAAAGCCCTGATATGAATCCTATAGAGAATGAATGGAAAATCATAGAAGAGAAAGCTCAGAATAGAAAATCTTCAAAATATTGATGATTTCTGAAAGAAGAATGGGAAAGTATCACTACCACCTTTTGTAAGAAGTTAATTGGGTCATGTTGTTGAAGATGCAATGAGGCAATCCAAAGCAAAGAAAATTCACTAAATATTGAATTTTAATCTAGTTTATACATTGATCTAACAAGGATTTATGATGCGTTCCTTAACTTTAGTTGCCTATTAATTTACAGTAAATTTACACACAAAAAAAGAAAACTTCATATGTAATAAATGCATATGTTTCAAGCTTATTTTGTGAAAATTTTATAAACGTACATGCAAATTTTTTCAAGTAAAAATCATTTAAATATTTGTTGTTGTTCCATTCCTTAACTTATGGCCGCTACTGTATCTATCTATCTATCTATCTAAGCAGAGAACTAATTAGATGACGAGGTTTCTTTTAGCAAGTTGGAGATATTTTGCAATGTTTGTTTTTTTTAGTTAAGTCTATTGATATTGCTGTTGTTGGTTGCTGTAACCAGCCTTTCTATGCACATGTTTCATATTCTTCCAGTCCATAAATTATATCTATGCAATTCTCAATGCAAGCAAATTTTCTTCCTCCTCCTTTTGTTGACACAGAGAGTCTGTCTATGTGATCCTTTGGGTGTAAGGCTCTGAGAATTGTTTTGAATTTCCTTGTTCTTTGATCAATATGTCTGAGTTCCTCTCTTGCTTATTTTAAGAATAGTCAAGAGTCTTTAAAAATGGGAACTGCCCAGATATCCATTCCTTTGATAAGATTTCTGCTGCAGCTTCGGCTTCGAGAAGTTTTCTTCTAAGTTACAAATTTCTTACTTTTTCTTTCATCTCAGTTTGTTTGATGGTGTATGCCATTTGTTGTCTTTCTTTTCTCTCTGTATTTTGATACTTTCCTGATTAGACATTTGGTGTATTTGGTTTGGTTTAGTTTTATAGCTTTTCAACCATTGTAGGTTATTTAATGCCAAATCCATATTTATACATAAAAACAGTTCTATTTCAAACTATTCAGTTTAGATCAAGATTCTCCAAAGTTCCAGCATTACTGGAGACTCACCATCAGATTGTTTAGTGTCATATCCAGGGCACTCGTTGGAGGAGTCTTACCCCTCCGCATAGATATAGTCGGCGTATTCTACAGCTCCAGTCGACTTGACCATGGATATTTCTATTCCTATCATTTTTTCTCTTGTCACTTTTTTCTTAATAAACATGTCACATTTTTTTTCAGTGCTAAATTTCATTTTTATATCATGACCGTTGATTCTCATTGTTTGTATAAAGACTTTTTAAAAAAATTTCTTTTCGTTTTTGACAAATATCTCAATATCATAGATACTGTCTTGGTTCATCTTTATGGCTTCCTTTGCATTTTCTTAATATATAATTTAGTGGCATCATTGCTATAACAAAAAAATAAAAAATAAATTATTATTATTTTTTTTATAGATTTTTCATATCAGCTAACGCTGATGGTCTTCTACTTGAGATTGAGTGACAGCAAGTCTCCTCAAGTCTCCAGGACTCTTCTCAGTATTCTGCCCACTCTCAATAATGTTGTAGTTTAAATGGTCCCCACTCGTCCGCCAACTTTCAATTCCTCCAGTCCCTTTAGTAATCCTTTAGTTACTGTACCAAAAGCACCAATTACAATTGGTATAATTGTCACATGCATGTTCCAGTTTTTTTTTTTTCAATTCCCTAGCAAGGTCGATGTACTTATCCTTCTTTTCACATTCTTTCAGTTTTATTCTGAGGCCAGCCGGTACAGCAAAGTCGACAATTCTGCAATTTCTCTTTTTTTTCGTTGATCATTATTAAGTCTGGTCTTCTGGCCGAGATTCAGTGATCCGTCTGTATGTCTTAGTAGTCATTATTATCATTATTATCATTCCCTGTAAGTTTTTCTCACCAACGTTAACTGATGGTATTTCTCTGGAGTCTGAGTGTTAGCGAGTCTCCTCAAGTCTCCAGGACTCTTCATAGTATTCTAGCCGATCTCAACAAAACTGTGGCTGAATGGTGTTGGCTCGTCCTCCGATTTGTAACTCTTCAAGCCCCCTTACCAAGTCTTAGGGAATCGTTCCAAGTACACCAATTACAATAGGTATCCCCGTCACCTTCATGTTCCATAGATTTTTTAGTTTAGAAAATGTTTAAGTACTCGTCTCTCTTTTCATTTCCTATCATTTTCACTCTGTGGTCCGCTAGTACGGCTAAGTCCACTATACGGAAGTGTCTATTTGTTGTTGTTGTTGTTGTTGTTGTTAATTAACACTATGATTATTATTATCATTATTTCAGTCCCTGCAATATTTTCACACTACCGATTACTGGGGGTCTTTCATTGGATGCTGAATGACAGCAAGTCTTCTCAGGTCTCTAGGACTCCTCTGAGTATTCCTGCCGATTTCAACAATGCTGTGATCTGATTTTTTCAAAATCCTTGGGGATTGTTCCTAGTACGCCATCAACTATTGTTATCTCTATCACTTACATATTTCACAACTTTTTCAGCTCTCTAGCAAGATCCAAGTATTTGTCTTTTTTTCTTGTTCTTTTATCTGCGGTGAGCTGGAACAGCAAAATCAATATGACAATTTCTTTCTTTTTTTCTTAACACTTGGAGTGATCTTCTGGCCAGGGTTGCAGGATTCGTCTTTTATCTGAAAAACTTTTTGCATGTCATTTTCTAAGACAGATTCTGGTCTGTCTATTGCTTAGTAGGGATCAAATTTTATTTTCTTGCATAATTCTCTGTGGATCACGCTTCCTACCTAGTCGATGCTTGTCTAGTACTTTTTTTGCGCTACTTTGCTGCATTCGCTTGATAACCATTTTTCTCCCCCCCCTCTCTCTCTATATATATATATATGGAGGTGCCGGTGGTGTAATGGTTATCGTCGTAGGAAATGGACACGGCGACACGAGTTCAAATCCTGGACCAGGCTAATTGCATTTCACAAAGCATTAATACCATTTATTATCCCTCCAGCTATGGGTAAATAGTAGGACAGACTATGTTCTTCAGCCTTGGTGAGGCAACTAGTCTAGGAGAAGGAAACTCTGAATTGAAACCTGTTAAACTCCGCTTAAAAATTGACCTTGTGTCGTATCCCGCTTGAGCGGAGTGGTTGGTAAATATGGATATATATATATATATATATATATATATATATATATATATATATACAACTACTTTTCTAGTGCGTATCATCAATTTTCGCTTTGTTATAATTAGTCCTAACGGCGTTTTTGTAAACAGCTATGAAAATGATTCCGTTTCTCTTTAGAGGTTTCCTCTTTTCAGCTATGTCCAGTTAATCTTGTATGCACTCTCCAAATTGTCGCTTGAAGGATCCATACTATTGTTTTACTTTACATTTTTTTTTTTTTTTTTGGTTCAGCTTCTACTTCCAGTCTTTCACTAAAGAAAAACAAAACTCCTTAAGTATCCATGACTTTTCTGAGTATTCTAGCCAGATTTAACACTGCTGTGGTCTGGATGATCTCGATTCTTCCTCTCATTTCCAATACTTCTTCTCTCCTTTTCAACGCTTTGGGGACCGCTTCAAATGCACCAACTTCTATTGGTATAACCGTCACTCTTATGACCAAAGTTTTTTTTTCCTCTGGCAAGGTCTAAGTACTCGTCTATCTTTTCCCTTGCTTTTGTTTTCACCTTGACTGATTATTATTATTATTATTTGAGAGTTTTTCACACCAGCATTAATTAATAGTTTTCCACAGGAGTCTGAGTGATATCAGGTCTCCTCAAACTTCCAGGACTCTCCTTAGTATTCTGGCTGATCTCAACAATACTGTAGTTTGGATGGTCTCCACTCGTCCTCTAATTTCCAAGTCCTCCAGTCCCAGTACAAACCCTTTTGGGACCGTGCCAAGTGCACGAATTACAATTGGTAGCACTATGCCTTGTTTTTTCAGTTCTCTAGCAAGGTCTAGATACTTATCTCTCTTTTCACTTCCCTTGAGTTTTACCCGGTCGTCAGCCAGAACGAAAAAGTCTACTATTCAGCAGTTTCTCTTCTTTTTTAGTTGAATATCACAAAGGTCTGGTCATCTGGCCGAGATTAGATAATCCATTTGTATCTCAAACTCCCAGAGAATTTTTTGCATCTCATTCTCCAGGACGGATTCCGGGTTGTGCATATGCCATTTGTTCGCATGGTCAAATTCAAACTTGTACAATTCCCCATGGGTCGCCTTGCCTACCCAGTCGTGTCTAGTCTTATACTCTCTTTGTGCTTATTATTATTACTTCAAGCCGTATAATTGCTGCCTATTTATTAACATTACATAGAAATACTTGAAACTATGTACAAATTATTAATATTAAGAATAATTACTTGAAGCTGTAATTGTTTTAACAGATGATTATTATATACCAGAAACAATATAGTTATTTTAAAAGACGGAATTCGGCATTAGATAGCTCATCGACGTTTGATATGTTGTAAAAATCGATCAACCAACTATTCAACTTTTTTATTAGATAATTCTTCTTTTAATTCCAGCCAGTTGACACCTTTTTTTCTGATTATTTTGAATGAATCTATTGTAAAATCATTTGCCGTGGTTCTCTATAGTATAACCATTTTTATAACGCTATTTATAGCGTGACCCACCAAACGGGCGAATATGGCACAAGGCCTTTTTAAGGTGGGTCTTGGCTCCGGCTGTAGCCTAGACAGGCCCTGCGGCTCTAAAAATACCTCGGTCCCAGTCGTCATTCCCCTTAAAAGAGGTGCCTTAGGCACAAGGCGATAAACTTAGCCCCTCTCCATGGAGGTGTAGAGCCTGGAAGGACGGCCTACTGAGGTTTGAGGAGGGTGGGCCGGGTGACGTAAATGCTTGGCTTCCCTGGCACCCACGTCAGACAGCCTCGACCGAGTAACCACCGTTATCAGAGTCAGTAAAGGACCCAAAATCACAAAGCGTTTTGCTTAGATGTGGCACAAGGCCGAATGAAAATGGCACCCAATGAGATTCGAACTCACTCCTGCAGGTTTCCTAGTCAAGCTTGCTAACTATTAAACTACCCGAGGTACTCAACCATTTTTATTACAATCCTTTAATAAAAGACTGAAAAAAAAAAACAAGCTCTAACAATTTAGATGTCCTGGAGAGTCGAGTCGAAAATATTCTAATTGTTGATTATAATACACATTCGATATCACTATCCTGCGAGTAACTCTTGCATTTATTCCTGACCACAGACTATCCACATTCTTTTCCTTTTCAAATACAAAGTCAAATTCTAATGTAAATTTTGGTAGATTTTCATGTCCTATCTTGTGCTTTTCAACTTACAGGGAAATACTAAATTGGTTAGTGTAGAAAATAAACGTTTGAGAGTTCAAGATGTAATGTTGTCAGCAGGCAGAAATCTTATGCAAATGCAATCATCGTTCGGTTTGTTTTCTTTTGTTTTTTTGCTTACCGCTAAACATTGCAAGGAAGTTCACTGAAGAGGCACGAACACACAGACACAGCAGTGCTAAATGGATTTTCGCGTTTGCTTGATTGTTTGTATGTTTGTTTGTGTTTTATGGCATATCAACCTTTGTAGGTTATTTAATGCCAAATCCATCCTTATACAATGAACCGTTCTATTCCAAACAATTCAGTTTAACATGAGTACACATTTTAATTATAAAAAACATTTTATTTCAAGCTATTCAGTATCGTTAAACAGTTCCAATTCAAATTATTCAGTTTAGTATAAGTATAGTTTTTGTCCACATACAGATAATGTCAAAACAGTTCTATTTCAAGCAATTCAGTTTAGCATACGTAAAATTTTGATGTCAGAAAGACTTCTGTTTCAAGCAATTCATTTTAGCATAAGTACGCAGTTGAGTTCTATTTGACCCATCGATAGGGCCCTATCAGGTGCTACCACTCCGTGCAAGGGTGGACCTGGGAGCGATGGCAATGAAGGGGTACTCAATATTCTCCAAAGCTCCAGCATCACTGAAACCTCACCATCAGATTGTTTATTGTCATATCTAGGGCACTCTTTGGGGTGGAGTCTTACCCCTCTGTAGAAGAGCAGTCGTTGTATTCTACAGCGCTAGCCGACTGGGTAAGATTTTTGCGAGTATATATATATATATATATATATATATATATATATATATATATATCAGTTGGGAGGTTATAGAAGAAAATGTAGTAAATTCTTACAGGTGGTTAATTAACTAATGTACTATTTT
>OY757940.1:59588757-59591257 GCA_963585895.1 Sepioteuthis lessoniana
TGTATATATTACTATCAATATTATTTTGGAGGTGCCCGTGGTGTAATGGTTAGCGTTGCAGGATATGGACACGGCGACACGAGTTCAAATCCTGGACCTGACTGATAGCATTTCACATAGCACTAATACCCTTGGGAAAGGTATGAATCCAAAATATTCTCCCTCCAGCGGTGGGTAAATAGTAGGGCAGACTAGGTTCTTCAGCCTTGATGAGGCAACTAGTCTAGGAGAAGGAAAACTCTGAATTCAAACCTGTTAAACTCCGCTTAAAAACTGATCTTGTGTCATATCCTGCCCGAGCGGAGGGGTTGTTAAATATGATCAATATTATTTTTTTGTGTATGCATGAATCTATAAAAATGCTAATTTCGAATAATTTCAATCCACTATGCTGGAAAGAAACGGTTATCAAACTAATATGAATATACGTCTCAAACACTAGTGAGTTTGCACGCACCGGATACCCAATAATTTAAACCTGGTTCCATGCCAAATCAGGCTGAATCGTGGGATACTAACGAAAGAAGCCATAAGTTAATCAACACCAACAGAATGAAATTATTGTTGTTATATATGTTAAACACAACTAAATCCTGGATATATAACTAGGATTAACGATAGCACCTGCACATACAAAGTGGTCACTCATCTTAGCACCATCCTGCGTAGGCTTTGTTCGGATAGCGTAAACACAGTCAGCGACACTTAGGGATTGTCAGTTTCCCAATTATATGTTGTATCGAAACAAAAGTCACCAAGCACAATTGACTGTGCCTACGTTAAACTGACTAATATATATATATATATATATATATATATATATATATATATATATATGAAAGTGCATTGCAGTGTATTAGTTACTGCCTCGAAAAATATACAGCAAGCGGAGTTCAAACCCTGATCGAGGCTGTTTGCGTTTCGCATAGCGTTAATGGCCGTATGTGAAATATGAATCCCTCCAGGCTTGTGCAAATAGTAGGGTAGACTGTTCCCTTTAACCTTGGTATGATAACTAGTCTCAGGTGAGAAAAACTTAAAATTTAAGCTAGCTAAACTCGGCTTTAAATTAAGGTTGTGCTACACCCTGTTCCTGTTCTTGGGTTGAGTATATATATATATATATATATATATATATATATATATATATATTATGCGATTGGAAGAAAATTCAAACCTGGTTAAATTGTCTTTATAAATTTATTTCGGTTAAGATACCATTATACTCTCCGTCTTATCAGATAAATCCACACATTTAACTTGAGGTTGAAAAACATCAAATATGGATTACAGTCTATATGTATGTATGAAAAAAGGGAAAAAGGAAGAAAAAAACCTTATAAATCTAAATTTTCAAGCCAAAGTAAAATGGGTTAAAACAATATAGTATTACAAAAATTAAGAAACCAAAAAAAAGGGTAATATATATTCATATACATACATACAAACACACACACACACTCATATATATATATATATATATATATATATATATGAATGTGGTTATATATGATATATTTTCATATATATATATATATATATATATATAGTTAGGATGGTGTAATTTACCAAGCTTTTGCTTAGATGTAGCACAAGGCTGCATGAATTGGGCACCCAATGAGAATCGAACTCACTCGTGTAGTTTTGCTAGTCTACCTTGCTAACCATTACACCACCCGAGAGTCGGATTATCACATCGGCGAGAAATTGACAGTCGCCAGCTGCTATTGACTCAATATCTACGCCATCTTAACTTCTATATAAATGCTCTTTCACCGATATTGAGCACTCTTTGCTTAAAAATATAGCATGCTATATTATTAAATTAAAATATATATATATATATTTGTGTGAGAGAGTATTTCTACACACGCACACACACAGGCACACACACACATATATATATATATATATTTCTGCATCTTTTCTTGTTTAAGCTTGGTACTTTTTAAAATTAATTTCATTTTTGAATGTTTATCTACACGATATGTGCAGATACGTGTATGCAATTTAAACTCCTCCAGTTTCAATGTAATACTGAATAATTGAGGCAATCTCTTTTCTTTCTGTTGATAAAAGAATATATGCGTTGCAAGACCGTCTTGGGAATCGTTTTATGCAAATAATTCCAATTTATCTGTTTCTCTTTGCAATACCGGCCTTTCCCTCTGATTAGCTTTCAGGATTGGTCTTTAAACAAGAATGAAATAAATTGAAAAATGGCACCTTTCATAATTTTCTCTATGAAACAACGCACACACAGAAATATGATGGATAAAAAAATAAAGTAACATAAATAAATAAATGAATAAAATTTCGAAAAATTGAATAAAGAAATAAAAATATAAATGAAAAATCAATATTCTATATTTAAACTGATATAAACAGGCATATTTTATTTTGATTCTTAAGTTTTGTAAATTTTCATTACATCTATCGAGCAATCAACATCGGGACATCAGGTATATCTTTCTATTTATATATATATATATAAGGTTCT